>JACRUU010000005.1:33133992-33186492 GCA_030449085.1 Kryptopterus vitreolus
TCGCATTAAAAAGGTGATCATATCATTATTTCTTTTAGTGGTGAAATAAGCTACAGTGTAATCTACAGTATTTCCACATGACAAACCATTACATCAACCATAATACATTCACTGAATGTCTGCTGTCACTTTGCAGGGAACCAGACAGCACATATTTCCAGCTCCCTCAGACCAGTCATCCAGACAGAGGTGCTTCCAGCAGCATGCCAAACAACCGGGCCGAAGTGTGCATGGACGTTTATCAGATGAGAGACCTGAACGACAATGTCATGGTGAGGAGGGGGAAAAAAATCCTGTAGTTTTTATTTTCTGCTTTCTGTTCCAGCTGCACAATAAGGTTCGTTCGGTGACGGCTGTGGTTTCAGTGGTGGCTTCAGTATGCCTGTATTCCATTTAAATGTCTATAAATTTCCGACTATTGGGCAAGAGTTGTTTTTAACGATAAAAATCAGTTACTGTGCGAATCTACAATCGAAAGTAAGGCGCTTACATTATTACAAAGTGCTGGATGGACCAGTGAGTGTAGAACAAGGACAATATGAAACATTTAGAATATTTTTGTTTTTTAATTATTAGAGCTATTAAGCATTTGTTTGTTTCATAATTGTTAAGGTTTGGCTTGAAACAATTTATTATATGGGGTCTGGATGAAATGATCACCGACAATCTGGTCTCTGCGTCACTGCGATAGGTAAAAGATACACTTTCTTTAGAGAGAATCGTTTCTTTCTAGAACGTTCTTTCTAGCCTTTCAATTGTCTTTTTTGTTGTTGTTGTTGTTGCTATTAAAGAAAACAACTCATCCAAATTTGCAAATGAAATCTAATTTATAATATATTTGAATAAGATGAAATTTTTTTTTAAAGCTTCATATTATATGTAGTCTCTATTAAATACATTAACCTCCAATCAGATTTGTGTTGAACACAAGCTTCCCTGAAACCTCTGGCCTTTGTTTCTGCTGCCCGTCCCAAGCCAGGCTGCTTTTCCCTCCACATCAGCACGGATTCCCTCCACACTGCCGTCTTTCCCTCTTTTCGGCTATGTTTTCCCTCTCCACAGCAGGCCCGGCTACGGCCTGGGATTTAAAGTGGGAGGGCAAAATGGCTTAATTAGAGGGAAAACCAAGCCAAGAACATGACACCTGCTGCTCCCTTCCATCTGGGGCACACGTGCTGAAATTGAGAGGGTGGGGTTTGGGGGAGGGGGGGTCAGTAGGTAAGAAATATGAAGGAGTGTGGATGTGATACAGGGATGTTTGGATGGATTTTTTTAGAGCACTTGTTTGTTTGTTTTTTTACTGTTGCGTCATGAGACATGGCGATGACCTGATTATAATGCAGCTAGCAGAACTTTTCGTTTGTATCCGTTCATTTCCTGGATCCGTCTTGTGGCATTACGGGGAAAGCTCGAACAGACAATTCAAACAGGGACAAATTGTGGCGTTTGATTGTAGCGTTTCTTGACCTCACATCCTTCCTGTCACTAGTCTTGTGTTGACCGCCGCACCGCCATGCGGGCAATGCCAGACGGTCCAGTCCTCATCACAAACACTCCTTACACTCGTACCTGTCCCCTTCCAAACAACATTGGTTTCGTCTGAGCCGTCAGTGGGCAAGTCCAGGCCTGCCCTTTCGCTTAATAAATAGTCATGAGGCCAAAAAGTGGGAGGTCCAAGATTTGTTGTTAGCTGCAGCTAGAAGTTGACAGGGCCGGGACGACTGGCGGAATATCGAGAACTATCCTCGCACTTGTCCTCTACACTCTGCTGCGCTCAGAGCCGTCAGGAGGCTTAGCGACGGGGTCGCTTCTTACCCGCTCACCTACACGTGCAAGGTCACATGACCAGCCGGGTGTCCTGACGGCCACCCGTCCTGCGGGAGTGCTACAATGCTGTGTGCAGGTGCCCCGGCTCATCACTACAGTCCGGTAGGTGAGCTTCGTTCTTCGCAGCCATGATTTTGGTCCGGACATAATCGTTCTAGAAGACCAGGAGCAAACGGTGTCTCTAACTTTTCTTATTTTTGCAGATTTTATATACATTGCAGTGTCTGTTGTGATTTATTTGGAAGAAAACACATTTTTGTGATTTAAATACAATTTCAAAATATAATATGGTCAAAGGAATGCAAATTTTTATTTTTTTTTGTGCGCTTGAGCTGCTTTTGTGTTGTGTTGCTTGTGTTGCCAGTGTTCACTTTCAAATTCCCAGAAGTTAAGGAGTCACCGGGGAGCTGAAGCGGCTCATTTCACTGTGATTATGTATATATATAGAAGTATTTGTGCACCGTCTCTGACACGAATACCTGTTGATGCATGGATCTGTGAGTTACAGGTTTAACGGCGTTGTCCAAAGATGTGTATTGCTACAAACAGGATATAATTTGCATCTAATAATATGAGATGAGGAGGAAACATCTAATGTATCTAATGCATTTTGACAGAATCCAATGAGTGTCTAACATACACCTGAGTCACATGCCCTGCCTAAATACGCTGCTGTAATTAACAATGCGCTACGCTACCTGTGCAGCAGAGGGCGATGTTTTTGCACTTTGGCACACTCTGGTCTGCGTGTTCGCCGTCATCCTTCGGTTCCCCGAAGATCCCCTGGCAAAGATGTGCCTGAGCATGCTCTGAAGATGTGCAGCGTTATGTCATGCTAAACATATCGGTTCCCATCATCTCCACCACAGCCATCCTTTGCATTGTCTTCCTGTGGATTATCATCAGAACGATAAGATGGTGAGATGATGTGAATCGATTGTGGAACCTACAGCTCCACACTCAGGGCCGCCTGCTCATCGTAACCGTGAGATTCCGTGAGATTTTCCTCTCACTTTCATTCAGTTATTTCAATTTGTTTTGTTTTTTTTATCTGTGTGATGAAGCGATGAAAGGGAAGTGAAAATACAACTTCAGAAAAGTTCCTTCATATAGCATTGGCGAAAATGTTGTTGTTTGTTTTTTTTCCCTGCTTTATGCAGATAACAGCCTAAACATACAGCAGGGACAGAATTCACATTTTGACACAAGTGGTTAATTATCAGCATGTGCACCTGTACAATGTAAGTTCAATTACATTTGTTTATTTAAAATAATAAAGCACGCCATGCCAGACGCACACAGTTCACTATTCTCCAGCCATGAACACTGTAATGACGTTGATAATGTTCTGCTATTTAAACCAATTCTGTAGACTGCAGTAAAAGTCTGAAGTAAATTTCGTTTTTACATGGATTGCAGCATTTCCTAGTATTTGCTTCATACACTTTTTTGGCTTTAATCTACAGTGTGCACCTCCAGACTGCACACGTTTCCAATCCACCTGCTAAAATAAAGGAGACAATATTTAAGGAAAGATAAGAAGAAGAAGAAGTCAGACAACGTAGCTAAAATTCCTCCTGGTAGAGTGTTTTGAGAGATTACCTAAGAATCAGCAATCCCTGATTTTCATTGTCGTCTCAGACGTCTAGACCCAACTATAATATGCTTTTTTCCCCCCCTGCAACATGCATAATTAAAATAACTTTTATACCAGAGATCAGAACATGCAAGTGCATTCTGTAACGAAGATTCCTACCCAACCCTAGATTTCTTTACATGCCTGGTTTGTTAATGTTTATGCTTAGAACAGTTCTAGTTATAGGATTAAGGATTGATAGTGAGAAAGTGAATCCTCAGGGGTCAATGAAGCCGAGTTTTACCTCACATTCTGGTTGAAAACTGTGTAAACTGTGAAAGAGAGAGAGAGAGAGAGAGAGAGAGAGAGAGAGAGAGAGAGAAAGAGAGAGATGTCGTTTGCATGTGTTACTCCTATCCTTAATCCGTTAGGTCAGAAAGAATGCTTCAATCGCGTACACGCTCTCACACACATGCGCCCATGAGTTGTGCAAAGAAGCGCCTTTTGTTTTTGTCCTGTTTCGACTTGTTGAGCGACGTGTTCCAGCGGCGTAATGAGGTTTACCTGAGTGCATTTGCGCTCTCTTTGCATTAAATATTTTGAGAGCCAACGGCGCAGGACAAAGCCCCCCCCGACACACACACACACACACACACACCACAACAAAAAATTCAAAGCACTGTTATAGGGAGTAATTGGAGTAATAGAGATGACTGGAAAGCACTGAAAGATTTAAAAGCAATTAAGTGGTTAACCAAAAAAACAATTGAAACTCCGCCCCATTTTTGTGTCTGTCAGTGAGTGCAAGAGAGAGAGAGAGAGAGAAAACACATACACTAAAGAATGAAAGGCCCTGGAGACATTAGCTTATCTCTCTAAGCCTCTTATCGAGTAAAAGGTTTACATACATGTTCTAAATAGTGTTTAAGATGGTAATATTCGTCCAAGCCCACGTTCTACCTCAATACAGAATGCAAATTTCTTGAAAACATTCCTGTGATTCTCATTTACTATTTATTTATTTCGAAGCTATACATTTATTACTTAAATTACAATTACACTTGTTCATTTCAAATTGTAGGATTGTTTGTTTGGTTTTTTTGCCACTTCCCAACCTGACCACTAGGGAAAGACCAGATGAATTGAATTTGAGGGCCTTCAAATCTTTCACACTGTTCCAGTGAGATGATGTTTTTTTTTTTTTTTTTTTTTTTTTTGGAGCCCGTGAAAGTAAAGAGTTCCTTGTACTCTCCAAGAAAAATGTACTTCACGGCTGTGAAGATATTAGGGAGCACAGGGTGAGACATGTTACAGCAACCCTGGAGCACTGAGGGTTTAAGGGCCTTGCTCAGGGGCCCCAAGAAGTAGCAGCTTGGCAATACTTTGATGTTCCGATTGGTAACCCAAAGCCTTAACCATCACCGGCAGCGAAAATCCCAGAAAAATCAGCATCTCCTGAAACAAACTTGGGCACTTGTAGGTGCATGATATTGTGCCGCATCTTCCTACCTTCTTCCATGCAGGATTGGCTGTGATAAAAGTGGACGGCGTTTAAGATGAGAGTTTAAGTGATACCTGGAAAATTGATTTACCGTATGCCTCCTGAATCATAATTGCTTGCTTTGGTTTCCAAGCGTTTCTCTCGCACTCTTTTATCGGGAGCGTGTCAGACAGGTAGTGTTTGCGCAGCCCGGACTTGCACCGAGGTGTTCTCCTGCAAGTACATACTTGTGCCTGTGTTGTCGTCTCGACTAAGGGCATGCCATAATTAGGACAACGTTTGCCTTCCTTCCCTTCTCTCCAACCAACCCCCCCACCCCCCCTTTCGAAGCAGTCACTCTCAGGGCTGCTAGCCACAAGGGTCACAGCTCAGGAGAGTTGCTCCGGGTAGGAACTGTTGCCAAAGAAATACCGAGAAGGACGTGAGAATGGAGGACTCATGGTGTTGAGAGAGAGATAGTGTGTGTGTGTGTGTGTGTGTGTGTGTGTGTGTGTGTGAGAGGATATCCTCCGGCCTCTGTGAGCGAACCCGACTGCCTGCGTCTTTTGTACTTGGATATGGTTCGAGGTTAACTGAGGAACCAAACGACTTGGATAATGTACTATGTGAAAAAGAAGGTAAAGGCCCTCAGCGTTTGTGAGTATGAGTGTACGCGTGGCTTGCGTCTTGGGGTTAATCCGTTACTCTCCCTTCATGCTTTTCTATTCTCTGGGATAAAATCACTAGTTTCGAAATGATGCTTGCTATGTTGATCGATTCCTGTGATGACGCAATGTTTGGAACGTGTCCTGGAAATAGAAGAAACGGCTAAGTAGCGGTTTGCATTTAATGCTAAATATGTATGCAAATGCTTTAAACAACAGCCGGTCACAGGAAATGGTGGACATGCTGCATGTGGTAATTACAGATATTATTACGGTAAAACCTGGTGGCCTTGACGGTGGGTCTGTTACCTGTAATCTGCTCGTCCTGCGCATGTTCATAACGGTTCCTCCTAAGAGCCTTTGCCAACGTAACTTCTAGCGTAATAATTTATTAGGGGTGTATGAATGTGTGTATTGATGATGGAGGGGTATCGAAGGCAATTAGGTGCCTGACAGATTGGGCTTATGTTTTACAACCCCCGAGCCTAAGGGCAGGTACGACTCCTGCAATTTTATCCAAAAAAAATCTAAGCGCTGCGTAACCGAAGCTGAGTGGACGCCTTCCAAAACAGCTCGAAACCATGTCTTTTCCTTTTTCCCCTCGCCCCCCCCCCCCTCCATACCTGGGCTGGTTGACTTCCCTCCCTGCCGTTCCTCCCTCCCGAGTTTACCTGTGGATCTCCTTCTTCCCTCCTTCCTGCCAGCTTACCTGTCTTTCCCTCCTTTTCCTCCCTCTCTCTCTCCCTCTCTCTCTTTTGACTCAGTCTCAGTATAGCTTGCTGAGCAGCAGTATGGAGCAGGGATTGGGGAACCGTGCGGCGTCCACCAGCCCCTACAGCTCCGAGACCGCCTCTAACGTGCCCACACCATCGTCCTACTCGCAGCCCAACTCCACCTTCGAGGCCATGTCTCCGGCCCCGGCTATCCCCTCCAACACAGACTACCCTGGGCCACATGGCTTCGAGGTCACCTTCCAGCAGTCCAGCACCGCCAAGTCAGCCACCTGGACGGTGAGTGGAGCTCGACTGTTGAACACTTATACTTGTTTTTTGTGTTTTTTTTAAAGATCAATTCCATCCTGTCTTACTTAATTCTCCGTAGAATTCATCTCTTTCCTTTTTTATTTTCCTGGTTGTCTCGTGCCTGAGCTTTAATTGCATTGATTTAGCGTTAATGTACACTTCAGGGTTTAGTCAGACAAATTGTTGGAATGTATCCCAAAAAAAAGTTTCTTCCGAATCCAAAACAAACTGGCGTTCCATTCACAATGCCCGAGAAGCCTGAAAGCAGAAACGCCTGTGTTTTGCCCAACATGACTACAAAAAAACCCCTGCCACATTTGTCTGTCAGGTTGTTGACCCTGTGACCCTGCACTACAGAACTTCTCTCTCACACTGGCTTTTAGACTGTTTGTTGGATTAACTCGAGCATGACGTCTGTTCATTCTTTAAGCGTGGAGATGTAATATGATCATTCAGGGGGAAAAAAAAAAGAGTTGCCTGATCGCTTATATGTGTGTGAAAACGAAAACCTGTCATCCCATCCAGAACCTCTCAGGTGTTATCTCATGGACCCGTACACTGAACAACACCTTAATCAGTGGTCATAACATAACAGCCGTCATAAAATGTGTTCTTGTGGGACACCATGTGGGGGAAACTCCAGGCCTGGGATTCCTCACTAGACAAAGCTTTATGTATTGTCTTGAGGGAAGAAGTCGTTCGGTATGACTATTTCGCAGTTGAGTGAAAAAGCCGGTAAACAGCACTTAATACGAATGTGTTCCGCAACAGCTTAATGCGCCAAGCGAACAATATAACTCTTGTGAACAGGACATATTTGAATCATTCTCAGAGCTGAAAAGAATCAAAAAGCTTTGTGGTAAGATTTTGTGGCAAACTGGGAACCTTGAATCGTGCGTTGTATTGTATTTACATTAATATGCATTTGAAAGGTGTGAGTTTGTATTCCGAAGCGCATAAAACGCTCTATAGGAACATGCCATTTATGTGTTGTGTTGTTGTTTAAGAGAAGCTTCACAGTGTAGTAGTGGTGTAGGGGACGATGTAACTTGTAACTTGTATTATATATATATGTAATATATATATATATAATCATATATATATATATATATATATAATATATATATATCTTCGTTGTAAATGCAGTAACTGGCCATAGCTTTGTAAATATAAGAGAAAACCATTGTGTCTTTTTTGCGTCGTTTTTTGTTATTTTTTTTGTGTGTTTTGGTTTGTGTGTCATTTTGTCCTCTTTTTTACAAATTAATTAAATTACAAACGTGTACTTTTGTGTGTGTGTGTGTGTGTGTGTGTGTGTGTGTGTGTATTATATAAATATATCTATATATATAATTTATTTTTAATTTATTTATATGTATATGCATAGCTTTGTAAATATAGAAACCACTGTTTTTGTTTTGTTGTGCATTAAATCCCACTTGAATTTAATAATTTAAATTTAAAAAATGCACTTATTCCTCCATTTTTATTAAACCACAAATAGTTGCTGAATGAAAAGTTTGCTACGTCTTGTTATCGTGTTGAATCTGTTCAAGACAGGTGTGACAAAATCATTATAACCACACAAACGCAATCACACTCGCACACATACGCAAACACACACGCGTGCTAGTGTGTTGAATACGGCTTCGCTGATGAAAACTGCGAGCTCTCTTAACCGAGGAGAGAAAATGGACGTGCCCCTGGTTGTTTGTTAGCTGCAGGCAGTACTCCCAAACCAGAACAATGTTAAGCGCCTTGGTGTGGAAAGATGAGTTATTATTACTTTGTACTTTGTACTTTGTACTTTTATTATTTACTTTGTTTTACAATACAAAGCAAGAACATGAACTGGCAAAGAAAAAAAAAAAAGCTTGTCACGTGTGACGTAATAACGGATACTCCGTATTATGGCTAGTGTTATGTATAGTGCAGAAGTCTCTGGTCTGAAAGTCTTTTACTGAAACACACATTCGCTCAAATGTACTTTACAGAGAAGAAAATGTATACAATGTAAAGATATGAATCAAAAATATAGATTTTTGGTATTTTTGGTTTATTATTTTAACGTTATTTAATTTTATGTTTGATTCTAGATCATTGAATAGCTTTCCACATGGTATTATTAGGAAATCTATTATTGTGTTTGTATTCTGCATAAATTCATGTACGATTTAATTCTCCTTGATTTGTCGCAGCTCTGATGAACCCAGGCCTCACACAGCCATGCCTTATCTTTTTTTTTTTTTTACTAGTTTTTTTTCTCTACCGTTTGATAGACTAGTTTCAACTTGCTAGAAAAAGGCCACAACTTACACAATAAAATAATAGAAATAAATTAGAGCAGACTCATCATTGAGACTGGTATGTGTGTTTTCATATAACAGATGTGTGTGTGTGTGTGTGTGAGTGAGTGAGAACCTTTCTGGTAACAGTAAAATTGGCATTAGTGCAAGAGTTCATGTAAACACCTGGAATTAATTGTTTATGGTTATGTGGACTTTTATTTATTGGGGGGGGGGGGGGGGGGGTAGTTGGGGTGTAGAATGAGGAAGGAGAATAAAGGCGAGAGTGGTGTAAACAAGAGCTCGTCCATGTCCGAGGATTTTGTATCTATAACCTTAGGTTTCTTGATCGTGAAGCCCCGCGAACACCCACAAACAAATATTACATCAGCTTGTTGTTGATGGATATAAAACGTTAAGGGACAGGAGAACGTTTAAACGTGTTGCTAAAAGCCTTAACTCAAAGTTTGTTTACAGGAGAATTTTCTCAACCATTTTCGCACGATTCCAAAAACTTTACAAGTGGTGCTTTATTATTTATTTATTTTTAATTTTTTCAAGGCTATAAATTAATTAGTCAAAACACATGTGGCTGCTTATTGGTTAAGGTCATGGGGTTTAGATCCCAGCCACACCAAGCTTCCGGGCCCCTGTGCAAGTCCCTTAGCTCTCATATCTGCTCAGTATGAAAAGGTGTGTCTGGATAACGGATTCTGCCCAATGCCAAACTCAGTGTAAATCAAAAGATGTTGATCATTAGCACCGAAAGGGCTCTCGGACCTTCTTTCTGATCACGGAGAACCTTCACTTAAGCTTTCTAGATGAAGAGCGCAAAATTGGTAAGGATTATAGCCGAGCTGTATGGAATGCAGCATCGACTCTCTAATTCAGGGATTTCCCAGGTCGGAGACGTGAGCTTGGCAGCCTGTTGTTATCCGGGATTACAATAGGAGAAGAGAGTGACTCATCAGGAGAGGCGAGGCAATGGGGTTAAAAAGGTGCTGCTGTCGGCGTGTGTACGGCTTCGAGCTGCTGGAGGTGAGAGATAGTGATCACGCTCCACTCTGCCTGAAAACCCTCGTTATGGGTAATTTCTTAGGTTGGGGCTTTGGGGTTTGGTTTGGGGTTTCTTAGGTTGGGGTTTTGTTTTTGCTATGTTTTTCCTAGGAACCGTTAGATGGTAGTGGTGTGCTGAAAGGACTTCATTCCTAGAGCAGATTGACAGTGCAGTGCTGACGAACAGGAGCAAATGCATTTCGCAGCCAGGTTAAAGTTAGACGACGTGCATTTACATTTTTTCCGTTTTAGCATCCAGAGCGACCGACAAGAAGTGCTTTAAGTCTCCATCTAAGAAAAAAAAGGAACTCTTGTATGAGTGATGATACAAGCAACCTTCAACTCAGTTTTTTTTTTATTATTATTGATCCCAAGAGCACATGATGCTGTTGATGCTGATCTGCTTGAGAACAGTGTACGGAAGTATAGTTAAATAAATAAATATACTAATCACAAGTCCGGTCCTATCTAACAATGAACGAAAAATCACACTTGTGTAATGCACTTTCATTCAGACATGTTTCCCGGAGCACACACACTTTTACCGGGACGTTGTGTGACAAAGGAAAGTTCGCACGTTCGTTCTCACTCATCATGCCGACTTCTGATCCGTTCCCCCGGAAGCAAGTCCTCTCGGGCCCCAGCAGTTCCGCGGCCCTCCTATTATACCGTGATATCGCAGGCTGAAATCATAACCACAATTTCTTTTTCCTTCTTTTTTTTTTTTCGTATGCATCAGAATCGGAGGTTGGATCAAAGCCCTGCTTACGAACCCGCATTCCAGAGGCTCAGAGCATGAGGTGTCATAGGAGATGAAAATGAGTTCTAACACCCCAGCTTTTCCAGTAAAAGACCCCAACACTTTTTTTCCATCATTATTATTATTATTATTATTATTGTTGGCATGTACGTGAGACAAGTCGGTGCATGCCTTGCGCTTTAGCGTGTTCGAAGACGCTTTTCCCAGCCATTACCCTCCTAGTCAGGCGACGGGTTTAAACACGCCCTGCACCCAGCAGCATCCTTCCACCCAAAAGCTCACACGCCTTATCTCAAGGCTTTCAATATAGAATGTATAAAAAATGACCCCCCCCAACATCAACACGCAGAAAGGTATAATCCATGACATTTTCCATTTGATCATGTAATTATATTGTGTAATAAGGCCAATAAATGTCCACCAATGATTATTTGTGATTAATCGGACGTCCTTCGTTCAAAATATGACCAAACATTCTGTGGTACTTTTTTGATTTTATTATTATTATTTTCCAGTGGAAAACAAACTGTTGCTCACCATGCGTGTTTTAACCTGCCTCCTATCCATGAGATCCAAAAACAATCAGCATCCTTGAAATATATGGAAATCAGCCTTGGTGTGCTTTTCAGCCTTAGCGGAGGAGGAGCTGGATGTGGCGCATGGGTCGGGACATGCTGAGACGGTGTGTTAGTGAATCGAAAAGGTGGCAGGTGAAGCAGAAATGGGAGTTGAAGGCAGCGTGTAGAATCGTCACAGGGAAAGTGGCCGAGGGGGGGCGTCGCTGAGGGCCATGTTCGATTTCACTTTCAGCTCCGGATGACCTTTGGTGCGAGAACGCTTGTCGGCTTGTAAGAATATACCAGGCAGCGTTTTAAGTGTTCTAGTAGTGGAGTGGAGTGGGTTTTTTTTTTCTACTTTTCCCACAACCCCTACTCATCAGATAATACCGAAAAAAAAGCCAATGACAGGGTTAAAACGTGTTCTAAACCAAGCACAATGCGGCTTGGAGTGTGGCTTGGAGGGGGAACTCCATGAGCAGGGTTGGGAAACACTGGTGTTAGGAGAGTTAAGTGAATTCGCAGGCAGCATGCTGTAACACGCCCATCGGCCCCCGTCAGACGCATCATTATCGCCCGGGCCGAAGAGCCTGCCCGAACCTGCGCTGGTCCAACGCTCGCATTCCCTCTCATCATACGACATCATTCTCTGTGATGCGCTATCAATTTCTCTTCTTTCCACTCTTTATTTGCTTACAATTTCACTTTTTCATTTTAAGCATTTTTTGTGCAGCATGTCATGGATGTTGCAGCAGATTACCTGTTCATATCTAGACCCTTTACATTTACAGCATTCAGCAGACGCCCTTATCCAGAGCGACGTACAAATAGTGCTTTAGGTTTCCATCTAAGAATAAATTCATTCAGGTATTATTGATTACATACTTAAGATACAAAATCAGCATAGACACAGTTGAGGGATTTTTTATTTATTTATGTATTTATGTATTAATATTTTTTTTAAAGTATATGGTTTCCTGGACATTGAGAAGGAAGAAGTGTTAGGATACGTGTTGTTGGAAGAGATTGGTCTTCAGTTGTCATTTGAAGATAGCCAGTGTTGTTCGGACATCCAGGGGAAGTTCATTCCACCACCTCGGTGCCAGAACAGAGAAGAGCCTTGAGCTGATCTTACCTTATCTTAGCTGATCTACAGATTTGGGCTGATTTTCTACACAGAGAGATACGAAAACCTACTCAATTGCAGTGTTTATTTACATTTTCGAACCATCATGGGAAGATTCTCTGCTATGGTGGTTTCTTCCATCACGTGCATAAGTCATTCATTTTATTTTATTGATATATATATTTAGTTACAGCGTTATCTATTTAATTACAAAACAGTAATTCGTTACTGAGAAAAAACACCAGGCTCGACAAAATTTTCATGCGCACCTAACGCCTCCCCCCCCCCACACCACCCTCCACAGACTGATTCTGATGCAGCCAAATGTTGAAAAATATAACCTTTTTTTTCTTCCTAAAGAAGAAAATGATATTTTGATATTTTTTGATATTTTTTTTCCCCTTAGAATGTTTCATTCCAGTAACTTCCTAGTAGAATGCCCCACCTTCAGTGGATTAAGCATGTCAATTTTTTCCTCCTACTGCCATCTGGTTATTTCTAAAGTATTGATCAAATATGAATTGTGTTGAATGTAAAGTGCATTGAAGCGTTCATCCAGTTGATCTTTAAGTTTACTTGTTATAAAGTATATTAAGCATTTTTGTTTTTTCTTTAGTTGATAAATTTGTATTCAGTAAGTACCTAGTGGACTTAATCAAATACATTTTTACTTTTATTTTGATAGCTATTATTACATTTTGAGTAGGGTCATTTGTAATCTGTAATCTATTACATTTTGTAAAGTAACCTTCCCAACACACTGTGTGTGTGTGTGAATGTGTGTGTGTGTGTGTGTGTGTGTATATATATATATATATATATATATATATATATATATGTCTATATATATATATATTGTATATGTGTGTGTGTGTGTGTGTGTGTGTGTGTGTGTGTGTGTGTGTGCAATGGGTACTGTATACTGTTAAAGAGAGACACATTAATTCCCCCAAAGACAATTGGCAATGATAAAAGAGGATGTGTGACGGCTGGGCATGTTGAGACTTCTCTTGCTGTTCACAGCTGCACGGAGTGATTTATGCTCCCGTGTGTGTGCGTGTGTGTGTGTGTGTGTGTGTGTGTGTGTGTGTGTGTGTGTGTGTGTGTATGTGCCATAGCTAAGCCTAAAAACGCTCCATATCCATAAGCATCATAGTATTGTAAATATTTCCAGTCTCCGGTAAAAAAAAAAAAAAAGTCGGTGTTTGATTTGCACAAATCTCTAATCACAAATACTCAGTTCTTGAAAAACAAGTCATCTGAATATCGCCCCCTGCTGGTCGACGAAATAAATACGCGTTATGTAGAGCCTGATGATGAGGGATGAATAGAGGCCACCTACAGGTCATCGGAACTAAATAAGAGTGAAATAGAAAATGCGTTATGACCTGTGTAGGCAGTCAGCATACAGTGAGTGTTAAAAAAGGATTCTACGCACTTATAGTAAGTTAAGGTTCACTAAACTTTTGAACGATTGTTACTTGTTGCATTCATAAGAGGAAAAAAACGGCTGTAAAACGACTTGTAAAAGAAAAAATTACTTATTTGGGATGTGATGTTACAACAGTGACGATGTTCGATCCATTTTTTTTTACTTCGTTTGATGTTCATCATCCAGACACGTTTCCTGTTTCGAAAAACTGAATCATTGATGCAAGTCTGTACAAAGCAGTTTTGCTGTATCGAGTTTAGATTTTGGTTTCCTCTGAAGAATATTTGGATGTCTTTATAGTGTTCGACAGGCTCGGACCTGCAGCATGTGTGTACATTGGTGTCAGTGTGTGTGTGTGTGTGTGTGTGTGGTGTGTGTGTGTGTGTGTGTGTGTGTGTGTGTGTGTGTGTGTGTGTGTGTGTGTGTGTGTGTGTGTAATAAATCTGTTTTTGGGATCATCAGGAAAGCCCAAAAAGTTATATATAAATGTATGTGTGCGTACGTGTGTGTATGTATATATATATATATATATATATATATATATATATATATATATATATATATATATATATAATTCTAACTATCTCTGTGGTTGCTTTTGGTTGTAGTACTCTCCGTTGCTCAAGAAGCTGTACTGTCAGATCGCAAAGACCTGCCCGATTCAGGTGAAGCTTGCCTCGACTCCACCGCACGGCAGCGTGGTCCGAGCCATGCCCATCTACAAGAAGGCCGAGCACGTGACCGAAGTGGTAAAGCGCTGTCCCAACCACGAGCTTGGACGTGACTTTAATGAGAGTAAATACAAAATATCTTTCTACGATACGCTTAATACATGATGCTGGGATTTAAACACTACCTAATCAATGAACATATACTATTTAAATAAATAAATGTTTTTGTTATTTCTCCTTTTAACCACAGGTCAATCAGCTCCAGCCAGCCATTTAATACGAGTAGAGGGCAATAACTTGTGTCAGTATGTGGACGACCCAGTGACGGGAAGGCAGAGCGTCATGGTGCCGTACGAAGCCCCGCAGGTATGCGTGAACACATGCACGCACAATGAACACACGCAGTATGACTTGCACAGCCGTAATGTATAGCTTATTAAGGACAAACCTGTGTTATATAAGGGTCTAATCATATTTAAGCAACAATGATATTAAAGCACCGAGTGATACTTCCATGTGGTTTGGCAGATGTGCTCCGAAGGGCCTCTTGCACAAGCCCGGTAATTACCAGATTACTGCTGGTAACGCCACCAGTTATGCACCCTAATCATGGGATTAATAATCTAGCTTTTAAAAGCTTGTAATTTGACAAAAAAAAACAATACAAAACAATTATATATCTAAAGAAAGCCAGTTTAAATAAAAATATCAAGACGTCCATCATGTCACAATATGTACTTCAAGTATATATATATATATATATATATATACCAATGTTATATATTCATATATTGTTAATATATTCATATATTGTTCCGAAATGGAGAAAATCAATTCCGAAATAAATCTGAACGTCTGAACAAGTTGATACTACTAACCCCTTTAAAAGACCAAAACCCAGACCATATAAGTATGTCTGGTATAGCTTTCTCTACTAACACGTTTTTGAATTAGTACTAATTCAAAGAAGATTTCGAATTTATAATTCCATTATTTTTGGGGGAAATACATGGATGCGTAGGATTTTCCCTTAAAGGAAGCACACACTCACTTTCAGGACGCAATATGTGAAGGTTTGCTGCGTGCTGGTGTTTTGACCTCGTGCTGCCCCCTAGAGGCCAGATTAAAATCCATGCGTTTAGAACAACAGCGTTTTATGCAGTGTTGCGCAATCTAATTTCAAACTCACGCTAATGAAGGTAGATTAAATTATATGCCGTGAACACAGTAAATCTAATCTCTTTCTGTTTGTTTCAATCTCTATCTCTTCTCTATCCATCTAGGTGGGGACGGAATTCACGACAATTTTGTACAATTTCATGTGTAACAGTAGCTGTGTTGGTGGAATGAACCGCAGGCCAATTCTCATCATCATTACCCTGGAGACGAGAGAGTTAGTCCATTTTTGTTCAATCAGTTTGTCTACACGAAGTTTTAAAAAAAATCCTGACGGCTAGTTTTGTTTATTGTTATTTATCGTTTCTCGCCTCACAGCGGGCAGGTGCTGGGTCGGCGCTCTTTCGAAGGCCGAATATGCGCATGCCCAGGTCGAGATCGCAAAGCGGACGAGGACCACTTCAGAGAACAGCAGGCGCTGAACGAGAGCGTGGCCAAAAACGGCAACGCTAATAAACGCAGTGAGTCCAGTTCCAATTCAGACTGCATTGGTCACGTAGATATCAGACATGGTACGCAGTGAAATGTTTTCTTCACTGCAGTGGGAGATCAAAGGGAAATAAAATAAAATAAAAAGTGTTTAGAACAAAAAAGAATGGAAGGATGATATGTAATCAAATCGAAATATGTTGGTCAGGGACTTTTTCATGAAACTGCATATTAGCCTTTATTGAAAGGGGTATTAAAATGTCTTTGACTAACTTTGGGATATAAATAAATACATGTTAGTGAGGGGACTAGTCTTAAAATCTCCATTGTAACAGCGTTAAATAGACAAACGATGACTATGTTGCTCTGGTGTTGATGAAATCGTTAGTGTCATCGTTGGTGAAGTGTTCTCTTGGAAGAGGAATAAAATGCTTAGATGTTATTAGACAATAAGAACACTCTTCAACATGTTTCTAAACTACTTACTTAATCATTGACACTGGTGTCATAAGGATTCCCATTCATTCCTCAGGTAGAAGTATAGATAATAGAGTTTACAAAGAAGTCTGTATCAACTCAAGCTTTTTACTCAAGTAAGTGTAAAAGTACTGGTTTCAAAACTACTTAAAGTATAAAAGTAATGTAAGGGGGGGGGGGAATGCCATTAAGGACAAAATCTTAGGCAGCACCAATCGCTAATTTGTTCAAACGTCTCTCTACTGTAGCTTCATTTGCAGGAGGATGAAGAGAAAGCACATGATTGATAAATGATCCTGTAGTGGAGAAATAATGTGATAATGTGACGTGATTTGTGTCGCGTGCAGCTGCGATGGATCGCGTACAAACCAATAGGGTGTCGGGAAGGTTACTCTGGAAATGTAATAGATTGCAGATTACAAGTGACCCTATTCAAAATGTAATAAGTAGTGTTACTTTTTAATTACTTTATAAAATTAAAGTACAGTGGTACCTCGGTGTATGTCGCCTTCAGCTAACGTCGGATATTTCGTCCGGGAATTTGACATCGTTTAACGTCACTTCCTTCAGTTTCCGTCGCGTTCGCCTGGAGCGCCATCTAACGTGCTAATTACATCCCTCGATCATGACCGGAGACAAATGGGATAATACAGTTCGGATTCAGTCTAAGTCGCTTTCTGAGGAACAAATTAACAACGTACAACGAGGTACCACTGTAACTGATTACACTTGATTACTTCCATTTGTTCACTTGGTGGCGCTTGGTGGAAATAAATCCTGTGTTCAAAAACCTTTCCAGATCAGGGATTATTTGGGATTTGTAATCTTTAGCATTTTAAAATGTAACTGTTATTTAATTACTGTAGAAAGTACAGATAATTGTGTGAAAATGTAAGGAGTAGAAGTGAAAAGTCATACCAGAAATTTCTACTTAAGTAAAGTAACCAAGTATTTGCACTGACTGGACCTGAAAATAGAATCAGGAATGTCGGACCAAGATTTCAGTGTTTCTTTAAATTGAGGATCTTGATTTGTATATCACTTTCTTTTTCAGATTTCAGACAGACGCCTCAGAACATTCCCGGGCCTCCCATCAACATCAAGAAGCGGAGACATGGAGAAGAGGAGATGTACTACATCCCAGTGAGTTCTCACACACCGTCACATACACACTGTTCATTACAAGTGCACAAATGATATATTTGGTTTTTTTTGTGTTGGAAACATTGCTGTAATGTGTTGTGGGGGGGTGGATTGTTGTGCAGGTACGAGGCAGAGAGAACTTTGACATCCTGATGAAGATAAAGGACAGTTTAGAGTTAGTGGAGCTGGTTCCACAGCAGTTAGTCGACTCCTACAGACAACAACAACAGCAGCTACTGCACAGACAGTAAGTACATATAAATAATTTCTATCCATTGCTGTTTTTTTGCTTACAATAATAAATCGATAAAATTGGAAATAAAGAAAATCTATATACATTGATTGATTGATTATATATATATATATATATATATTATATGATATATATATATATATATATATGTATACATATTATATATGTATATGTATACATACATTATATGTATATATGTAATGTTTTTAATCTCCAAGAATGACATTAGAATGTAATGTGTGCATATGTTTTTTATATCCTTATGGTAAAAAAAAATAAATTTTAAATACATTATAGTCATTCGAAGTGCTTTACACAAAAGGAAATAAAATAATCGTGAAAACATAAGATGAGTTAAAATAAATACAAAATAATCTTTCAACTCTAAATGTATTTGCATTTTGATAAACAACAGTGGGTAAATGGGTAAATATACAACTTCAATCACCTACTATCCACACCCCCAACGCCACCACTCCACCCCAACACACACAGTGCATCGCCCGCGTTTTCCCTGACACGTCTATTTCTTTATAGCAGTCATGTGACCTCCCCGTCGCCCTATGGGACCCAGCTAGGCAACATGAACAAGGTCCACAGCAACATCAGCAAACTTCCGTCGGTCAACCAGATCGTGGCACATCAGAGCCACCAGAACGCAGGACCGTCTGCCAGCATGGTGCATATGGGTAAGAGGCTTGACGATATGCAATGAAAACAGATCTTTTGTCTTCCCGATTATTTTTGCCTACAACTTTCTATTTTAAAAGAATGCGTTACAAATTGAACCACGGTTACATATCATACACGGTTAAAATGTTTCCCTGTAGGTGCTAACATGCTGGGTGGCCACCACATGCAGTCGAACGGTGACGTGAACGGAGCTCACTCGGCCCAATCCATGGTGTCGGCGTCTCACTGCACCCCCCCTCCACCGTACACCCCCGACCCCAGCCTCATCAGGTACTTCACCCTGCAGTAGCACGGCTTTCCTACGCTTTTTAATCACACACGCACATGCACACACGCACACGCACATCTGACTGCAATGTAGTAATACACATGTCTAATCATTTCCGCTGTAAATGTCACACCGAAAGACTTTCTGTCTCCCGGGCCAAACGAAAAAAAATATGCCTTTAATTCATCCATGGTTTAAGAAGCACTGTATTGTTTTTTTTCTATATGTTTAGAGTATTTATGATGTCATTTTTGCAAAACTTGATATAGCGGGGGATTCCACAATCGATGGATGCCATTTGTATTCTACTGATATTCCATTCGCATTACTGTCTGTCTGTCTGTCACTACATTACTGACCTCCATAACAGCACTCCGCTTATATGAGCTTTATACTTTAGAGTTCGTTTTTTGGTGTGAATCCATTTCACGTCTCATGTTCATCATTTATATCCTTCGTGTAAAAAAGAAAAGTGCATTAGTCCCATAACATTTAATCAACCCTGTTACCTGAACGACATTCACCTCGATGATAAAAGATTATAGTTGGAATATTCTTTAAGGCACATGTTAAATATCAAGCAAGGTCAAAAGAAGAAGAAAAATGATCTGTGTTTCTTCATTTTTTAAGGATTATTGGGATTATTGATCTTGCTTTTTTGATATTCTGTATATCTCGTGTTCATTTTGTATGAAAACACTAACAGTAACAAAAAAAAGGGTTAAAGAATGAAGAGCTAATTTTCTTACATTCAATGAAACAAGAGTGTCGAGTTTTATTTTTAACATTTAAAATGGTTAAATTGCACCGTAGTCATGGAATCCCCCCCCCCCTTTTTTTTTTTTTTTTTTTTTTTTGGAGAAACGTGCCACGGGATTTCTGGCTGTAGTGTGGGAAGTAGTAGAAGGGAAGGTCCCCTTCTGTGTACTCATATGTAAATACTTATTTGAGATTTGAAATCTTTTTTTTTTCTGCTGGTCGGAAAAAAAAGGGTTTTATCAAAGAGATATCGCTTGCTTTGACGTCCGTCGAATGGAATACTGAATGGAATATATTTGTGTTTTTATCTCTAGTTTTTATATCTTTGTTCATAAATAATTCTATTAAATTTTTTTTTTTTTTACTTTTTTTTTTACTTTTTTCCATGCATGATATTGGATGTACTGAGTGATCACATATAGTACAATATTGTATTAGGTTGAGCTGGAGTACATTTCACACAACCTCAAACAAGAACTACAGTATATACTAGAGTGTCTGACATAAATGAAAAAGAAAAAAGCATATTTTTTTCATCAAATATGTTTCATGTTCATGTCTAATTGCCATCCATTGTTTTTTTTCCCCCGTGCAATTCCATTTGCCGCTCCATACTTACTATTATAAGTTTCCATTCTCTGCCAATCTGTATTTTTCATGTATCGCTTTAAAAATGGAGTCTGCAAACATGTCAAGGCATTGTTTATTTTCTTTCTTTCTGTCTTTCCTTCCTTCTTTTTTTTTTTTTTTCTTTTTACATATTCTACGTTGTCTATTTTCCCTCCTTTTCCAATAAACTCATCCATTTGGTCACACAAAGTTGCATGCTTTGGCAAATTAGTTTATACAATAAACTGATTCCAAAACGACAGACTGTAACTGTTCAAAATAAAGCAGAGACGTTGAAGCTTTTGAATGATCCAATGTCTACTATATTTCTGTCCCGTTCCTGTTTTCAGTAAAAAAACAAAACAAAAAAACAAAAAAAAAAGCAGATGAATGTTTTTTCATTGTATGTAGCATTATGGCCTTTTTGTATTTATAATAAAAGTCTGAATGCTTTCACAAACAGTTGTTACGGATTATTAATGCAGCTGCATATGTTTTTCATTGTTGTTGTTGAATTGGGTCATTTATTATTATTATTATTATTATTTATTATTATTATTATGTAATTATATTACACAAATTATTCCAAGCAAATGACACATTATTGCTTTTTTTGGCTCTTTATGTATTAGCATTATTACTGTAATACACTTCATTCTAGGAAGCAAAAATAATGTACACTGAAATGGTCCTATAATATCGCAGTACAGTATGTAATGCATACAAGCGAATAATAGATTGCAGTCCGCTTTGGTTTGGTTAAAAATGTTATCCATGCACAAATCTGTAATTCCCAGGGTGCAGCCCCTTGGTCTTAGTGGGATTCCTTTTTTCTCTGAACAGCTTCTTAACCAGCCTGGGCTGCCAAAACTGCATCGACTACTTCACATCGCAGGGCCTTCAGAGTGTCTACCACCTGCAGACCCTCTCCATGGAGGTAAAAAAAAACAAATCAAGAATCGTATGTAAGGACTCAATTCTGCTGTGTGCATCGGGAATTAGCTTGTTTATTTATTTGTTTATTTCTTCATTATTACCCATGAACTGCTTTCAGCTCAAGTGAAAACCCACTTGACAGAAAAAAAGGATACAAAAGAGGCTTGTAGTAAAATGAAAGGATTTTTTTGAAATAAGTTACTTTATAAAAGCCTATATATATATATATATATATATATAATATATCCCCAAAGTTATATTGTTATTTAGGAAGCATAATAAAAACTCCTAAAGCACTTCGACAACATTGTGATTATAAATAACACAACGTCAAACGCACTTTTTATTCAATATCAGGAAACAGACTTTACATTTGAAATACTTTCAATTATCAGTTTTTTTCCCTTTAAGCCGCGTAAAGTGGCCTTTCTGGTGCATTGTAGACAAAAACACCTTAAGGAAATGTGTGTTTTTTACTTCACAAACTCATGTAGATACCTTTCCACCACATTTTGCGTCTGCCCCCTTTAAAGTGAATTGTGACTTGTGTAGTATGAGGTGAAACTATTAACACTGTTTTAGTGCTACAGCAAGCTACGGTGAAGCTAACGTTCGTACGTTTCCTCCTCAGGATCTTGGAGCTCTTAAGATCCCAGAGCAGTTTAGGGTGGCCATCTGGAGGGGCCTCCAGGACATGAAGCAGGGACATGATTATGGCCAGCAGCTTATTCGCTCCAGTAGTAACATGGCCACCATGGCCATAGGGCCCGGAGGGGAGCTCCAGCGGCAGCGCGTAATGGAGGCCGTGCACTTTCGCGTGCGCCACACCATCACCATCCCCAACCGAGGCGCCACAGCCGGCGCCGACGAGTGGCCCGATTTTGGTTTCGACATGCCCGACTGCAAGACTCGGAAACACTCCATTAAGGAAGAGTTTGCCGAAAGTGATATGCGCTGAGGAAAAGACGTCTCACTAAAGCCGTCGCAGAAACGTTGCTATTTTGCTGCTTCACGATTTTTTTTTTAATCCTGAAATGGACAGGCATATCCATTTTAAGTGTCTTTTGAGACACATGAGAAAGAATTATTGTTATTATTTTTTTTTTGGATGACTTTTATAAATTATATCTACTTCAACACAATTTTGTGTATAAGTGTACATAGACTTTATAAGACACATGTTAGGACCATATTACACCAACAGACTTTACATATGCACGTCTCAGTGAATGTAGACAACCTATATCACAACAAACATCGGTAATAGCTGTTGTTTTTGTTTTTGTTTTTTTTCCCACAACGCCATGTTTTGTCTAGAATTTAAATGTCCTTCAATGTGCAGTGGAAAGACAAGTCATAGCAATTTAGGTCTCAATTCAGAGTAGACATTTTTTTAAGGGCTCCTAGTAAGATATACCGGACTAGAATGAGTTACCGAAATGATCATTTCGCAAGTATTTGAGAAGCAATCTTATAAACGAAAATCGATTCAGCCTGGCGTTCTGATCGTACGAAACCTAGTATTAGTGAGTATTATGTTGTTTACTTGGCATTACATGTACAATGCGAGACACAGAAACCTTTCAAACTCTCGTTTTTTTATGTGTTTGTGAAGAAAACAAACGTCCCTTTAGCAAGTGGTATTAGCCTTGCAGGACAAGGTGTTAATTAGCATGCTAAACCGTTTCTGTCGTTTTGTTTGTTTGTTTGTTTTTAAGTGGAAATGACTTGAATTGGCAGTACTATTGGAACAATCTGGGAAATACTTTGCCTCACGTTTCTTCTCCGGGGTATTTTGAGAATTGTTTTGTGCTTTCATTTCGTTTTTTAACAAACTGAAATATTATAAATGCTAGGTATAGCTTTCGTTAGATACAAATGGAGATTCCTTAAGTTGAGTTTTTTGCTACACAAATAATAATAAAATACTTGCACTGCCGCTGCAGTGTTAGATCGTCCAACGCCGCCTTGTTTGTATATGTATTACCCTATGTAAGTCTAAAAGTGATACTGTATATGCACGTTTTTGTTTAGTTTTTTTTCTTCTTCTTACTATTCCCCGCTTTTGTATAGAACGTTTTGCTTCCAAAAGGCAGTTTGTAAGACATTTTAGAATCTCACACCACTACAACGTAATGAACAAAAGGCACAAATGTGTTTGTGAAAAGTAAAGAATGAAAGAGAATCCGTCCCTTTCCTCAGACAAAAATCCGCATAATACAGCACTTTATTGCTTTTGTATATTGTAAACACTGTAATATTTTTTTTGGGGGATTGATTGTGATCAGTATTATGTCAGGATATTCGTAAGAGATTTGATGAATGTTTTTAAAAGTCGAGATGTCTTTTCTTTACAAAAAAACAAACAAAAAACAAACAAACACGAAAACAAAAAAAAACATAATGTATATTTTTCTTTGTTCCACATTCATGAAAACAATGTTTATGTTTGAATTGTGTAAGGTGATTTATTATTTATTATTATTATTATTATTATTATTATTAATAACATTAAAGTGTGTATTATAGTACCTTTATCTGTTGTCATTAATATCCCATCCCAAGCCTGATTTTAATTTTTTTTATTGAACGATTTAAGTAGCTGTATATAATAATTGATAAGCTATTTTTACTTATACATTAATAATTTTACATGCAAATGGTGGAAAACTTACAAATGGCTTTACTAGAAGAACAATCGAGACAGTATTTAAGATTTAAAAGGGATGACCAAGCATCATTATAAGCATGGAAAGCATGCTAAGCATGGAAACGTAAATATACACTTGGGAATTGGACACAGGTGGCAACTATGCTATAATATGAAACAATGAAATAACAACAGGGTTTGGGCGTTGTTGGGGGTTTATAAATACCAAATGGGTGATAAGTTAAATGCATTTAAACAACAAATGCAATTAACAATTATAATGCAAGAAAATAAATTGTAAACGTACTGGTTATTTACTGACCTCAGTGATTGTAAAAAAAATGGCTCAAACAAGAGTAATTCTGGAATAAATTCACTGAATCTTTTCAATGAATCTTTTTCAAGGAATCTTTTCTGTGTGCGATGATTCAGCAGCTGCAGTGCTTTAAAAAGGGGTTTTATGAGCTAGTTTTAGTAGTGGGCAGGTGGTTACTCAGTGGTTAAGGCCTCTAGTCTGAAAAACATGGGTTCAAATCCCACCACCACCATTAGTGGACCCTTGAGAAAAGGCCCTTAACGCCCAGTTGTCCTGGATAAGGGCGTAGTAAACGTAGTTTGAACGAGAAGGTTCTGTGTTTGAATGCCAACTTGCTCTGTTGCTAAGCAAGCATCTATTTTAATTTGTTTATTTAACATATTAGTAAACTGTAATATATTACTTTGTACTAGCTATTAAGTCTATGAAACGAACGATTCAAACTCGAATTAGACTAAATTATATTCATAAACTATATCACTGTTTTAATGATAGAATAAAACAGTAATGGCACGACTTTTCTGTAATGCAGCGAGGAATGTTGGATCTGTAAAGACAAGCCTTGCAACAGATGAAGGCAGTGAAAGTCACTGTTTATCAGAGAGCATTTTTTCCCTTACATAGGCGAAGCTTTTAAAGAGCCCCCTAATTGCAGCACTCATGATTATTAGAAGTTCATGTCTCCAAAATGTATTCGAAGTTTTCCTTTCTTAAAGAATGCTACATACATGATAATGAGATTAATAGAATTTACTTTATGATTAAAGCAGATGTTTGAAGCTCAGGCAATTAAGCAGTTATACGTTTATAATGCCGTATGATGTCCTGTCTATGCCTCATAGGACTACATTTCCTGGGTACCAGTTACAGACTCCTTGTGATTTCCTACAGGAAGACTATATAAGGGAGACATTCACACACCTTGCTGATTACTGATGTACTAGACTATTGACATCTTCAAGTATTAGTCCAAGGACTGTTATAGTTTATGTATGTTTGCTGCCAGCCTCGACCCTTGCCTGATATTTGCATTAACCGATTGTATATACCCATTTGACTAGTCTCTAATAAAGCCAGCAATTGGATCTTTTAAATCTGTCTCCACTCCTGCCACGTCCGTCTATAAGTAATGTTAAATGTTAAATGTTAAAGTAAGCAACCAGCCCGATACATGTCCCCATGTAGTGCGTTTCATTAAATGTCAATACGGCAAAAGAACATTTTTACCAGGAACAACAATGAACTTGTCTTTTTTGACAGGGTTTCCTTTCCGCAGTGGTGGGCTGTGCATTTCACACCTCAGCCGCCTCTTAAAAACCCATCATCCTTATGAGACAATGGCAAAAGAAAGCGTCATTATTATACAGAAAGATATTATAATCCGTAAACAGTCAGAACAAATGGCATTACTATAGCTGGAAACCTGATGAACCCAATTCAACAGGTTTCCATCCAGCTGAAACTGTGTTTTTTTTTGCAAATTACACAGCAAGGAAAATGCAAAAGTACACACACTGAAATAATTTAGACATTATTACGTTATACCCAGGTGAAGTAAATAAGATTGTCTTCATCGTGCCACCTGTCAGTGCGTGTGAAACTCGAGTTTGATAAGCATTTGATTGAGTTTGAGAAGGGCCAAGTTGCGATGGTCAGAGCACTTGGTCAGAGCATCCCTTAAACATGGTGTGTGCGTGTGTGTGTGTGTGTTGGTGTGTGTATGTGTGTATAAATGCGGTGAACATGGCCGGTTAGTATTTCATGCTTGGTTAGTGAACATGTGGATTTCCTCAGGGTTCCCTGGTTTCCTCCCACCTAATGGAAAGTGGAATGCAGTACCACGAGACCAGTGAGTCATACACACTGCCTGCTACATATTGTAACACTTTAAATTAAATTATTCAGTTTGATATAAGCGGTATGTGTTTATGTGTGTATGTGGGGGGAATGGGGGGGTTAATTTGTAATTTTGTGTGCGTTTCCTTAGAAGACCAAACCATCAACAAGTTGATCTATTATAGGAGGACCCCAGCGTAATCGGTGATCCATTAGCTTCGTCTGGAGTGAGCTTTGCCTGGGCGGAAGTACTGACGTGTTCACTACGGAGTAGCGCGAGTGGCGGACAGGCAGCCGAGAGTGACACAGCGGCAGCACCCGGTCGGAAAAGGTAGCCCGTTTTATCCTCTTTCTCACCACATAACGCTGTGTTTTACCTGCCTTACAGCCTCTCACTAGAATCCAGAATATCCCTGATTTAATTTTAGATTCATATCTACTAGGCTCGCTGGGTTTTTTTTTTCAATAACCACCTCTCCATAGAAAATTTCCCCGGAAGTGAGTTGTCCGCTTTTATTGGGGTCGCTGGTCATTGTAGTCCTTATCTTATCACCCTGTGACGTTTACAGTCAAACCAGTCGGAGCAATGTGATGTTGTGTAGACAGTGCGTAATCATTTACCGTCGCTACCACAAAGACAAAAACCGATCAAATTAAAAAGGTGCCCGGTTGGTGGTTAAGAGAAGTTAGGCATTGCTCAACAAACTACAAATCCCAGGTTGTGAGCGCCGTAACGTCGTTAAAACTATCGAACGAGCACGAAGGAGGAGGAGGAGGGGTTATTTCATTCAGCAAAATTGGTTTACTGAACGCTTTGTTTATAAGTATTGCTTATGTTTATTGTTTTTGTTTTACATTGAACAATGTTAAATTATTAAGATGAAAAGAACATAAGGGAACGAGATGTCTGCTATTTGGCTAGGCGAGTTTTGACAGTGAAGTAGCTAATCAGGTAATGCTAGCACTGAACAACCGGGTTTTTTATATATATATATATATATATATATATATATATATATATATATATATATATATATATATATATATATATTTTTTTTTTTTTTCTGGACTTGACTAGCATAGCAGGTTTGGACAGTATACTATATACAGAGTTAGCATGTCCGGCAGTGTAGCACCGCCGACACAACGCCTTATTGATTTGTGAAGGTCGTGATCAAAACTAGCAAATTTTCTTTCACTATAATTTTCACAGTTGTTGTGTTATACTATTCCAAAAACTATTTATTTACACGTGGAGCTTTCTTTTTTTCTTTGGTGTTGGACAGGTCGCTGCGATGGTCCTGGTTAAGGGGAAGGTCTGATTCAAAGCTGGATGGAATGGCGAAATATTTATATTTTACACCTTTAAGTTTGTTATTCCTCCAGGCTGGCGTAACCTTACGATGGTTGTAAATCTTTAACAAAACTCCTTTCTTTTGTGTGAAATAAACACATTAGATCGACCCTCTTAGTAGAATAGAATAGGCTTTATTTGTCATATGTACATTACAATAAGAGTGATATTGTTTCTTCACATATCACAGCTTGTTTGAAAGCTGGGGTCAGAGCACATGGTCAGCCGTGATGCAGAACCCGTGGAGCCCACAGAAAGTTAAGGACCTTGCTCATGGGCCCGAGAGTGACTGCCTCGTGATCCCGGGGCTCGAACCTCCGATTTTCTGATCAGTATCCCGACTGAGCTTCCCCTCCATTAGTACTCTCACTACATTTTGACTGCTCTGATTTAACCATTATAATGAGTCCCAAAAATTTGCGATCAGATCTTTCAATTTGCTTTACATTGGGATGTTTTGACTCAGTGTTTAAGGCTGTGAGTCACTGATCAGAAGGTTCAAGGCCCGGTATTGCCAAACTGACCCTTTTAGGGTCCTTGAGCAAGATAACCCTCTGTGGTCCAGGGGTGCAGTATAAAAACATTCCCAGCGTTTCCTGGGATATTCAGGGAAAAACAAAGAATTTCACTGTGCTTCAAAGTACGTGTTAAGATTAAAGAGGTTTTGCCATGTTGGGACGCATCACAAACAGTAATATCGCTTACTCTGAGCAGGGAAATCAGTGGCTCTTCCATAAACATTAAATTGAGCCTGGGTTTTACAGTTGGACAATACACATCCACTGTCAAATACACAGAGAAACTTTGTTTTTATTTTTCCTTCTTTATTGATGCTCGGTGTCTATAGCAACGTGACAGTTGCAGAATCTAGTCACTTTAAGGAAAAGCAACGTTCCCAATCCTTGATTGATTCAAAGATGCAATTTCTTTTTATACAATACCTTTTATTTGTCACATATGCATTACAGCACAGTGAAATTCTACCAGCTTGCGCATTTTGAAATGTACGATTAATGCAGCGGGATCGTGATATTTAAAAAAAAAAACTCACATGTTTAAACCTTTATTCTGTAATTGGTTCACTAAATATGCTGCATAATAATAGAGTAAACTTCTGTAAGTGCCAAATTATGTGTGTGGAAACAAAAGGATTTAGTTCTTGGATCGTATTAATTCTCTATTGTTGACTTCATTGTCTAGTAATAGTTTAATGTAAGTATTTATTTCAGTGTGTTCTAGAGATTAAACACCAGGTATTGTTAGAGGAAACTAATGATTATGGTGGGGTGTGGCTGAACATGAAGTCAGGTATCTATTATGAAGCCAAAGTTATTATCTAAGAATAGCATGTTCAGATGCTTTTTATTAGTAGTATTTAACTATACAGCAATTTTCCATTTGATAGAATGATACACTGTATGTTTTTTCTGTTACTAGTTATTTGTAATTTAAAAAAATATATCTTTTTTATCCGGAGAAAATTGTCATAGAAATTATACAACATTTGAACAAGTACCTTAATATAGCCGTTGAATCTGCCACAATTGTCAAAGCTGCTGCTGTAGAACGTAAATCACCTACTTGCTCTACACAATGAAGAGACATCCGTCTGGTTTTCTGCAGTGTTTTGTAATTTGCATTCTGATTTGAGTTCCGTCTGCACTTCCAAGATGTTTCCTCTCTTGCGCTTGGTCTTAAAATACCTGTTGGATCTGCTTTGTGTTTAGGCAGTATGTCAGAAGGAGACAGTTCTGGTGAATCCATCCATGGGAAGCCATCCGCCATATCAAGCTTCTTCACACGTCTTGGACAGGTGACTGCTGGACCTAAATGCATAAATACCCTCTGTTATTCACTGTTCTGATGTGTTGAATCATGCTGTTTAAATCGTTTCCAAAATCCATATTGATTAATTCTGCTCTTTCATATATGTCCGATAGATGGCGCTGTGAGACTAGCTCGGCATTGTTCACTGTGTGTTTTCTCTCAAGAATTACAATAAACATCACTTTCGATCACTATTTGATGAAGGCTCTACCGGTTCACTGCAAATTATTTCCAAGTTGAATTTCTTGGAACTGCCTGTTCTTAATAAAAAAACCTGCCCTTATCACTTTTACCTACTCATGCAATATTTGTATGTATTTGCTACTTGCAACATCTGTAATGACAGTCTTTATTGTACTTCACCACTCTGCAGCCATTCAAGCATTAAAATCCAAGATACATTTTTTCATATTTTATCCAATTGCATAAAACAGTGGCCATCTATCATTTTTCACATTAATTTTTATATGTAGCCTACGAATGTATTGGACCTAGGGAAAGAATTTGGCCGCTTTTAGCTTGAAGTAGCAGTTAATTTGTTGTTTTTTTTTTTGTTGTGTTTGTTGTAGATCTACCAGTCATGGTTGGACAAGTCCACTCCTTTCTCTGCAGTACGATGGGCTGTCACACTTATCCTTACAGCAATATACATGATCAGAGTGTACATACTCCAGGTAAGAAATGTCTCACAGGTCATTTGCCCTAAGATCATCAAATATGATGGTGTTGGAAAGAAAATGCTCACATGATGAAACGTGTGTTTATTGATCATGTGACTGGTAATCAGAGTAGCAGGATGTCTGATAAAGAAGGGCGATATACAGTATATTCAGCTTCGAAACTCCGACGCATTCTACGAAAGCATTCCAAGGCACAATAGCTATCTGTGTCTGTATACGACTGAAATGAATGATACTGAGAATGTTTAAAAGGCAGCACATTCAAGTGATTAAATTGTCTGTGCAAGGACTCCTTACACGACAATCAGAATTAAGTATTCATATAGACCGCGGTATAACGCAGTAGATGATGAATTTTTTTCACTTCTGGGACCAGTTTCACAGAAGTCCACTTAAGTCAACAAAACGGGGTAAAAAATAAGAATGGAAAAAGATTTTATTCTTTCCGGGACCGGCCCTACACCAAATTATCCACAGTCTTTGTACCTGTTGGTTGGGATATGAGCCGTGTTATTTACTGAGCTATTGAATGATGTATATAAGCTCATCAGTATTATTGTACATGATTTAATTTATGACTAGTACAGAGTTTTCTGCATGTCTGTTCATAACACGTTATCTTTGTTTGTCACTTGTGTTGCAGGGGTGGTACATAGTCACATATGCTCTCGGAATCTACCATCTCAATTTGTTCATTGCTTTCCTCTCACCTAAAGTGGACCCCTCGCTGCTTGATGACCCAGGTTAGTTCAAGCCAAGGCTCCTGCTCAGTGGTCTTATCAGGGCAAATATGTTTTCATTTACTTTCCTAAAATGTTAAATGCATTAAAGGACCGTTTCTGATAAGGCGTTAAACACACAGTAGTATACTTGATGCATTGACAAGACGGCGCGACCGTAGATTCAACTACAAGCGGCACAAAACATTCAAATGATATGCAAATATGAGCCGCATACAAAACATGGTTAATAATGCAAGACGGTTGATTTTCTTTAGTTATAAATTTTTTTTTATGATGCACTCTGATAGTAGTGCTGGCATATTAATGAGTGCATTCTAATTTCTCTAGTGATATAATAATCAGATGTTGTTTTACAAGGAAATACCTTCTTTAATGGAAATTCACAGTTAAAGGAAAACCACATATTGTATTATACATATTCTTGATACTTAATGAGATAGAGAAGGAAAAAAGGATGGCCATTGAACAGTTATTCATAGTTGCTGTAGGGTAAGCAAGAACAGGAATTCGTGCGCATTCCACAATTGGTGGAAAATACGACCCTAAACAGATAAAAGCACGCCCTGTCATTTTTAACCAATAAATGGTAAGAGAAAACTGAAACGTTGCAAATTGCTCTTGTAAAAATGGAATCGGATGCTTTTGGTGAAAGCTCTTAGTGGAAAGTCCTCACCAATCACATGACAGAATGACAAACGAGGTCCAGAAAGATTCTTTTATATTTTATGTCAAAGTGCTGGTGGGAAAAACAGTGGGGCGGGGCTTTAAAGCTTGTTTGTTCAGGTGAGTGACAGACAGGAGTCAGGGGTGTGACAGTTGTTCAGTCAGACGTGGTAAATGTCCTAAATGGTATTGGGTCAGAGGGTAACTTGTGTTGAGTGGAGTATTTCTAGTCAGTGTCTCTCTCTCTTATTTTTTTTATTTTTGTAAATGAAACCTTTCTGCCTGTAGTATTAGCACTTTTTCTCCTTGGGGAACCTTCATTATTTGTGCTTAAAATTAAATATAGAAGATTAATAGCCAGAATTACTGCATTTAATTACTTTCACCTGGTGCCAGAAACCAAACCATTTCTTTTTGTATTTTCTCTTCGATCAGTTAGTTATATCTTTTATTTGGTGCATGTTATAAAAAGCATAATCAATACCAGAGTGTCTCTTATTCCTCTATTTATTACATTATTTACTTTAATAATATAATAATAGCCTTTATTTGTCTCACATACATTACAGCACAGTGAAATTCTTTTCTTCGCATATCCCAGCTTGATGTTGGTAGTTGGGGTCAGAGCACAGGGTCAGCCATGATACGGCGCCCCTGGAGCACAGAGGGTTAAGGGTCTTCCTCAAGGACCCAAGGGCGGCAGCTTGGCCATACTGGGGCTCGAACCCGGATCTTCCGATCAGCAGCCCAGCGCCTTATACCACTGAGCTACCCCCTCCCTCCTTTATTACATAGTTAATATATTGTATTAGCTATAGTTAATGCGGAATGAATAACGTGTCCTGGAAACATTTTCCTATTTCCGAAAATGTCATTTTTCAGCTTTACTTTTTTTCTCTTCGGTGTTTGCTCTTATATTATGTACAAAAATGTTAATGTACATCTCCTTGCAGGTTCAAAGGCATCAACAGTAATGTTGTCATATTACAATTGATCATTTATTAACCATAGATTGTCCTTTGTATCCATATGTGTTTATTGTGTGTTATTTGTAAAAACTTTAACACACACAAAAAAAAAGAATTAAGATCCCCAAATTACTCACGTTTTTTTTTTATATTTCTTATTTAAGATGACGGTCCAGCACTTCCCACAAAGCAGAACGAGGAGTTCCGGCCGTTCATAAGACGACTGCCGGAATTCAAATTCTGGTGAGTTTTTCCATACAGCCAGAGATAGTACTGTATTAATTTTTTTTTTTTCACGATTGAAAAAAAAAAACCCCAAACAATAACGTACAATATCTCGAGTATAACTATCATGGAGTTCTATTTATCATGGAGTATATTTTTTTATATATTTTTTTATTACAGCCGGTGTTTGATTATTAAGTGGTCGTTTTTAAAGCCATTTTTAAGTCCACACTGAAAAAACAAAATATCGCACTGAAGAAACAGCATGGGCCTAGGCCAAGCAACTATAAGGGTCATAGAAGTGGTGCGAATATAGCCAAAACACCAATGAGGACACTCAACACTGCACCACCACCTACTAGTGTTTCAGAGGAGTTACTGCAGAGCGAAACAGAAGAGTAACAGAAGTGCTCACGATGGCGTCGGCTACGGCGTTCACTCGACGCAGAAGTATAAATTGGGACGCAGTGATTTTTTTTAAGGCAAGATAAGCAGGGTGGGGAAATAAGTGGCATGAAATTTTGCAGAAAACAATCGGTAAGAGTTGCAGTTTAATCAGGTAAAAAAAAAGTTTAATCATAGCGAAATCACGTGGCAAGTCAGGCTGCACAGATCACGGATTACAGAAACCAGAAAACGTTTACGATTTGCATCCTTACAGGATGGCTTGAACATCTTTAGGCATGTTTTTGTGGCCATAAAGGGTAAGTCATACCTGGAAAAAAACAGGCTTAAGCTGTGTTCAACGTGCAAGTACAGGTAATAGTATAAACGTATGCAAAGAAATTTGCCTTTGCTTCCTAGGGAGAACAAAATTTCGGAAGAGTTCCCGTGTTGGTTTATGAATTTCCATGTCCATGAGCATCCCATCAGGTGCCAATGTCTTAAAGATAAAAGTGCTTCAGCATAATTTAGGTGCAAGAAGGACAGTTTGGTGAATGTTTGCGGTGAATAGCTTTCAGCAATTGTCCGCATGTATTACACGTGTCAAACTCCAGGCCTGCTGATCCTGGGTCATTTTAAGTGGCATTTTAAGAGTTTAAAAGGTTTGTGATCGTTATAGAATATAGCTATGCTGCTTTAAAACATGCATCTCCCACAATGTATGCGACTATGTCACCTGCGAAGTGAATGCATCCCGCCACTGCAGTGTATTCCACATTTACCAAGGGCGATTTTTCCAACAAGCAGAATTGAGAAATTTCTATCCCAAAATGTCCAGGAAGCAATAAATTGGTGCCGATGGAACCAAGAAAGATGGGAAAACAAATACATGTTTGTGTTTCAAGGAGGCGGCGTGGCTCATCAAACACTATATACTTATAGTCTTATAGTTACAACTGGCCATAATGAAACTTGAAGAAATGAAGGGATAAGTCCCGTAACTAATATTAAGCGTCCCCTTGTTTTCTGCTTCAGGCATTCTGCGACGAAAGGCATCGTCATCGCCATGATTTGCACATTCTTTGAAGCCTTCAACGTGCCAGTGTTCTGGCCGATCCTTGTGATGTACTTCATCATGCTCTTCTGCATCACCATGAAGCGGCAGATCAAGGTTTGCGACGTAGCAAAACACATCAGATATCATTTTGACCGCATCAAAGATGTGTAGTTGATCTTTCTCTCTTTCTGTCCACAGCATATGATTAAGTATAGGTACCTGCCCTTCACGCATGGGAAGAGGACTTACAGAGGCAAGGAAGACACAGGGAAAGCCTTTGCTAGTTAAACCCCTTCCCCTCGCCCCCCCCCCATTCAAATTAATGTTATTGATAAAGAATGGTGCGTACAGGGATTGAAGTTTTGTAAGGTTTTTTTTTTTTTTTTTCCTTCGGGGATGCAAGCAAAAAAAAAAAAAACAAACCGTATATGTAGGCTTATCGGAAAAGAGTTTTGATCCATGATGACAGTGTTGGGTGTTTTTGTGTAATAATTATAGCTGCCTTGGATGAGTGAAAAGTGCATGGGCTCCGAGTCGTGGCGTTTTACGCTTAGCTTGAAAGCACGGAGGAAATCGCTTCACACTGCGCTCATTTCCCTTCTTTCATCAAGTAATATCGGAAATGCATGGGATCTGATTCAGGTGACAGTCATTCGATAAGGAAATTCCGTTTAATTCCCACTCGTTTGCACTGAAATGCTTCTGTCAGCAGTATTTAGATGCTGAAACAGCCAGATGTTTTGACACCATTGCCCAACACACATTCGCCACATGATTATATTTTTTGCCTTCCTCCTTGAATGTGCATTCTCTTTTCTTTATGTACATATATATATATATATACTTTGTGCCTAGTAACATCCTTTCTAGCAGCTTGTAATTTATTCTTAAATAGTCAAACCCCGACCCCTCCCCCCAATCATTAAATTGAATTGTATTTGGTTGCTCAGTAGAACTTAGCTATACATTTGTAATAGTTATATCATTCCAAACAAAACTTTTTTTCTCTCTCTCTCTCTTTTTCTCTTCTTTTTCAGAGGAAACATAAAGAGTCTTGAGGGATTAAATAATATAAGAAATGGATGGAGTATGTTGACAGTTTTTTCCCCCCCTCTTTCCCCAGTCTTGCAGTCTTTTTTTTTTTTCCTTCATTAACATTGTTCTGGACCCTAACTGCTAATATAGACAGAGGTTTTTTCAACACTGTAGGTGAGGATCAAAACATTTTTTCCTATTAATGTGCATAATGTTTTATGGGGGTTTATATATAAATATATATGTATATTTTAAAGGGTAAATCAAGATTATTTTGGATGTCTTTTTTTTTTTTTCTTTTCTTTCTTTAAGACATGTGATTCCTGTTGTTAATTTTGACATTAAATTAAAACATTGGATACTAGAGCTATAAATTTGTCATTAAAGGCATTGCATGTCACTGGTTTACTTGTGTTACTGTTAAAAAGAAAATGATTTTAATAACTACACTGTAAATTTTTCACTCCAACTGCTATTAAAAAGACCATGCCCCTTCACATATTGAGGTTTTTTTTTTTTATTATTATTCATGGTAAGTATCTAACCATACCGTAATGTAATCCCGAGGTAATGATACTAAATGTACATCGTAAGTGTCCAATGATAAGTGAACTGAAAACAATTTTATAAAGAAATATTTATTGAACGGGGCACGGTGGCTTAGTGGTTAGCACGTTCGCCTCACACCGCCAGGGTCCGGGTTCGATTCCCGTCTCGGCCATGTGTGTGTGGAGTTTGCATGTTCTCCCCGTGCCTCAGAGGGTTTTTCTCCTGGTTCTCCGGTTTCCTCCCGGTCCAAAAACATGCACGGTAGGTTTATCCGGCACCTTGGAAAATTGACCTTAGTGTATGAATGTGTGTGTGTGTGTGTGTCCTGCGATGGGTTGGCATTCCATCCAGGGTGTATCCTGCCTTAATGCCCATAGACGCCTGAGATAGGCACAGACTCCCCGTGACCCAAGGGAAGATCGGATATAGCGGTAGAAGATGAATGAATGAATATTTATTGAAATTATTTTGTAATCTTAATATCTTTGTATCAAGCTGTAACAAAATTCTTGCAGGGACTGTGGCTTACATTCTGATGTTTAGGGGGAGGGAGTAATAGACATTAAAGTTAGTCAGAGGATTTTTAAAGAATTAAATATTTTTAGGCCTATTATTAGCAACTGTCAGTCCTCTTCATCAATATCCTGGTATGGCTGCTAAATCAAGTTGATCATTTTATACGGCTGATTGATTATGAAAAAAAACAAAAAAACTTTTGCAATTGTGTTGCACAGCTGAGAACTGTTGTACTAATGGTGAACAATTAGAGAGGTCAGATTCCTAATATCTACCAGGCTGTTATGTATATATCGGCATTAACACAAATTCAATTTAACAGCACTAATTTTTTTAACCCACGATTAACGCAGTGTGCATTACTACGTGAGTGATCTGTTCCTTCATTCTGCGTGTTGTTGGCAAGTGAATGAAATCCGACCAAAAAAGAACAAATGAATAATGATGTGTCCTAAATTTACCTGAATTAAGCCTACTAGCTGCGCATTCACAACAGGTATGAACTCCTCACTATATTAGCACATATAACTGTATGGAACCTTAAGGAAGCGCATTGCATTCCCCAGTCCGTATGTTGGAACGCATTTTTCTTATTTGGATGCAATGTTCTTCCGTATATCCTAAATGTATCACCAGTTTATATGGAAAGAAACCGTAATTCTTAAAGGAGCCACGTCTCATATTTTACAATTAAAACAACCACTAAAAAAGTAGAAATTAAGAAATTAATCTAAAAAATAATAATTTCCAGAGTAAAAGAAATAATCAGTAATTTTATTAAAGGGAGAGATTTTGAGAGACATCTATATAATTAAGCATATGTTACAGTTAGAGTATTAGAAACATAAAAATTGTGTATAGAGATATATATATATATATATATATATATATATATATATATATATATATATATATATCTCCTTCCCCACATCAATCAATGTGGCCTATTTGTGTATTACATTTTAGTTGTCTAGGTACATCCTTGATTTTGGCCATGCGCTTTGTTTGACTGGCTGATTTTTATCTCTCTGTACCATTCTGTGTACCTTTTTGGATGAAGTCACTGCAAACAACGTCAAAAAATAGGGCAACCGGCGGGGAACGACTCCAATCGAGAACAATTTTTAAGCTACAACTAAAGAGGAAGGTAAAAAGAAGTTGTGGATCTAAATATAATACACCGACTCTAAGCACTTAACCCGGTCGGTGAGTACAACATGATGGAAATGTTTCTTTCCCAGTTGAAGAACTGGATTACAAATGCTCCATCAGAACATTAATAAGAACTACTCAGCCTGATAACGTATAGAACTACAATGAAAGATCATTATTATACAACTTGACAAATTTGAGCTGTTTTATAAAGTGAGAATAGGAACATTCTAAATTATCCCAATTGGTTTAGACTTATGATTCAATTTAAACATTTGCATTTACACTGACACACACACACACACACACACACACACACACACGCAACATTTTATTTAAATATATATATATATATATATATATATATATATATATATATATATATATATATATATATATACAGTACACACTGCTGTCACTTCTACAATGAAATCTGTTTTACACTTAGGATATGGTTTTGGATCCAGTGTAAGCCTGTGATAGTGCCAACATTGAATGGAATATAGAAATGCACATATATATGTATCCGGGTCATTTGCTTATTACATGTAAGAGTTAATATAGTTGGCATTTTCCATTTTAATGTGGAGGTGTTGCAAGAGTAAAAAAAAGTACATACTGACCTAGGTATTAAAACAGAGTAGTAACTGGCAATGGAGATTGAATTTGCGGGGGGGGGTGGGGGGGGGTGGGGGGGTGGGGTAGTCAACAAACGCAAATCAGGTACAAAATATGCAAACAGTCAAAGGTTATCAATCAGCAGAGTAAACTAGAGCACAACAGCAAAGCAAACACAAATCCAAAGGATTATTTTCAACAGACATTTCAATGTTACTCTGAACTATATTTCATTATCTATTGTGTGAATTATATATATATATATATATATATATATATATATATATACTATATATATATATATATATATATATATATACTGTGTGTTTCAGCTTCAACATCAACATACAGCAATGCTTTTCCTGAAGCTCACATTAATGACCTGTGAGTTTCTCACATGCTTTTCCACATTATTAATTTCAATCCGCATGTATAAAAAGTACCTCTTGCTACCACGCATATACCTAACAATAGTGGGAAGAATAAATAACAAAAAAATAACATTTCCTCTTTCTGTTTTACAGTTATAGCATCTCAAGGCTTGTTTGTTTACGGAGGTAGTATGTCCATGTTGAACCTTTGAAACAACCTACAGGGCGCTAACCATAAGCTAACGTGTAAATATGTAAATGATCTATTTCTTCAGATAATATGATTACCTGCAAAGGGGATATCCATCGCCTTGCCTGCGGTAAGCTTACCTTTCCGTCCAAATGATAATAAGGCTAGTATGGATATATGAAATATTTATAATTAGTGTTCTAGGAAAACACAGACTGTGTTAAATATATAAATGTGTTTTCAGACACTGGGCTGATAAAAGTGCAGTCTTCTATATATGGCCGTACTGACAACAATACCTGCGGTATGGACTGGTCCTACAATAATACAGTCAATACCAACTGTTCCTTAGAGGTTTCCACTATTGCTGATAGGTACTTTCAGGTTTTTTTTACTCTCTCTCTCTGTCTCTAGTTACATGTAACGGCGGTAATATATAATACATAATTTAATTCAAGAATAAATGTAACAGTAACTCGTTACAGTTGTTGAGAAAAAATGTGTAAATTAAATTACAGTTACTTATGAAAATGTTAAAGATTACAAATAGGGTTACGTCTGAACAATTTCATGTAAAATCAGTGTTTTAGAGGACGGCATGATTTTCCACTGAAACGTGATTACAAATGACCCTATTCAAAATGTAATAAGTAGTGGTACTTTTCAATTATTTTCTAAAAGTAAAGCAAACGATTACATTTGATTACTTGTTGAATACTTTCATTTGTCCACTAGGTGGCGCTTAAGGTTAACATTCTAGAATAGAAAAAGATAGAAAAACATCGGTTCTATTTTTGAAACTGCAGCAGATATATATATATATATATATATTATATATATATATATATATATATATATATATATATGTGTGTGTGTGTGTGTGTGTGTGTGTGTGTGTGTGTGTGTGTGTGTGTGTGTGTGTGTGTGTGTGTGTGTGTGTTAATGTGTGTGTGTGTGTGTGTGTGTGTGTGTGTGATGGGGGGCCACGGTGTGTGTGAATGTGAGTGTGTGTGTGTGCGCTGCGCTGCTGCGATGGGTTTGGCATTCCATCCAGGGTGTATCCTACCTTAATGCCCATAGACGCCTGAGATAGGCATAGGCTCCCCGTGACCCGAGGGAAGATCGGATATATAGCGGTAGAAGATGAATGAATGAATGAATATATATGTATATATATATATATATATATATATATATATATATATATATATATATATATATATATATATATATTCCAATATCAAATATTATATCAAAGATTCTCAACATTGTAACAGTGGAAGCATTTGGTGTGTTTACTCCAAACAGATGCAATGGCCTCAGTGTGTGTGAGATAAAGACGGATTCATTTGACAACCCTGACCCGTGTCCTGGGACTTACAAGTACTATAACACCACTTACACGTGTATTAACGGCCGTAAGTATCAGCAGTGTGAGGGTGTGTTGGAACATGTGAAGACAATGTAATTATCATAGCACTGAGCCGATGCTGAAATACAGTGCACTCCTAAAATCCTTATCTAAAGTCCTTCTAAATCATTTTCATAGGGTGATGTGTGTGTGTGTGTGTGTGTGTGTGTGTGTGTGTGTGTGTGTGTGTGTGTGTGTGTGTGTGTGTGTGTTATGGTGTCAATTATACCGATTAGATATATATCTATATCAAACTCCTAATAGTATACTCTGGCTACTTGCATCAGCAGGTCATGAGTTCAAATCCCAGCCTCGCAAAAAATCTGAGCAAAACTCGACCCCTCAAAATAGCATAGATGCATCTAAAGGATTTTAGTCTGTTCTTATATCAATGTAATAATTTCATAATCATTTTTCTTAGCACATTGCGTGCGTTTTGTGTTATCTCGTTTCTCTAGGAGTCGCTGTGATCTGTGCACGTGGCTACAGCACACTGGATTGTGGTGAGGACTTGTTTTTAGTTAAAGCCAGTGAAAAGACAAATGATGTGCACACATGCCTCTGCTTTTTTTGGGGGGGGAGGGGGGTGCTTTTTAACAAATTACCCCCCCCCCCCCATTATTTTTGTTTAAAAACAACAAAATTTTGATGAATGATTCATGATTCATAGATATATTATAGCTTGAATGAATGGTCATGTGTAATCACTATTTGGATTATTCATATTACCAATTAATCTAATCCTTTGTTTTCCCTTCTCTGTCTCTGGGTAGGAGCTTCTTTTGTCCAGATCATAAATGCAAACTATGGCCGCTCTGATTCCGTAACTTGTTCCAACGGACTCTATGAAAGTTTGGTCCAGAACACCAACTGCTACACTCCAAACTCACGCTCGACTGTTGCAAAACTGTAACTTTTGTCTGTTTTGTCTGTTTATTGTGACTTAGCAGCACTTAGTGCAGGGGTCACCAACCTAAGAGTTACTTCATGGACACTGGGTCATACAAAAAGCTACCAGTTTGATACACTCCTCTGAAATAACAAATTTGCCTTTATTTTATATATTACTATTAATGGTGCTCTATGTTAATCTATGTCATAAATTGTTGCTAGCGCCAACAATTTATGGCTCAGTAAACACGCCGGTCTTTCCCGACGTTGTCTCAGTGAATCCAAGCGTCTTAATATTCCCTGCGCATACTCCGATGGCAATGATCGCCACTGCCACCTACTGTAGTGGATGTTCAATTATATATGTAGAACAGGCCTGCTGGCGACCCGTGTGGTCCTTGTGGGCGACCTGGTGACCCCTGACTTAGTGTTCATTTATCAAACATGATCTTCATTTTTATTAAAAGGTGTAACGGACAAAGGAGATGTACTGTAGAAGCGTCAGATGCCGTCTTTACCGACCTTTGCACCGGGACCGTTAAATACCTCACTGTGTCCTACACCTGCACTGGTAATCCTGTTTTCTTTGTAAACAGGTTACGTTTTGTTAAAATACCAGTTTGACGATCTTAAGTAAACAGGAAAGAATTACCGGTCGTAGCACGACCCCAATTCTAAAAAAAAAAAAAAAAAAAAAAAAGCTGTGTCAAATGTAAATAAAATTAGAATGCAGTAATTTGCAAGTCTGTGAAACCAAATGTTTATTCACAATAGAACATTAATAACATGTGAAATGCTTGTTGCATACATTTATTTACAATCATATGAATAAAAATAATTGTAAAATTAGGGATAGTTTTGTAAAATTAGGGAATTCCGATCCACGGGGCCAAAAAGCATGATTTTTTCCCATAGAAAATGAATGGGGCATATCTTTGGTGCCTCACAGCTCGGCCTGTGAGCGTCCGACATGCACATATGGCATATCCACTCGTATGGGGTCGGGATCATATACCTCCTGAACCCCACACCTATTCGGAATTTCGGGCAATCCGCGACATTCCGGCCCCATATCGAATGAATGGGGAAATTCGGCGCTCCGCTGTTCGAACCGTGTTCGCTCGGCACATGGACTTGAGTCGGACGCTAATAATTAATTTGATGTCACGTGTATCACTGGCCCCGCCCCCTCCTGAAAAAACAGCCAAAGGAGGTGTTTTTGGTGTCTAAACACTCGAACGAGCTAGCATTTCGAAGTCAACGCTAAATATTAAACGGACCAGACTATAAGGGTGTAGCGCCCGGAGCTGCGTTTTGCATCAGCTCACATTTTCTTCAGGAAATGTCCCATGTCTAGTCTCAATTATGTGGATTGTGTATTAATGAGTTTTTCAAATCGCTGCATTCTGTTTTTATTTACGCTTTTTTTATGCACACCGTCCCAATGTTTTTTGGAATATTACAGATTGGTTTCGAATTCGAATGTATACACGCACAGTTATTACAGTTTCTGTAGTATTTTTTTGGTTCGTTTCTATTTACAGAAATGAAAAAAAGTGTTACCTGTGAACGAAACACTGGTGTCCTGCAATGTGGTTTGTATTCATTTCCTCCTTATTCTTTCTTTTTTGTACCTATTTGATAGCATATTACATAATAAGGACTAATATGTAGATATTAGTGCTTAAGTAGTTCCTTTTAACTTTTTAAAAACACCTCACTTGTTTATTTTCTGTACTTGCTGCTACATTCGAATTTCAGGCGCTAAGCACATAAAGATCATCAGTGCTAACTACGGCCGAACCGATCCCACCACATGTTCAGCAGGAATACCGCTCAGTCAAATCTCCGACACAAATTGCTACATGCCTAACACGCTAAACGTAGTAGCAGCCAGGTAATTCAAGTGATTACTCAAGTGACTAAGATCATTATAATACATTACTCATATCTGTGGAGATGATTCAAATGCACACTTTCTTTGCAGATGTGAAGGAAAGAACATCTGCAAGGTGCCTGCGGAAAACATGGTCTTCTCGGACCCTTGCCATGGCACCGTCAAATTCCTCGATATTGTGTATTCCTGCATGTAAACATAATACATCCAGCATGTAAACATAATCAGATATAAATAATGTGGATAGGGGAAGAAAAATATAAAACAAAGAGTAAAAAGTAAAAAAGGAACAAATAAAGAGACAGTAAATGATACTCTATATGCACGCAAAGCAAAGATGAGTTGTGTGTATTAGTGTGCATGTGTGTGTGTGTATGATTTCTGGCGCAATGTAGAAATGAAAAGACTATTTGAATATTACAGCTGTTCATTTGTAGACCATAATTGGAAACTAAAGAAAGAAGGATTATTGACAAGGTTGTTTGGTGGTGCAGCATTTATAAGCTTAATAATGTCTTATACTACTACTACTACCACTAATAATAATAATAATAATAACAACAATGCACTCCTTTCCTATTTCCCCATCTGTATAGGGCTTATGTTTTCCTAAAATCCACTGTATTGTCAGTGAACAGGTTTCACATTAAGTGTTTAATTCTTAATATAGCGTTGTTATTTTGAGGATTAACATTGTTTTGTGAAACAGCCAATTCTTAAGAAATTCTGCCGAAAAAGATCTTCTGCATATCTGACATATTACAAATGTCTATATAATTTTTGCCTTTATGTGTCATCATGACTTCTTAAGAAGCAATACATATTTGCAACACTCGTCTGCTTGAAAACCAAATAATGTGCTGTTTATGAAAATGCTTTCATAAGAAAAATGGGCAGTTTGATTTGCTTAGGACAAACAAGTGTCACGTGATCATTCACATGTCACGTGTTTCCAGACACAATAAAATGCATATTATATTAGTATTATACATATATGATTTAATTATTAATTCAATTATATACAATAATGAAACTCGCCGTTATCAGACTCAGTGGGAACTTAATTCATCAATGTGTAGTGAAAAACTGGGACTGAAATAAATGTGTGAATTTGGCATGAAAGTCAATAAAAAGGAAAGTTTTTATTCTTATTTCTGTGATGTCACTGATCTTCAGTCCGTGGCCCAGTGCTTGGGGAACGCAGGAGCTCATTTACTATTCATGAGGAATAGAATAGAATGCGGAGTTCTCCTGGTTTTATAACTAAAGACGATGACTCCTGGCTGTCGTGATGGTACTAAAAAAAAGGCCAAAACGTAATAACAACAAAGAGGCACTACACACAAAATACATACAGCACACAGACCTTCCGTAGCAAACCAAAGAAATGAGGAGCAGGTAGAGTAAATCAGCTAATACGCAATAGGGAATAGGGAACACGAGCCCAATGGCGACACCTGGTGGCCAAAAAAGTTTCCCAAAATGTTCAAGTTTTTTATTTGATATTCAAATTAGCAACACATAAGGAATATTCTGATTTATTGGAGCTATACTCTTTAAAGCCTCGCATTGTCATTAAACATGGCATTAAAGCCGTTCACAGGAAATGGTGGTAACTCTGTGGTTAAGGCATTTGGGCTCTGGTTTAGAGGGTCACACGTTCAAATCCCCCCACCACCAAGCTGCCACTAGTGGGATCTTTGGATAAGGGCGTCTGCCAGATAAGGTAAATTAGCTCTTAACTCTTTACTCGTGACATCTGTCAGTGCTAATGTACTATCTCTGTGCTTACGTTAGTAGCCATCTGATGGGAAGATGCGAGTTCCATGTAACACAAAATCCCAAAACAGTCCCTCTGGCCAATCAAACAACGTTTTTACATTAACAACAAACACGCACCTAACTTAAAAAAAAATGCTTTTTTGTGTGTGTTTGCACTGCAAATGAACATCTATTCAAACATTGACTCCCTTGCAAAGATGTCTATGGTGTTAATTACCTCATGACCTATTTCCTGGTTATTGTTTTTACGACGGCAGTTCCAGTGATACAGCGCTGAAGCACTTAACACAAACAGCATCGCAATGGTGTTCCTGAAGTTTACTCTGCTCGCGTGTAAGTTTTTCCATTTTATAACAAGAATACAGCCTCTAATGCAATACATTTCGCAACGTAGACAGCAGTAATTCATGTTTTCTTCTTCTTATAAAAAAAAAAAAAAGAAGAAGAAGAAACAGTAACATATTTGCATTTTCCTCCACAGTGTTTATTACAGCGCTGGACCTGCGTGTTTCTGGAAGTAATATTTGAATGCATTCGAATGCCAGTTTATTAAATGAACTAACATTATAATGTAATGTAATAACATTGGTTTCACATTCAGACGTGTAATTAACGTATTCTTTCAGAGACTGTAATCACCTGTGATAGAAACATGCTTCACTTGACTTGCGGTAAGTGGTGATATTCTTAAAGCATTGATAAACCGAGGACCTGAACTCTTTCTGGAGACACCTGTACTTGAATTGTATGATGGTCAGTGTCTAAATAAAACTAATTAATTAATCTAATTAATTATCTGCTAATGTATTTATATGTCTTCAGCAAACGGCGTGATAAAGGTGAAGTCTACAGACTACGGCCGAACAAACCGCGAAACCTGCGCCCTTAATTGTACCAGTGCACATTTAGCTAGGACTAACTGTGTCTTCGAGACGTTCGCGATCGCGGATAGGTACAGTGTTGTTTGTGTTTATCGTATCCATGGTCGATTTTGAAGCAAATTTAAAAATAAAAATGGAATAAAGCGATTCAAGGAGGGCGTGTTGTCCTAGGAATAATTAGCTCAATCATGTGATCAATCAACACAACACACAGTTATTGTACGTGACCTGATGTGCTGTGTACAGCTCAAAACTTTTCTTAAATAAATGAAATAAAATGTACAAAATTAAATAAAGCTAGCTGTTTGTACGGCAGTAACAGTGTGAAAAGAATTAGCAGCTATCCAGCTTCGAGAAGTCGGACAATCTGTGACGCTACATACACATATATACATACATACCCCTATACAGTATATGTATGTATGGCTAAGTTTTTTTAGAATGACTTAAAATATTAGTCAGGAAATTATTATAAATGAAACAAATATGAAAAAAACAAGTCTCGGGAATATATTCTGACCAGTAAATTGTTGTCAAGACCATGAAAAGCTTATTATCAGGTCATTTTAACTTAATATTTTAACTTCATTTTTTTGCTTCATTTTTCCCCAGGTGTTTGTGTGTGTGTATTAATAGTATTTTGTCTGTTTATCCCAAACAGATGCGATGGACTAAGACATTGTAACTTAAGTACTGATTCCCTTGACATCCCTGATTTATGTCCTGGAACTTATAAATACTACAACACCACTTACAGATGTGTCCGTGGCCGTGAGTAATGTTCACTACCTACCTTGCTTTTACCTTCATTTTGTAATTAAACAAATTACAAATTACCCAACACTATATATATATGTGTGTGTGTGTGTGTGTGTGTGTGTGTGTGTGTGTGTATATATATATATATATATAATACCCAATATATATATATATATATAGACTATATATATTATATTTATCAAGTATATATATATCACACATATATATCTGTGTTTATCGGTATATAATATATGGCTATAGATACGCCAGTGTGTGTGTGTGTGTGTATATATATATATATATATATATATATAATATATGTCATGTGTCTACCGCTGATACATATTCCCGTTATATCGTGTGTATAGCTTATATATATATATATATATATATTATAGATATTTGGTGTCATAGGTTATATATTATATATATACGTGATATATATCGATTTGGCTTGGATATATATATATATAGCCACAGATATATATTATATATATAAATTTGGGCAGGTGCCAATCGGTTTATACCGCATTTTTTGGTATACATTAGATAAATACACATGACAATATAATATTTATATATATGGTTGGTTAATTATATCATAGGACCACGTCCAACCCACTCCAACATTGTATAATCGAACACGTTGGATCCGATCGTCTAACCCCTTGCTATGGAGCATATATATGTCTATATCTATAGTCTAGTATATATCATAATATATATATATATATATATATATATATCTATATCTATATGGGCTGTGGATATATATTATATATATATCGGTTTATCTGCATTAAACAACATAAAACATATATATATATAGGCACGGTGGCTTAGTGGTTAGCACGTTCGCCTCACACCTCCAGGGTCCGGGTTCGAATCCCGTCTTGGCCATGTGTGTATGGAGTCTGCATGTTCTCCCCGTGCCTCAGGGGGGTTTTCTCCGGATTCTCCGGTTTCCTCCCCAGTCCAAAAAACATGCACAATAGGTTGATTGGCACCTTGGAAAATTGTCCCTAGCGTATGAATGTGTGTGTGAGTGTGTGTGAACCATGTGTGTGTCCCATGACCTGAGGGAAGATCGGACAAAGCGGTAGAAAATGAATGAATGAATATATATATATTTTTGTCTCCTTTCTACAGAAGTAATTGTGATCTGTGAGCCTTCCCACAGAACACTAAGCTGCGGTAAGTACACTTCGTCTATATATAGTTGTGCGGCCCGAATATTACAGTAGGTTTAAGTGTGTCTCTTTGCAGGTGATAATACGATTCAGATCATAAACGCGATCTATGGACGTACCGATTCTACAACCTGTTCCAACGAAGCCCCGTCCTGCGTAACCAAGAACACCAACTGTTATGCTCCGAGAGCACGCGCCATTGTCGCCTCACTGTAAATCATTCTCGCATTAACTTTAAGCTGTGATGCACAAATTTCATGTTCCTGATGTTCAATGTTAACCAAGCGTCCTTTCATTTAAAGGTGTAACAGACAGAGAAGTTGCACTCTGGAAGCTTCAAGCAAAGTGTTTACAGATCCTTGTTTTGGGACCTCGAAATACCTCAGTGTGTCTTACAGATGCATTGATGGTGAGTAAAATGCTCTCACTGAGTTGTTTGTTTTGAACTTTTTTTTGTTTTTATTTACATCACTTTTCGACGTACAATTCATGTAATGAGTAAAAGAAGGGTGAGGCAAAGTATTAATAGAGAACCAGAAAAGTAGGCTTGGAAAAATGCAGTTGGAAAATGTTCAATACTGAGCATTGCTTTTGCTTTACACTGAAACATCTGGTTCTCACTAAGGGTTATTGATGGGAAGCACGTAGTTACTGTTTCATATGCGCCCCATAATTCTCAGTACACCGTTGAGTTCAGATGCATCGTCATTAACTGGAGATAAGTACTCCATTAGGCAAGGCAAGGCGATTTTATTTATATAGCACATTTTATACACAATATGATCATTCAAAGTGCTTTACATAAATGGAAATAAAATATGATTGGGATAATTAAAAAAAAGTAATAATCAACAATAAAAAATGATCTAAAGTGAATAAAAGTAGGAATAATAATGATCATAAATATTATCGTCAAACATGAATAGAACAAACCTTTGTAAATTAATTAAATCTTAATTAATTATTAGAACTAAAAATTATTTTTGGCTAATATGATTTTTTTTTTTTACAATCATTCTTTTACCTTCAGCATGCTATCTAAAGTGCTTGTTGATGGATCTATACAGTAAAGATTAATATTTTACTAAATATGTAACACTATTGAAGATATACTAAATGTACTTCAAAATCATTTAAAAAATAATAAAAGTTACAGAGGAATTTATAGTGTACAGCTTAATGTCCGACATGTTTCGAAAATGTGAAATTGAGATGATAAAAAAAGTGTAGCTAGATAAATTAAACAAACTCGGGCATATCTTTTTTTTATGGAATAGTAATGTAAAACAATGTATACAAACAATAGCACAAAGAAGGCTTTTTTTGGCGAGATAAAATTTTGCTGTTGAATTGAATCGTAAAATGTTATTGGTTTTTTTTTTTTTTTTTTTTTCAGATTATGAACCGGCTCATAAAAATTGTTTACAAAAGTTGGCCTCTCTGTTTGGATGTAGTTTGAATTGTCCATGTAGAATGAAGAATGGTGATTGAACTGTCTGTAATGACCAATACTGCATAGTACACACATATCTCTCTCTCTCTCTCTCTCTCTCTCTCTCTCTCTCTCTCTCTCTCTCTCTCTCTCTCTCTCTCTCTCTCTCTCTCAGATCCTTCTCAGCCACTTACAGCTGTAAAAAAAAAGGAATAAAGCATCCATTCTTTCATGGCATCCTGTGTTTGACTACAGCATTTGTATTATTCTTTATATATTCATATTCTTCACATAATGAAATGGTAATAGATATTTCAATAGATATTGAAAAAAAATGGTGCATATAACAAGCAATGCAGGCACGTTTTACTTAATTTTTAAAAACTTACTTTAAAAAAAAAAAAGGTGTATTTATTTTCTTTCAAGTGTGATAACTTCCTCTTAAAGAAATTCACTTTTTTAATCTGACCTTTAAATACAAACAGAGAATAGTGTTATGTTATGTATTGAATCGAAAAGGGTTTAAATGTGTTTTGTTCCTCCAGTTTGCATTAACAGTAAAACCTATTCTTAGTTATTATTGTTTCAAATAGACTTAAAAAGAAAAGAAGGAAAAGAATATACTGAATATACGTATGAAGAGTTATTATTATAGTGATTAGTCCTTATGTACCTGGCCTAATGAGTGTACCACTAATAACAATGTCAATTAGTAAAAACTAATAAAAGTGAATATTCTATTTATTCCTTAGAAACAAGGTTGATTTTTTTTCTCACAATTTACATTTGCACTGAATAACATGAACATGATCAAGCTATCTAATAATAATTATTATTATTATGGTAATAATAATACAAATAAATGTATTTTTATTATTATTATTATTATTATTATATGCCTCATGATTACTAAAAGACACTTCTTGTTTAAATCGACTTCACACCAGACAAACACCCAGAATGGTGATGATGGTAATGAACTTCCAGTAAGTAAACTATGCTTGATGTTCAAAGGTCTGATAAAGAACCCTCTCAAAATGTTCCTGGAGCTTTAAACAAACACTTCAGACCATGTACCAGGTGATGGCCCACAAAAAAACCCCACTAGGAATCCTATAATAGTAAGGAATAATATCTATCTAATAAATTATGGGTACTGTATAAAGAAATTACACATTTCAGTTGTGGCATGGTATATTAGTGGGAAAGAAATAGGTCTGTGATTAAGACCTCTGAATGGACGGTTGCGAGTTCATATCCCAGCCACACCAATCTGACATTTCCTGTTCTTTAACCCTTTAATTGTATAATTCAGATGAATGTACTTCGTCCTCTAATATTGTATTGTGGTAACATAGACTCCTCCTTGACTCCCTGGCCTAGCTACTGCACAACTGCTCGGTGCAAATACAATTGTTTGGAATGCATTTCAAAGAAAAACTGCAGATGAACAACCATCCCAAATGTTGACATGTTGATTTCCAGTGTATTTGTTTGCCACGACCTTGTTCAATATATAACAACGTTTCCTGGTGATCGTTTCATATACGGCACTGCCAGCACTGGCACCGCACTGAACCTTCAGCTTGTACAGCAACTTATACAACATCATGACGCTTTTCCAGATGTTCACCCTTCTCACCGGTGAGTTCCTTTCAAACGTTCTAGAACAGCAGTCGTGAGGGTGAAAAATGTTCTGCTACAGTAACGTTTATGTTTCGCTTTACAGTGCTTATTGCAGCGCTAGACCTGCGTGTCTCTGGAGGTAATATCTGAATGCATACAGTATATCCTATACACCGATACTGTAAATGACTTAACATGGGATAATAGACTCAAAGAAAGTGGATTCATTCACTGTAATGTTATTTTTTCAGAGACTGTAATTACCTGTGATGGCAATATGCAGCGCCTGACTTGTGGTAAGCTTCGATGCCCACAACATTGATACTCTGATACATGTACAGTGTATAAACACTGCAGTATTATTGAAAGATAAACCTGGCAATATCTGTGAAAAGATGTTGAGGTTTGTATATGCTACGCCAATGTGACCTAAACTCTGCCGTCTGATTGGTGATTTAATATGTAAATATAAATTGTGGCTAATTATAACCTTGTACACTTGTACATCTTCAGCCACTGGACTGATACAGGTGAGCTCTACTGAATACGGCCGTACAAACCCAAACATCTGCCCTTCTAGTACTAAAGATCAGTGTGTGAGAACTAACTGTGTCTCGAGGACTTCTGTAATCGCAGACAGGTACAGTGTGTCTTGGTTTATAATAGACGATAAATATATATAAATAAACACGTTCACTAAGAAATATAAATGTAAAGGAACACGTCGCGATGAGATTTGACCACTAAACAGCCGGTAATATTAGTAAATATTTATCCGTACAGCATGAAATGTAATAGATGTTGTCACATGACAATACAAGTCAATCAAAAACAAAACAAAATGACTATTAATTGTTTTCTTAATAGAGAGTCTGTATTTATAGATTAATATGTAATGTAAAAATAATAACAGAAACCGTATTATGATTTGAATCACTATAATGATTTTAAGATTTTTAACTATAATATAATTTTTAAAAATTTTCACTATAATAATGAAATTTTTTTTTTACATTTAAAAAGACTTTATAAGTAATCTTCTCAGTTGTTTGCTTAAAAAAAAAAAACGGCAAAATGAAGGAAACACATTGTGACAAATTGAGTGCATTTGTGTATTATTTTCTGTTGTTGTTTGTTGTTTAGACCATAGAAAGCCCAATTTCACCACTAATTCTTTCTTCTACATAGTTGGGAATACTGTATATAAGAGTATTTGGTGTGTTTGTCTGAACAGATGCAACGGACAGAAAGTATGTGTGATAGACACTGAATCAGTTCGTCTCCCTGACCCGTGCCCTGGAACTTACAAATATTACACCACAACATACACCTGCGTAGCTGGCAGTAAGTAATGTTCACTAATGATTGGTCCAATACTGAACAATACCACTGTGGAAAAACGCCACTGTGCCAAAATAGCTCAGTGCTCACGGTTCAAAATGTTACCCTGAACGCATGAAATTGTACAGCAAAGATTGACACTGCTAATCACTACACCATTCTGATCACCAAATCCCATGCAATTTGTTTCCAGCGATGGCTGTGATCTGTGAAGATAACTCCCGAACACTGAGCTGTGGTAAGAACACTTTACGATCTTCACCATCAAGCCGCAGAATGTCGTCGCAGCGGGTTTTACCGATGTCTCTGTGCAGGCGGTAACGTTATTCAGATCTTGAACGCCAACTACGGACGAGACGATTCTACAGTCTGCCTGAGAGGATACGCATGTCGACGCCAGAGCACCAGCTGTTATGCTGCGGGAGCGCACGCAACTGTTTCCTCATTGTAAATATTTGTTTATGCGTAGTGTTCTTTGGGTATGGAGGCCACACTGACGTCGAACTTTCATTTAAAGGTGTAATGGACGGACGACGTGCACACTTGAAGCTTCAAACCGAGTCTTTACGGATCCCTGCGTCGGGACTTCGAAATACCTCACGGTGTCTTACAGATGCAATCCTACCGTTCATATTCTTCCTCCTCCTGTATATAGTAAGAAAACGACACACTTGAACAGATGTTTTTGTTTTGTTTTTGAGAAAATTTGATGGATAGAAGAGCTAAAACAGCTTAAACTAATAAAAGAAGGTTGAGGCAATATATATAATTAGAGGACTTTAAAGTAACCTTGGGAAAATGCTCTGAATGGGTTAAAACGGGGGAGGGGTAATGTGGCTTTTCTGTTATTAGTATACATTAATAACTGCATCAAGCTGGTGATCCAGTGACATCACCCAGTGACATTTTTTTATTATTTATTGCTTTCTTTCAGTCATGGTTTTCGTCTTTCAGTC
>JACRUU010000005.1:33191492-33203992 GCA_030449085.1 Kryptopterus vitreolus
TCACTCTGGTCACCTGTAGGTTTTTTTTATTGAAGATAATACAGGGTGAGGCAGAAAGGACAGATGTTTTTCTTTTCCACATGGCTAGAACTCACCACCAGGTGGTGTGACAGATGTGCAACTGGCAACGTTAGGTTTGTGATGTCTTAGAGCGTTTTTTTTTCTTACATGTTAAGACTAACGGTGCACATCTGTCTCTCCACCTGGTGGTGAGTTCTAGTCATTTCAAAAACGTCCGTCCTTTCTGCCTCACCCGGTACCTCTTTACATCAAGGCTGAAATGCTTGTTCTTCTAATAGTAAAATATTTGCATTTCACCTCACAGTGTTGATTGCAGCACCGGACCCGCGTGTTTCCGGAGGTATATATATATATATATATCATACAAACTTTAATTTATTAAGTGATTTGTTAGTCAGGCTTAAACATCTGTTTAATAATGTATTCGTTCAGGGACGATAATTACCTGCGATGGTAATGTCCAGCGCCTGTCTTGTGGTAAGTTTCATTGTTCTGCATTTAAACTTATTTGTGTTTTTCTTTCGGCTTCTATATCCATGTGCCAAGGTCGTATATTAGTTCCCTTGGCACATGCTTTCACGCTGTGCAATTGTGGCCCTTGAGGACCTTTTTCAAGGGTCTCCACTAGTGGCAAACGCCATAAGTGTGAAAGCTCTGCTGGGCCTCGAACCGGCAACGTTTTCCAGAGCCCAATGGCTATAAGCACTGAGCTACCACCGCCCCCATTTAAGCTTATTAGTAAACATTGCAATTTTGTACAATTTTATTTCAATTGTATTTATCATTGAAATTTTTGACCTTAAGTCTTCATAGAGAACTTTAACCAAAATTTAAAATCTATAAATATTGCTTTATATTAAAAATTAAACAGAAAGTAAAATGATTATAAATATAACCTCTGTATAAAATTACACACACACACACACACACACACACACACACACACACACACACACACACACACCACACACACACACACACACCACACACACACACACACATATATATATATATATATATATATATATATATATATATATATATATCAGTATATATATATAAATTGTTGCTAAATTATATGTTTTATTATGTCTTAAGCCACCGGAGTGATACAGGTGACGTCTACTGTATATGGACGTACAAGCCGCAACTTCTGTACTTTGAATCGTCCACCTTCTCAGTTTGCAGTCACTAACTGTGTCTTAAAGACTCCTGCAATTGCAACCAGGTATGGTGTATTGCGGTAGCAATAACAATTGTTATTATCTTCACATGCAAAGAAAGCCATGCATAATTTGCATTGTTATAACCATTAATAGATTCCTGATTATTTTGATCTTGGGGATTTGATTTGTCAAGGATTTCATGAATTGCGATGAAATTAAAACCATACAAATCATCTGTATTATTATTAGTATGATTATTATTAGTTCTAGTAATAGTATTAGTATTTTACCTTTCCATTTAATAAGACCTTATAAGTGATCTAAAAGCAGAGATGGCAAAAGTACAGATATTCAGGTTTTAAAATACTCAGGTAAAAGTTGAAGTACTGTCTACACTTTTGGGCTGCTTTATGCAAATGTATGTTTATTATTAGTGAAACCATTAGTAAAACTAATGATTATTGATTACAATAGATTTCTCTGTGCTTATTATTTTTTTATACCTCAGTAAAGAAAAGACTTTGTGAAAAAAAATGAGTGTTGGGTTGAAGGTTTTAATTTCGCCTTCGTATATTTATTTATTTGTATTTTTAAACAACAGTAAACGTTCGAGAGAAACGCGGTTTTGTTGCCAGGAAGTAATTTGATGGGATGAAAACATCAGACAATGAAAAAAGCCTGGTTTAAACATTTAATAAGTAGAAAGTATAGATATTTGTGTTAAAATGTTTTGAGTAAAAGCAAAAAGTTATCCAACAAGAATAAATGAATAGTGAAGTTCTGATACAAAAAAAAACATTTTGAAGAATTTGAACTGATCTCTGTTTAAAAGTACAAATAAAACAATAAGTAAACAAGCAATCCAAGAGGTTTCAGTAAATTTTGGGAAATTTGTTGTTATGGGCCAAAGAAATGTACTATTTTGTCTTTCATCCCAAATAGATGCAATGGACGAAGACACTGTGAGGTAAAGACCGATTTGCTTGGAAGCGCTGATCCGTGTTTTGGAACTTACAAGTACTATCAAACCACTTACACCTGCATCCCCGGCCGTAAGTAATACTCAGTAAAAGCTAAACCATTAATAGTATATGTATTTGTTGTTGAGGGTCGTACGGGTCGATCTCAGCGAATCTCAGCGGATCTTATCTCACTAAAAACCCTTTGTTTTGTTTCTCTGTCAACAAATATCTGCAAACTTTTCATTTTGTTTATTTTTGTTTTTTTCATCCTGAATATTGACACCTCCTTGTATATCTTGTATTCCCATCAAAATAATCTTGTTTACAGAAGTCTTCTCTATGAACATTTATTACATCCCCCCATTCATTAGTAACAGTAACTAACTAGTTTACTAACTATAGTTTATTCCTAGTTTATGAATAAATATTAATGAAAAGGTTTTTTAACTGTTTTCTTTTACTATCATTATTAATATTATTTTTGCTAAATAATATAGGACAGATAAGGCTGTTTTACTGTAATGCATCAGAGATCATTTGTTGCTATCTAGGACATTGCGAAATAGGACTATAACATTAGTTATAGTTATAAATACATTTTAAAAACTTTTTTGAGAGAGCGAAGTTCGATAAGAGTAAAACACTGCCGTGTGTCTTCCCGTACTCCTCACCAAAATCGCTTGCGTTTTGGTTTCCAATCCCCAGACGAGGTGGTGATCTGTGAGCAGGGCTACAGAACACTGAGTTGTGGTAAGAGCACCGTCTTGTCAAGGACGAAGTTGCTGAATGTTATTAGAACCCGGTTAACCTGAGTCTCTGTGCAGGTGATAATTTGATTCAAATCATCAATGCCAACTATGGCCGTGGTGATTCCACAACCTGTTCCAATTCCCTCCCCGCTCCACTGATCCAGAATACCAACTGCTATGCCTCAAACACCTATCAAATCGTAGCCTCAAAGTGAGTTGCTTGGACACAAACACAAACGGTCATTGAAGCGATGTTAAGATATGACGTTGGTTAAGTGTCGTTGCTTTCAGGTGTAATGGACATAAAAGTTGCAGCTTGGACGCTTCGTACAGCATCTTTACAGATCCTTGTGTCGGGATTTCAAAATACCTTACCGTGTCCTACAGATGCATTCCAGTTCGTAGTAAGTAATCTAGCCAACACTGGTTGACCACTGAAGCTAAGCAGGGATGAGTCTGGAGAGTACCTGGATGGGAACACTAGGTTACTGCTGGAAGGGGTGTTAGCGTGGCCAGCAGGGGGCGCTTACCCTGTGGTCTGGATGGGTCCTAACACTCCAGTCCGTCTCACCATACTATCAAAAAAACACTGGATGAGATGTTAAAGGGCTAAATGGGCTCATATTTGACAATTGTCTTCTGACCATCACGGCCTCCTAACCGTCCCAATATACACTGATTGGCTTCATCGTTCTGTCTCCTCTCCACCAGTAAGCTGGTGTGTTGTGGGAGTTCTGGCGCACTATGGCTGCCGTTGCATGGATGCTGCACACAGGTGGTGGATGAGGAGGAGATCCCCCTCTCATAATGTAAAATGCTTAGAGTGTCCAGAAAAGCGCTATATTACTGTAATGAATTATTATTATTATTATTATTATTATTATTATTTAGTAATCTGCCCTTTCTAGCAATTTCTTGTTTTGCCGTTTAAAATTTTAAAATCTGATAAAAAAAGAAGGTTGAGGGAAAATAAAAATAAGTTAGGCTTGGAGAAGTCCAGTCTTCACCGAATGACTGTCTTTATTATTATTATTATTATTATTATTATTATTATTATTATTATATAATGAAGGGTAAATGGGACTGGTTTAATTTCACATGTAGAATTGTAAGTGAGCAAAACTATGAGAGCAGATTCCATTTAAAGTAATTTGATCTAAAGGACTCATAAACTGAAGAACACACACTCGTAATAACTGGATTTTTTTCTTTTGCTGTGCTTTTCACGGTTTGTACCACAGCCTGGTTTGGCCATACTAACACTTTTTGTTGACATTTACAGTGTATGGTTGTATCTCAGTGGTTACTCTAGTGGTTTCTGGGATACAAACTCACAAACTTCTGAGCAGAAGTTCAGCATCATGTTTCTGTACAGCTCTATCCAGTACCTTCATAAAGGATTATAAAGATTAGTGATCATGACACTACTGTACCTCCAAATGTGCTCAGCCAGTAAGCTGGTGTATTTACATTTATGGCATTTGGCAGACGCCCTTATCCAGAGCGACTTACAACTGAGCAATTGAGGGTTAAGGGCTTTGCTCAGGGGCCCACTAGTGGCAGCTTGGCGGTGGTGGGGTTTGAACACATGATCTTCCGGTCCAGAGTGCAACACCTTAACCACTGGGCCACCACGTCCCCACGTATACCACCTATTTTTGATCACAATAATATCGCCATCAGATTCTTAGAAGTAAATCTTGGTTCAATAAAAGTTCTGGTTTATTTCTGTATTTGTTTGCGATCTTGAACCTCTGATTCTTCTGACGCTCTTAAACTCTTAAACTCTTCCTCTTCCATTGTAATACTTACACTGTGGAGGTTGTTGGCGATGCCACTGAGTGTTGTTTTGGGGCGTCTACAGAGAATAAAAGTTGTTGTGCAAGTATATAGTACACATTGTTAGAACGCAAATCTAAAATGGATTCATTTTGTTAAAGATGGCCGCCTATTTTGAAAGGATTATGATAGTAATATGAAGGCAAAAAAAAACCCACAATAGATACGATCGTTCATTCGTTTTATTTGTATAGCGCTTTTTGCATGATTTATATTTTTTACATTTTTCTTACAGGGCTGAGTGTGACCTGTGAAGGCCGCAATGCTGTGCTCGGATGTGGTTTGTGCTCTTTTTTTTTAAAATTCATACGTTATACAGCGTTATACAAGAATGAATAAAACACGACATATGTTAAGATGAAGATTCGCTACAGGGATCTGCACAGAAATATTTTGATGTTTGGCTAACTTTTTATGAGCTACATTCTATACATTCTAAATCTGGGGGCAAATAGACTCGACTTTTAACAATTTATTTATTTATTTATTTATTTTAAAATGTATTTGTTTTTTTTCCCCCTTTCTCTACTGACTGTTTTTTGGGGTGGGGGGGGGGGTGCAATAGTTAGAGAGGGAGGAGAAAAAAAATAAAATAAAGGGGGAGGAGTCTAGCTTATTCTGAATATTTGTATATGTTTGCTTCTTGTTTTCTTTCCTAATAAAAAGACTTTGTTTAAAAAAAACATAATATCTAAGATACTACATATCTTAGAACAAAGATTTAAGAGTGTAAACGCAAGTACTGTAGTTTGATTTACCTTTGTGTGAAACGTCTTATTTTAGGTGCCCGCCGTATAAGGATCCTAAGCGCGAACTATGGCCGAACGGATTCCTACACGTGTACTGTGGGACAACGTTACACAAGACACTACAACAAAGCTTGCTATGCAAATAAAACACAAAGAAAGATGATAGCTAGGTAACTGTGATCTTATTGTGATCTTTTATAGTGATTATAGAATAGTGATTAGAATTGTCTATAATCGTTAATAATACTGATATGTATGAGGACAATAATAATGAAAAAAAATGTTTGGTTGTAGATGTGGAGGAAGGAACTCGTGTGTGGTGCCTGCTACAAATCGCATCTTCTCTGACCCCTGCATTGGCACCTATAAGTACCTCAGAATTGTATACTACTGTGTCTAAGAGTAAGTTTTATATATATATATATATATATATATATATATATATATATATATATATATATATATATATATATATATATATATATACATACATATTCATTCATCTTCTATATCCGCTATATCCGATCTTCCCTTGGGTCACGGGGAGCCTGTGCCTATCTCACATTCACACACACACACACACACACTCACATTCATACACTAGAGGACAATCTTTCCAAGGTGCCAATCAACCTACCATGCATGTTTTTTGGACCGGGGGGAAACCGGAGAACCCGGAGAAAAACCCCCTGAGGCACGGGGAGAACATGCAAACTCCACACACACACATGGCCGAGATGGGAATCGAACCCCGACACTTGTGGTGTGAGGCTAACGTGTTAATCACTAATCCACTGTGCCCCTTATATATATATATATATATATATATATATATATAATATAGAAGAAAAGTCTCATTACTGCAATGGGATGAAAGTGGACAGTTTCAGCCTGGAAACTTCTGGAAGGGACCAACAGATGTGTCATATAAATTGATTAAACAAAATTCGATTTTCAATTTTGGAAAGAGAACAAAGAATAAAAAAGCTAATTTAGACATAGCATCTGATAAAATCACAACAATAATGCAGAAAATGATTTATTAAAAAAAAAAGTTCTTTTTTTGCAAAGTATACTGCAGCATATACTTATTATATAATAATCTGACACTTTTTTCACATGAAATGATCTTTTAGCTTTACTACACAAGTGAAGCTTCTACATTACCTACAGCAATTAACTCAAGTACAGAAAACACGATATCAAATGTGTATTTTATTTACATTACCAACATTTACTTTTGACATTCTTATACCTTGTTCGTCTTTTTTTTAACTGACAGATTCACATGAAGACTTCCAGCTTTCTCCACAGTCGAAAAACATCAGTCTGAAGGAATCATGCCAACATTTATATATTCAATGCTGTAATGATTTTCTTTCTGAAACTTAACTATTTTCTTTTCCATCTAACGGCCTCCTTCTGACTTCTCAACTTTACTTATGATGTAATAAACTGTTCTTTTAATGCAAGCATAACAAGGATGAGAGTTGTGTAGGTTTTTTTTTTTTAAATAAAGTCTAATAAGCATCAATAACCAGTGGTGGACAAAATACACAAATGGTGTTTTTGAGTAAAAGTAGAGATTCACAAGGTAAAATATTACTCCGGTCAAATTGAATGTCAAGTCAAGCCAAGAGGTTTTATTGTCATTACAACTATATATAGCTGACGCGGTACACAGTGAAATGAGACAACATTTCTGCACACAACAACATATAACACAACATAGAGCTACAAACCACATATAACACAACTTAGAGCTACAAACCACATATAACACAACTTAGAGCTACAAACCACATATAACACAACATAGAGCTATAAGAACACAAGGCTGAGGACTAGACTAAGTTTGTCCTAACCACATAAAGTGCATCGTGTGAAACCTGGTGCAAACAGCGCAAAAACAGAACAAGACTGTGTTTGACAACACGAGACAGTGCATAACAACAACCATAACACAACCTAAAATAAAATAAAACACAACAACGACTTGTCACTGTGATGTAGTGCAAAGTATTCCTGCAATTGTAAACATTGGAACACAGTTTGGCTGGTGTGCCTTTAAACTTTCCCTTGAGTAAACAAATTTGCCTTTAAATGTACTTAAATGTCCAAAGTACTTTATCATGGCTATAATGTCCTATTATCATTTTTGTCACAAGACTCGTGATTATATAAGTTTGATTATATCAGATAACAAGTGAATTTTTGAACAGCAGAAATCACAATTATGACATCATACAGTTTTACATACAATATACAATATACAGTATGTGTGCATTGTATTTGAGGTAGGTGTGTAGCAGTACATATATGCAGTGCACATGTGTACAATGTGCAGAGACGTACTGTATTCAATTTGTAGAGTTTCCGTCTGGCAATGTTGTAAATTGTCACTGTTTATTATTTTTTATTTAAGTTAAAAAAAATGATTCTACTTTTACTAGCAAAGGCTACGTGTCATCGCCAGTACTATCTCCATGGATTCCTCTCGCTTCTCTCTTATAAGGAGAAAATCCTGACAGATATTTGTATACTGAAATAAGTAGAACAGTTAATATCTTTAGCAAAGGTAATGTTAAATGTCAAACACACACACACACACACAAACACACACACACACACACACACTCACTCTTATATACACATCTTTATATGTGGTCTAACAATTCTAAACTATTTCATTTACTTGCTATATTTGTTATATTTTATTATATCAATTTCATTTCTGCCAATATAATCGATTACTCAGTTTAGGAGATAAAATAAAATGTAAAAGGTATGGCATTTATTTGATTTATTCTATTTTATTTAGATATATTCTATTTTTTTTTAAATAAAATATTACTTTAGATTATTCAATTCTGCAGCCATTTTGTATAAAATTATATTTATAATGTAAACTCTCGGTGGCGTAGTGGTTAGCACGTTCGCCTCACACCGCCAGGATCCGGGTTCGATTCTTGTCTCGACCATGTGTTTGTGGAGTTTGTGCATGTTCTCCCCGTGCCTCAGGGGTTTTTTTTTCTCCGGGTTCTCTCTCGGGTTTCCCCCCCGGTCCAAAAACATGCACAGTAGGTTGATTGGCACCTTGGAAAATTGTCCCTAGTGTGTGTGAATGTGTGTGTGTGTGTGTGTCCTGTGATGGGTTGGCATTCCATCCAGGGTGTATCCTGCCTTAATGCCCATAGACGCCTGAGATAGGCACAGGATCCCCGTGACCCGAGGGAAGATCGGATAAAGCGGTAGAAGATGAATGAATGAATGTAAACTCTTTAGTTACACAAATCTATGTGATCATGATAATAATAATAATAATAATAATAATAATAATAATAATAATAATAATTTCAACATTTTCAAATTCCAGTCCACTCTTTATTATTGGAAAACGCAGATAAATTCAAAAGGCTAAAGGAAAATAAAGGAATAGACTAGAAAAGCCTTCATTTGTCATATAGTACATTACAGCACAGTGAAATTCTTTATTCTCATATCCTGGGTCAGAGCGCTGGGTCAGATGTGATACAGGGCCCCTGGAGCACAGAGGGATAAGGGCCTTGCTCAAGGACCCAAGAGTGGAAGCATGGCGATATCAGGGCTCAAATTCCCAACCAGTAGTCCAGAGCAAAAAGAAACTGAGAGTAGTGCGGCAGTGTCACTCACTTTCAATACAAGGTAGAATTGGTTTCATTCATTCATTCATCTTCTACTGCTTTATCCGATCTTACCTCGGGTCACGGGGAGCCTGTGCCTATCTCAGGCGTCTTTGGGCATTAAGGCAGGATAAACCCTGGATAGAATGCCAACCAATCGCAGGACACACACACACACACACACATTCATACTCATTCATTCATTCATTCATTCATCTTTTACTGCTATATTCGATCTTCCCTTGGGTCACGGGGAGCCTGTGTCCATCTCAGGCGTCTATGGGCATTAAGACAGGATACACCCTGTATGGAATGCCAACCCATCGCAGGACACACACACACACACACACACACACATACACACTCACATTCACATTCACACACACATTCATACCCTAGGGACAATTTTCCAAGTGCCAATAAACCTACCGTGCATGTTTTTGGACCGGGGGGAAACCGGAGAACCTGGAGAAAAACCCTCCTGAGGCACGTAGAGAACATGCAAACTCCACACACACATTGCCGAGACGGGAATCGAACCCGGACCCTGGAGGTGTGAGGCGAACGTGCTAAGAATTGGTTTCCAACTTATCAAATAAAGCATGATTTGGACTAGAGACCTGCACGGGACTGATTTTTCTCACAAGGGAATATACGCGTATATTATATATAATATATATTATCATATAATATATAACACAATATATGTTATTTTGTCTCGTTCCTGCCTGAAATATTTACGTTTTGTCCTGCTCCGGCGTAGTTCATCCACAAAAAGCAAGAATGTGTTATTTTTGTTGATATTCTTGCTTTTTGCAGTAGATTCTTAAGTGTGCATTTGTTTTTAGTATTTTTTAAAATATAAATTCATATTCTTTTTTAAGACCATTTTGCCGGGTCCCGCAAATAACTGTTTTCACCCACAACCCACAACACACAATTGAATATATTCCCGCCCCGTACCCACGCGCGTTCACCCATTTGCGTTGTGTCCCGTGCACGTCTCTAATTTGGACAGACTACAATCAACCGGGACTGATAAATTTTCAGCGCATCTATAACGAGAGGATTATATGTCTTTGTTTTTCTGCCCTTCTGTTTTATGCATTTCATGGAAAACCACCAACAATCTGCTGCTCCAAATCCCCCATTGGCTTTCACACGAAGGGTGTTGAGTCTCAATACTCTGTGTTGTTATCGAAATGATCAGTGACTGCCAATATGTCTTGTGACATCAGTTAGACCTTCCATTCTTCTAAAGAAGCGCTCCAGGAACTGCAAATAACTTGGTTTCCCAGCAACTTTTGCATATTTTATCCCTTTTAAAACAATGTCTATATGATTTTGTCTTTTATGTGTCCTTTTGTCTTCTTGAGAATCAGTGAATGTTTACACCTTTTGGGGTGTATTATGCAAAAGAATCAAGAAAATCAAATAAAGTCCCGTTCCTGGTGAATTATTTCTTAAGAAGAATGGGGTGTTTAATTGTTCGAGACAAACAAGTACTCATGGAAAACTTGCAAAAACATAAAAAACAGTAAAATAAACAACACACTATATTAAAAATCAATTAAATATTATCATCATTAAATTATAATATATATATATATATATATATATATATATATATATATAAATATATGATTATATGATAATTATATAATATCATCAAAAAATCATTAAATATTGTTATATATACATAAACATTTGCTGTGCGAAATAGCTTTTTTTAAAAAATATACTACTGTTATGATTAATATATATATATATATATATATATATATATATATATATATATATATATATATATAGACCGTCTTTTTCCTCCTTTTTTATTATTATCTTTATTGTTTTGCAGATTTTTTTCTGGTTAAATAACCTTTTTGTGAATATGTCAGTTTGACACGCATGACTGTCCAGATTGTTAGTTTTTGCCTTGAATCTAAGTTTCATTTATTTATTTCATTATTCATTTGTTAACCACATCTTGCCCTAAATAAACTATGACTTCTCGTATTACTCCTGACATACTCGTGAACCTGCAACAGAATCTCAGGAGCACAATCAAGTTATGGCAAATCTAATAGAAATTAGACGCATTTTTTAAAAACTATACAATCTTTTACATGATTCGAGTCCTGAATTATGCAGGATAATAGTTTCTGGCTCTCATCCATATGACAAACGGAGGATGTGTATCCATTTTTTTCCATTGACATAACAACTCAAATATGCCTTTTACAATTCAGATGTAAAACATGCCACGAAAGCTGGAAACACTTTGGCTTGTTACTAAAACACACTTTTTTTTTTGTTTATATGAACCATTGCCTGGAATGGTGACACTCGTACAGTATTTCCTCGGTTGCTTTGGAGTGATTCTCAGTAATATTCATCTTCTTCATCTTTTACCACTTTATCCGATCTGCCTTCGGGTCACGGGGAGTCTGTGCCTCGGCGTCTCAGGCGTCTATGGGCATTAAGGCAGGATACACACTGAATGGAATGCCAACCCATCACAGGGCACACACTCACATTCACACACACACGTTCATACACTAGGGACAATTTTCCAATGTGCCAATCAAACTACCATGCATGATTTTGGACCGGGGGGAAACCGGAGAACCCGGAGAAAAATCCTATGAGGCACCGGGAGAACATGAAAACTCCACACACACATGGCTGAGACGGGAATCGAACCCTGAACCTGGAGGTGTGAGGCGGATGTGCTAACCACTAAGCCACCGTGCCCCCATTCTCAGTAATCATTAATCAGAAATATAATTCTCAAAACTATTTGTTCAACCTTCACATCATATAGCACTAGTGCACATTATTAACTACAGTTCGGATTACACTAGGCATGTTTACATGGAGCATTGCAATCGCTTTAATCTAATCCGAATGATCTAATCTCCTGGAATCCGTATCCGATTTCGTATCGGAGGATATACACAACCTACTGAACCCTTGTTTTGCCACAGCATGGTATTCCGCCATGCTTCCGTGTTTCATATCTGATCTGATCTTTAGATCTGACACGGTGATGAGGAGGCATTGAGATTTGAGGAAGCGCATTTTGTCTTGATGACGCAAACACAAAATAATCGGCTTACACGCCGTGATTTGTATTTTATTCAGTTCATAGGAAGGTTTATCCCACCTCTCTCAAACCGATTACAATAACATTCGGTCCAGGAATTTTGATTCCGATTTTCCATCCATATTGGACTAAACCAGTTACAATTCTCCATGTAAACGCACCTACTGTAATCCAAAAAGTAGTTTATGTAAGGAATTGCTGAAATTGTCTGATGGCACTGACAGCATGACTAAGCATTTTGACTAT
>JACRUU010000005.1:33206492-33271492 GCA_030449085.1 Kryptopterus vitreolus
GACAGATTCTACAAGGATCCTTGCCACGGGACTACTAAATACCTCACCGTGAAGTACAAGTGCAACCCGATTCTCCGTAAGTAACCTGCTCTCTGACAAGTGCTTATTTTTTACTGATTTTAAACCATGGATAAAAATATTAGCGAAAATAAAAGTAGGAATGGCCGTGCTTTGAATGTGTTGGAATGGCAGGGTCGATACTAGTGCTTTATCTGTACACTAATGACCTTTGGGTTTACAATTTACAAGATAAATATGACATCAGAATTTACTCTTCCAAGGGGGAACGGTGGCTTGGTGGTTAGCACGTTTGCCTCACACCTCCAGGGTCCGGGTTCGATTCCCATCTCGGCCATGTGTGTGTGGAGTTTGCATGTTCTCCCCGTGTCTCAGGAGGTTTTTCTCCGGGTTCTCCGGTTTCATCCCCGGTCCAAAAACATGCACGGTAGGTTGATTGGCACCTTGGAAAAATTGTCCCTAGTGTATGAATGTGTGTGTGTGTGTGTGTGAGTGTGTGTGTGTCTTGCGATGGGTTGGCATTCCATCCAGGGTGTATCCTGCCTTAATGCCCATAGACACCTGAGATTGGCACAGACTCCCCGTGACCCGAGGGAAGATCGGATAAAGCGATAAAAGATGAATGAATGAATTTACTCTTCCTATACATTTACATTTGCAAATTTTGGGTGAGCGAAAAAAAGGTAACTTAAACTAAATAAAACATATTTTGCTTGCACAACAGACTTCCTTCACTTGAACCACATGCGTTCATCTACTTAACTCATCTCCTCTTTTTCTGCAGAGCACAGAGTGTTCTGTGAAGGCAGCGATGCGAAATTTGCCTGCGGTCAGTGCTCTTTATTTTCTATTTATTTGTGAGGCTAAAAAGCTTCCTATACGTCCTACGCTTAAACAAAAGCCCATATTATATTATTACCGAGTATAAATGGTGTCATTTTGAGAATCGATGCATGTCTTTTTATCTTTAATTAGCTGTTGTGCTAAACCACTTTTTGTTTCAGGCAATCGTCGTATAAAGTTCCACAGCGCTAACTACGGCCGGCTTGACTCCACGACGTGTTCTAGAGGACACAGCCCCTGCGAAACCTTCAACAAAAACTGCCGTGCTTCAAATACACTACACTACCTTAAGTCTAGGTAACGCGCAGGACTAATTACACACTATAGTCTTAATCGTGACTATCGATGACTGTAGAACTCTTTTGCATTTCCTTTCGATTTTACATATATATATACACACACACACACAAATCACACACAATCAATAGTCCAGATTTTTGTGAGATCATACTATTCTTCCAATCACAGACTGCCGCTTCCAAAAAATATTTATGTAGACGGTTAAAAAGCTGTTTTTTGTTGTTGCAGTTGTAAAGGACACAGCAGCTGTAAGGTGCTTGTTGCAAACACCTCCTTCTCTGAGCCTTGCAAAGGGACCGCAAAGTACCTTGAAGCCTCATACTACTGTGTTTAATTGTAAGTTACATCGGTTCTACTTTATCCCAAATACCTACAGTATAAACATGCATTCACATTATGTGCATTATTCTTACACCTTGGTCTCTTTGCTAAAACTGACAGATTAACACAAGGGACTTGAGTCTTCCAGCGGAAACTCTTCATTCTGAACGCATCAGACCAGCTTTCACAAATGTTAGAGTGCAGGAGTGCCGTTGTTCTCGCACTTAACATTTGCCTGTCATGTAATCAACTGCTGTAAACCCTTTTTCTTTCTTTTCGTCCCATTTGCATTTATATCTTCCTCACCCACTTTACTCATGATTGTAAAATAAACTATCCAGCAAGCATAAAACCGAGTTGTGAATTTTTCCACTCTAAAGGTCCACCATAAACCATAATCCAAATGCACTCTGACCAAAAGGTGCAAAATATATTATGTAGATAAAGAGTTCAAGGGTCTAATTACAAGTCAAGGTGGTATTCCAATACAGGAAATTCAGGGAATAATAATAAAAAAACAATAATAATGACTTACATTCTATGTTTTGTGGCCATTTATCAATAGTCAATACAATAAAAGCAAATCATTAACTAAAGAAAATAATTAAGGTTTTAAAGTTGATAATAGTAGCCAATACAAATGATAAATAAATGTAGATCTGAAAAAATTTACATCTTTAAATCGATTATTATGTGTTGGTTATATGAAAAATATAATAGAAACCTACCCAGGTCTGTAATGTTTATGTAGCTAAACCCCTTCCCCCGGTCCAAAAACATGCACGGTAGGTTGAATGGCACCTTGGAAAATTGTCCCTAGTGTATGAATGTGTGTGTGAATGTGAGTGTCCTGCGATGGGTTGGCATTCCATCCAGGGTGTATCCTGCCTTAATGCCCATAGATGCCTGAGATAGGCACAGACTCCCCGTGACCCGAGGGAAGATCGGATAAAGCGGTAGAAGATTAAGAAGATGAATGAATGAATGAATGAATATATATATATATATATATATATTTATATATAACTATATATATATATATATATATATATATATATATATATATATATATATATATATATATATATATATGAAACCAGGTGAATATCTAAATTACCATATACATTCTTCATTTCTAATATCCCAATATATGTAAACATTTGTAAGGTGCATGATATACAGCGAAAATATTAGTATACAGAATTCATTTATAAGATGTGCAAAGAATTTGGCGTGCAATAGGTGATATTTTCCTAGGTGCATGAGACAGATAGCAACTATATGCGTGTTAATATACTGTGTGATGAGGTGTAGGTGTTAAAAGTTCCGGAGTGGGTGGATGTAGATGTTGATGAGGTGTAGATGTTTAATGTGTGGAAGATGTTCTTTAGTGAAGGCAGAGACTCACCAGTGATTTTTCTGTCTACATTCACTATGCGTTGCAGGGTCTTCCTACAGGACGCAGTGCAGCCTCCATACCATACAGTGATGCAGCTGGTGATGATGCTCTCAATGGTGCCCCGGTAGAAAGGAGCACATGATGGGAGATGGAATTTGCGCTTTATTTCGTATGCCGAGAAAGTAGACGTGTGACTGAGCTTTTTGTGGCCAGTGATGTAGTGTAGTGTAGTGTAGTGTAATATAGTTCCACGAGAGGTCTTCAGAGACATGATTAGCAGGGGGTGCTGAGGAGGACCTCTGCTGAAGTCGGTGACAATGTCATTTTGCTTCTCCATGTTGTGAAAGAGCTTGTTGTCTGTAAACACATAAATCAAATCAAATCGAACAGATCATCAGTGTTACATTACATCTCTTCTTTGACGCCTGCATGTCCTTGGGGTTTGTCTGCACACGTGTTTATTTCATGAATAAAGGACAAATTCCCATCTACCAGACTGCAACTTTCTTGTATCTTGCATTCATTTAATCACTTGCTCAAGGTTGTAGATTGTGATTTCTCAGCACTGCAGCAGAAATGATTTTGAGCTATTCTTTTATGTTGCACCTTAAACCCAGATTCCCCATGAAACAACCATATTTGAGTATTATGCAATATAAAGTGATGTATCTGGGATTGTAAGTTTTCAACTTTCTATCAGATTCCATGAGAGAATTTTTCTTTGATGTCATTGCAGAAATCTTCTATCGACTATTGGTTTCTCCGGAGCTCTATTACTTTATTAATAGCATTGATTACTCTATGCTATTTATTGGACTGCTGTGGTCCGTGCCCGAACATAATCAGACAAAAAAAACAAAAAACAAAACTGTAGCCTTGTATCTCACTGACCCCACAAAAATGTGTTCACAACACCAAAACAAACAATTTATATCTTCTTGGAAGAACACGGAGCAAAAGGATAAAAATGAGGATGTGCTGTTTGTGCATTTTAAATGCAAACATAATAATAATAAAAAAGGTCACAATATTACTGTAGGTCTCTGTGGAGGCCAAACTGTTGATATTTTCAGTGTTTCAGTGTTTCACTATCACGGTTTTGGCTTTTGGCTGCATGAAGATAAGGACTTGCCAGACGTCTCCAAATGTGTTATGTAGATCCCAGTTAGTTTCCGCCAGTCCTTTCGCGATGGCAAGCCCTTTCGCGATGTGGCTAGCTAGAGACATAAAAACAGAATTTCCTTTGTGTCCTGTAAGAGGAAGTTGGAAAGTTTTCAAACATAAGTACACCATCTCAAATCCCTTTTTTTTGTTTTTTTTTATACACTACCCATTTTTTACATACTCTACTCTATCTTGTTACATATACCTTTCATTGCTACGTTTACATTTCACAAGCAACTCATTGTACACCCAAAAATGCTGTTTGGCTAATGAAGCTGAAATGCAGGTTATCTAATGAAGGATTGAGGTAACCTGTTCTGTTTTGTGCGGGGTACGTGTGGGACGCATGGAACAGCAGGCACCCACTGTGCCTTGAGACTCTGTCACTCGAGGATGCAGAAGATATTTACATATTTTGGACTTTGATACTGGGACTGATGCTGAATTGGCTGGGCATTGCCCTGGTTTATCGGAAATCTTCTAAAACCGCTGAAGGCAGATTGATCCTACCGCCGATAGCGGACCTAAAGCGTGAGCTCAAAGGTGACGTGAGTACCCGGTTGACGGAAGTACATCAGAAGGTGGCTCGGATGGAGGGGCTGATCGGTACCATCTCAGCCCGGTCCGGGGAAGATCGGGATATATTGGATGAGATCAGGAGAGAGTCCGCGGCGCAAGCCCGTATCATCGGGGGCATGGCTGTGCGGCTGGATGAAGTGTCACGGATACTATATGCTCCTAGGGGTGATGAAGAGCCCTAAGTGACTGGGGACATTTGACTATTGATCCGGCAAATTGGTAAAGGATTGTGAAATTGTTTTTCGGCTATGTCTGTCCCGTTCCCTACCCCCACCCATCCCCCCACCTGTCCTGTCTCCCGGACCCAGGATCAGACTAACAACTGGCTCCTATCTTCTCTCCCAAGGACAAGCTGGGGCGCCGCGAACGTCAACAGTGGACTCCAGCTCAGACGTTTACATAACATCTCTCACTTATACTGATATCGCACACATTCTCCAACCGTCTGCTCGCCACTCTGCCCCCCCCACTCTGCCCCCAGCCCTCCCCCCACCCTGACTGTCTTTGAAAAAATTCCATCACGTGACCACGTGTACCGTTACCTTGTTGTGTTTTTGTGTTTTGTACTGTATGTTGTGTTTGCAACTTGCTATTCTTTTCACAAATACGGGTAGTGCTCGCGCCGTACGATGGCTTCTTGATTTTTTAAAAAGGATCTGGTTCAGCAAACATTGTTAATAATGTCAAGGAAATATTAATAACAAATTTACAGCATTTGGCAGATGCTCTTATCCAGAGCGACTTACAACTGAGCAATTAAGGGTTAAGGGCCTTGCTCAAGGTCCACTCGCCGCAGATGGGTGGTGTTGGGATTCAAACCTGAGATCTTCCAGTACAGAGGCCAGTGTCTTAACCACTATGCTACCACTCTACCAATCAACCTACCGTGCATGTTTTTGGACCGGGGAAGAAAACCGGAGAACCCGGAGAAAAACCCCCTGAAGGCACGGGGAGAACATGCAAACTCCACACACACACATGGCCGAGACGGGAATCGAACCCGGACCCTGGCGGTGTGAGGCGAACGTGCTAACAACTAAACTCTGAGGTTTACTCAGAGGTCTACAGAGGTTTATCTCACTCGAAAATCGAACTAATCTATGATACATTTCCACTAAAACATACTATACACTATAACACTATAAATGTCTCTTTCCAAACAACATAAATCATTATGGACTTAGTGCTGTCTTTTAAACAGTTTATATGCGTGTATACCTTTCAAGGCTGTTTTCTGTCTCTTTTGTTGACAAGACAGATCAAAATGCACCAAAAAAAGAAAAGAATAATTATAATTATATATACACACACGCACACACACACACGCGCACATGCACACACACACGCACACACACACACAGCATTTTATACAACATTTTAGTGTGTGTTTTTTTCAGGACACTAACCCTTGTTATATTAAACCTTTTTTAACCTGTTTTTGTTAACATACTTGTGGTAAACAACTGTAAACCTGATACCTTACAATACATTTGCATTGTAATTTATTATTGAAGTTATATTAAATTATATTAAATCATTCTGACAAGTCAACATTAAAAAATAAATAAATAAAATATTTCATATACCGGTAATATAAATATATAAATGTAATATATTTATATATATATATATATATATATATATATATATATATATATATATATATATATATATATATATATATATATATATATATATATACATATATAATCTTACTTATATACTAAGCTTATCTATGACTGCATCAAGCAAGTATTTGGTTAAAGAAAGTTTTTCACTTCCCCACTCTGATCTGTACTTTGGAATTTTTGGAATGCAAATTATTTTCTTTTTTTTTTTTATGAGCAAGTATTTAGTTCTTAATAGAACCTGCTACATGCAACTCTGTATAAATGGACCTGCTTCTGTATCGCAGCACTTGTTTTTTTCAACTCCGGCTGACACATACAGGATCATGGTGCTCGCTCTGCTCATCTGTAAGTTTCTTCTAATCGAAATCAAACCTGTCACATGAGAAATAACAGTTTTTCCTGAGCTGCATGTGTTTTATTTTATAGTGCTTATTGCAGCCCCGTGTGTGTTCGTTTATGGAGGTAATATATAAACAAACTATTTTAAAAAGCTTAACATAATAATGGGTTGTTAGAGAGCTTAAGCAAAGACTTGGGATTTACTTGCTTAAACATCTGTGTAAAGAAATGTGTCTTTCCAGAGAATATGATTACCTGCTATGGCAGTGTCCAGCGCCTCTCTTGTGGTAAGTTTAAATGCCTCTATTTGTCTACAGCATACAATAAGCTTATGATGGTATGATAGGAAGGAAACTAGACACTGCCGTAATGGGAAAAATGAAAATTTCTATAAAAAGATACAGAGAGAGACAAACAAGAGACAATGAGGATAAAACAATAGACATAGTGTTATCAGTTTGAGCTGGCCATAAGGCTAAATTAACATAAATCAGCATTATTTATGACTGGGATATCTGTCTTCAGGCACTGGAGTGATACTGGTGTCGTCTACTACATATGGACGTACGGACAGCACTATCTGTGCTACTGGTCTGCCCTTATCTCAGGTTACTAAATACAACTGCGCCTTGAAGATCTCTACTATTGCTGACAGGTACGGTGTTTTATGGGATATAACACGTGTCTTATTCAAGGCCCATGGGCCAAATTCAGCCCTTAGCTTCAGTTCACCTGGCCTATTTACGCTTGGAAAGAATAATACTGAGACACCCAAATGTACACATTTTAGTCAGCATTATAGTGTTTGTTTTTTTGAGGACACTAACACTTTTTCGGAATGCAAAATACTTGATTATTATTATTAGTAGTAGTATGTTTGCACTTGTTTTTTTTTTGCCCAAGAATTTTTATTGCAAAAGAAGATTACACTTTTATATACACAAAACAAACATCACACCCAGTCCCTATATACCCCAACTCTGCAAAGATAAAATTATACATACATATATATGTTATAGAACCCATGACATGTTGTTTCTTCTCTCTCCCTTAATAAAACAGATAAATGATTAAATAAATTGTTATTTGTTTAAAAAAAACATTTTATTGTATTACAGATTTTCATTTTGACTGTAGATTTTATGTAGCAGTTTGCAACAAAAACCTAGTGACAGGATTTTGTTTGTTTACCCCAAATAGGTGCAATGGACTAAATGTTTGTGAGGTAAAAACAGACTTACTTGGCAACCCAGATCCATGTTATGGAACCTTCAAGTACTACAACACAACTTATGACTGCACTGATGGGAGTAAGTGTTCTATAGAGTGTGTGTGGTGTGTGTGAGGGGGGGGGTTGTATTTGTGAAGACAAATTAAGTTCTTTTGTTTATTCGCAAGAGCATTTGCATGTTTGGTAGAATTCTGAATTTCTGAAGATGACAAGACAAAGCTATGTATTTTTAAAAGTTTGTGCACAGCTGACGGTCACAGCACTGTATGGTATAAGCTGTTAGCCCATACTGCTGTCACAAAACTCATAGCTATTTTATAATTTGAGCATAACATTTTCTCTTCACAGTAACCAATAATAATCAATAATTAGTGCAAACAAGTTGATGACAGGATGACAATAAGCACGTTTCCATTACAATTCAAAATCTTTAATAGTGTACTGCTAAATACGGATAATGGAAACGCCTTAAAATTCGCAAAAACACACATGTATTGTGCAAAAATGTTTATGCTCGCATGAGGTGGTTTTTTAGACGATGCAAAAAAGGAATCATTTGTAAAACATTAATGGAAACGTTTTTTGGGTTGGCACCCCATACAGGGAGGTGGTATAGCCCAGTGGTTAAGGTGTTGGACTCTGGACCGGAAGATCATGTGTTCAAACCTCACCACCACCAAGCTGCCACTAGTGGCACAAATCCACAGAGCAACACTCTAAAATCTAATGCAAATCCTTCTATAAAAATGGATATCATAGAGAGGATATCATAACTGGGAGGTGAAATCCAGAAAGAGATATTCAGAAAATCACCTAAAGGTGCGATGTCAAGTATCTAAACACATTTGGCTGTAAAGTGATGACGCCTAAAGTAGATCTAGCATGAGTTGAAGAAAGCCCTAGAACATTCAGCTTGTTCAGCAGACCATAGTAGGTCATGAACATAGTGGCAGCATATTTTCTTTTCAGATGACTTTGTTTAAAACACTAACTTTGATACTGGATCGTGATTGATTTCGTTGCCACTTGGTTTTGTTGCCATACCAGTTTATCATCAGTGGGCTTGTATTTCTTTTTCTTCCAGAGAACTCCGTGACATGTGAGCAAAGCTACAGCACATTGGACTGTGGTGAGGACGTCTTCCTTAAGGTTGAGCTGCTGAATGTTTCGCCGTCCAGCTAAAGCGCATTTCTTTCTGTCTTTGGGCAGGCGGTGGTTTAATCCAGATTACAAATGCAAACTACGGGCGTGCTAATTCAGTAACCTGCGTAAATGGACTCGCCAATAATATGATCCAGAACACCAACTGTTACGCCCCAACAGCACTCGCCATTGTGACCGCATTGTAATTGTCCTGTTTAATTACTCTAGTACATTTTTATATAATGGATGCATTCTTATTCTGCTTAACATTTTGCTTTCATTTGAAGGTGTAATGGAAAGAGTAAATGTACTCTAGAAGCTTCAAACAACGTCTTTAGAGATCCTTGCTCTGGGACCTCTAAATACCTCAGTGTGTCTTACAAGTGCACTCCGACTATGTGTAAGTAATCTGCTCTCCCATATAAATCTCAATCTTCTAATATTATGAAACATACATGAACTAAAGCATGTTTAGACTGGTGATCATTGACTACAGGTAAGCTGGAGCAGATAAGTAAATAATAATTAGAGACAATAAACTGAGTAAAGGTTCCCACTGAGGGATGATTCTTTTTCATTTGTTCTGTTGAGCTATAAACATTTTTTTTAAATATTGGAGTTGAAACTATTCATCAATGAATTCTTTTTCTGCAGTGGAAAGTGTGACTTGTGAAGGCAACACTTCTTTACTGACATGTGGTTTGTGTTATTATTTTCTTCATTTATTGCCCTTTGCTATTTCTGACCTACTTATTCTATTATGCAGCATATACAGTGATTTTATATAGATAAAAAAAAAAGCTAAATTCTTTTCAGCTTTGTTGTATAAAAAAAAAAAAATAATATATATATATATATATATATATATATATATATATATATATATTTATTTATATAGCATATACACAGTGTTGGATAATAACTAGTTACATGTAACAGCATTACATAATTTAATTACAAAATAAAAGTAACAGTAATCCATTTTTCCCCTAATACTGTATGTATACTATGTATATATACGATTATATGTATAAATATAATAGATTTGATTTTCAACAATTAGCACTCTATTCCATGTTGATGAAAGTTAGACAATAGATATATGAATACACCTTATACAATGCCTTGTGCTAATTGCTTCAACTTTTAGGTGACCGATCCTTAAAGATCATCAGTGCTAACTACGGCCGAACCGATTCCACCACGTGTTCTACAGGATTACCCAGTCAAATCTCCAATACCAACTGCTACACAAATGATGCACTCTATAAAGTTGCAACTAGGTAACTGCAGCCTTAATGAAAGAATGGTTTTTATGTTGTTATTATACACGACTGTATCAGAGAACATGCATTAGTGATATTTATGGTAACAATGTCAATGAAAACCTCTTGTGATGTAGATGTGATGGAAAGAGCAGCTGTGAGGTTCCTTCTAATAATGGGTTTTTCTACGACCCATGCCCTGGCACCTATAAATACCTGAAAATAGAGTACTCCTGTGTCTAGCTGTGAGTATCCGAGAGAAATCTGTTTCTATCTCTCTCTCTCTCTTTCCCCTATTCTTTCATGTCACAGAGGACGATTATCTAGGTAATGTATTTCAGAAGGAAGTATTTTTGGTGTCTCTACCACCACATTTAGACTCTATTACTGTTGACTTAAGTTACTTGACATTTAATCACGAGATGTTATCTTTGTTGTTTTTATTCTCTGATAAAAATGGGGGGGGGGGAAGTTTGGTATTTCTGTCAGCATTACCCATGATCCTCCATTGCTATAAAGAGGAGGCATACGGAGGCAGTCGTGCTGAGTGACAGGGGAAAAAAAAGGGAAATTCAGGGCTATGAACAGTAATCAATAGATTACGACTGTATACGACGTCTATAATATTTACTACGTGAAGATGCAAAAATGCAAGCTGTCGTCACAATCAGTAATTTAACAGACAGGGTGTTTAGTGGGATTAATATAAAATATTTTCAGATGAAGTAAATCTTTTCAGTCATGCCTTTATATGAATGTGTTCATATGAAGTACAATACAAACTGAAAGGTCCTTTTTCACATTTGTTTCCTGTAGGCCTTATAAGCTGCTGACAGAAAAACTCAAGGGAAACCATCTTTCTTCTTAGTGGCCTCATTTCAGTCTTTAAACGACTGAGACCTAAGTTTGCAACCCTGCAGATGATACACTGCAGGTGATTTGGTGGTGGTGGTGCTTTGCATGTTATGTAGTCATTCATTTTATTTCTGAATCTCTCCTAATGATTATTCAATAAAGTATCCTCCAAGCATAATGGGACTAAGAGATGACTTCATTTATGTGAGTTTACCGTCCAATGTGATACATTCATTCATCTTCTACCGCTTTATCCGATCTTCCCTCGGGTCACGGAGAGTCTGTGCCTATCTCATGCATCTTGGGGCATCAAGGCAGGATACAGCCTGTGGGACAATTTTCCAAGGTGCCAATCAACATACCGTGCATGTTTTTGGACCGGCGGAGGAAACTGGAGAACTCTGAGAAAAAAAACCATATACAGTGAGCCGACCGGTGCAAAAGGAAATGCACGAAAAGCATAAAAAACAGATGCAGACATATTTTATTAAAGCAGGCATTGGTTAACTTTAGACATACATTTTCTTTTCTGAAACATATACATACCTTTAGAAGATAATAATTAATAATGGTAATAATGGTTGCAATGGAAACAGCTAAATATTGTTGCAGATTCTATTCACCCTGTTCATTACTGTTACTTTTATTTTGTAATTCAATTGCGTAACGCTGTTACATGTAACAGGTTCCTCCCCGACACTGTCTGTGTTCTACCTATTGGTGGGTCAAACACATCTTGTGGCGTTTCACCATCTTCTTAACTGGCACCTAACTAATACTATTGAGTCTGAATAAGCAAAATCAAAAAGCTGATCATTTTAGTGATTTTAAGGCTCTGTGTCGCCCTCTGTCGGTGTGATTCTGGTAACAATACAAAGGTGAAAGTCACCATATAATTGTAATCATGTAATTTAATCTGAACAAATATGTGGGTATTTGGAATACAGACCATGGTTAAATATAAATTTCAAATATTAATTAATTAATTAATAAAAATAAATAAAAATTATATATAATTATAAAAATTATATGATTGAGATTGAGGTTATAGATGGTAATAAATTTTAATACATTTTAGTTACGGGGCCCCAACCGTGAATAAATGTTAATTTCATTTTTTTTTTATAGTGATGGATGGGTTCTGCCACCATAATTTTATTAAATTGAAAATATTGGTATTTCACAAGCTTTTAAATAGTTGAGGGGTGAGTAATTAAATGGTCATAAAAATGGATGGCGGTTGTGGTTTTTGGTACACATTAAAAAATAGAGAGATAGGTGGGTCCAGTTACTATTGGGAAACAAAAAGATGGATGTTACACCGGTTGCTGAAGAAAGTATGTAAAGAGTGTGCATTGATTGTGTTTTGAGGTGCTTCCTTGGAACTGCATGACTATTCTTTACGGACTCTGGATAAGATGTTGGACTTCCGATCCGACGGTCAACGCTTCAACTCCGAACACCACCAAGCTGCTACTTCTAAATCCTTAACCCTCATGGGATACCTGGAATGCACTCTAAATAAGGGAGTCTGGCAAATTCCATGATTGTGAAATGGAAACACGTCTCTGCTAAATATAGTTCTTGTTCTTGGACACAAAAAGCTTGCAAGCAATCTTTTTTAACTTTGTTATTACATTTGGTACACTTGATATTGATTGAATATGACAAGGACCAACATTTGAGGCTGCAATGGTTGGTAAACTGAATAGTTTACACAGGGCGGGATATGGCAAAAGTATACACATCCTTCAAGCCTGTAGAAGGACAGATGCTCATGTTATAAAATACCGTGGTAAAGTACCAACGAAACTTTTTGCACTTAAGTTCAAGTAAAGAGGTTTGGGCCCTGACATGTGCTTAAGTAAAAAAAAAAGTAGACCAACACTACCAACTATTTCAGTTTCAAGCTGGTAACTGAACCTCACAAGAGTTTTGTTATCTAATGACTGTGCCTGTACTGAACAACCACCATATAGAAAGACAAGCAGAGAAAAGATCATGTGATCAGGAATGTTCTCCGTCTTGTTTACATTCCTCTGTCCTCTGTCATTCATTCATTCATTCATCTTCTACCGCTTTATCCGATCTTCCCTCGGGTCACGGGGAGTCTGTGCGTATCTCAGGCGTCTATGGGCATTAAGGCAGGATACACCCTGGATGGAATGCCAACCCATTGCTGGACACACACACACTCACAATCACACACACACATTCATACACTAGGGACAATTTTCCAAGGTGCCAATCAACCTACCGTGCATGTTTTTGGACCGGGGCAGGAAACCGGAGAACTTATTACATTTTGAATATTGTCATTTGTAATCTGTAATCTATTCCATTTCTAAAGTAACCTTCCCCCAACACTGCTGAGCACTGTACAGACAAAAAAACTGATACAGACAGTTTAACACTCAGTCCTTGAAGTGGTCCATTTACAAAAACGTAAATTGTACATTTTGATAAATGGTAGTTCAAGTTGAACGAGACAAATAAAAATCCTCTGACTTTCCATGACTCGAACAAAAACAAACAACTTCCAATACAATATATACCATAATATTTCAGACAGTCCATGACTACTTGGAACCCATTTTGTGAGATAAAAAAAAAGTACAATTTTGAGAATAAGAGTGAAGGAAGTACTAACACCGGAAAATATACTGAGGTACAATCACAAAGTGCTTCATAAAACGATGTTTTTTCGACACATTGGAGAAGAAGAATTTCGTCGTCCGAATATGATTTTAAAACTGTTTAAATTTAGCGTGAAACTACAATAACAATACTACTACTAGTAATAATAATAATAATAACTACAAAAACAATACTACTACTACTACTACTAATAATAACTACAATAGCAATACTACTACTAGTAATAATAATAATAATAATGATAATAACAACTACAATAACAATACTTCTAATTACACTATACTACTAGTAGTAGTAATAATAATAATATAATAATAAAACATAATAATAATAATAACTAATAACTACTATACTATAATAATAATAATAATAATAACTACCATAATAATAATAATAATAATAACTACAAAAACAATACTACACTACTACTACTAGAATACTACTACTACACTAATAATAATAATAATATATAATAATAATAATAATACTACTAACTACAATAATAATAAAATAACTAATAATAATCAATACTAATAATAATAATAACTACAATAACAATAATACTACTACTAATACTAATAATAACTAAACAATACTACTACTAACTACTACTACTACTACTACTGATAATACAAAATACTACTATACTACTACTACTACTACTACTAATAATAATAATAACTACAATAGCTAATACTACTACTACTACTACTACTACAATACTAATAACTGAATAATAATAATAATAATAATAACTACTACTAAATAACAATACTACTACTACTACTACTACTAACTACTAATAATACATAATAATAATAATAACTACAATACTAACAATACTACTACTAGTAATAATAATAATAACTACAAAAACAATACTACTACTACTACTACTAATAATAATAATAATAATCAATTAGAACTACTATAATAATAATAATAAACTATAATAAAACAATAATCAATAACTACTAACTAACTACTACTACTAATAATAATAAATACAATAGAATAATAATAATAATAATAATAACTACAATAACAATACTACAATACTACTACTACTACTACTAACTATAATAATAATAATAATAATAATAATAATAATAATACTAATAACTAATAATAATAATAATAATAAAAAAAATATTAATAATAATAATAATAATAAAAAAAAATAATAATAATAATAATAATAACTACATAATAACTACTACTAATACTAATAATAATACTACATACTAGACTACTACTACTACTACTACTACTACTACTACTACTACTATACTGATAATAATAATAACTAATAATAACTACTACGTACGACGAATACTACAATAACAATACTACTACTAGTAATAATAATAATACATAAACTATAACACAAAAACAATACTACTACTAACTACTACTACTATACTACTACTAATAATAATAATAATAATAACTACAATAGCAATACTACTACTACTACTACTACTGTAATAATATAATAATAATAATAATAATAATAATAATAATATAATAATAATAATACAATAACAATCTACTACTAGTAATAATAATAACTACAAAAACAATACTACTACTACTACTACTAATAATAATAATACTAAAACTACTAACAATAACAATACTACTACTACTGCTACAATAATACTTCTACTAATAATAATAATAATACTAATACTACTACTACTAATACTACTAATAATAATAATAATTATAATACTACTACTACTACTACTACTAATAATAATAATAATAATAATAATAATAATAATATATTAATAACAATAACAATAACTACAATTTAAAATAAGAGTTTCGCGGCTGGCTTGTTCACGCTGTAGAACGCGATTTTCTGCATAGAGACAGGGTCGCTTCCGGGTCGCTCCCAGCACGTTGCCTTTAGGGGGCGCTTACGAGCCTCAGTCGCTTATGCTGATGTGACGTGAGCGGGCCTGAAGGCGGAAGTTAAAGCATCAACAACCAAGTCCGCGTCAGTGGGGTTTTTTTTAGCACACAGAGGCGAACAGTGCCGAGGTTTAATTTGTATGTTGTAAAATAAATAAATCAAAAACAAGAAACAGGTGGAAAAAAAAACAACTCTAGCTACCATGTCTTTCTTCGGGAAAATCTTCGGGGCCGGCGGGAAAGGGGAAAAAGCCCCGAGTCCTCAAGAGGCGATCCAGAAACTCCGCGAGACGGAGGAGATGTTGTTGAAGAAGCAGGAATTTCTGGAAAAGAAGATTGACGCGGAACTTCTGACCGCCAAGAAGAACGGCACGAAGAACAAACGAGGTACCGAATTAAATCAACTTCGTGTTGGGAATCGACACGTGATGTGCGAGCCGGAATTCAGACCGTGTTGGATGGGAATTGGTCGCTCAAATCATCCGTCTAATAACCTGTATAGACCGGGCCAGTCCTGGAGGATCTGTATAGCTTTACCATAATACTCAGCATTCCTGCCTGTTTATATCGGGGATTGTATTTGGGAGTTGTTGTTTTTTGGGACGAACCCCCCCCCCCCTAATTAAAAGGGGGGGGGTGGAAACACCCAGGAGTACTTTTATTTGTTATATATATATATATATATATATATATATATATATATATATATATATATATATATATATATATATATATATATATATATATATATATAAATATATATTAAACACCACGTGATCAGTGACGTCTGGTCACGTTGTCGTCTTTCAATGACATGTTTGGGCTTTGTAGGCGTCTGTAAGTGAGTTTCCAACATTCCTACATCACCCACAATCCTGTTCAGTGGTGGTTTCCAGGTCCCCATAACGACACCACCAAACCGGCTGCTCTTTTTTTTTCTTTTTTCTTTTTGGAAGTTTGCCATGCTTGGGGTTTACTTAAAGAGAGCACACAATTTCATTCCTTAAGTCTGTGTTCCTCTGCTCGAACAGGTTTGCTGTTGAGTCCCATTCGGCTTATCTTAACTATAGGTTTGTCCCCTTGAAGTGCCTGGAAACACACCTAACAGGAAGTTAGGTATATCAAATAACTTCTCCATTTTAAGCAGGCGATAGCGTTTAGATTACGGGCAGTTCCTGTTCCAGGGTATTTACGATTGGACCGGAAATCTGACGAGACGCCGTGAGGTCATCGGAAACGTCGGTGGTAGAGGGAGACGCATAGTCCACTTGTCGAAATAACCAATAATAACGTATTTCTTAAACCACAAAATATCGTTTTTCTCTGGTCGTTGTCCCTGTCACACTCTGGAGCGTTGAGTCCTAATTCTGTTTTTTAATGCGCCATTAAATGTTAAAAAAAAAAAAATTAGGAGCTCCAAGGCCTGAATAGTATCCTGTGTTTTATTTTTTTAATACCCATTATTTCTGCCATTCAATGACCCTGGAATAATAAATACACAACACCAAGCCTCAGAATCACTGAACCCATGTGAAATATGTTTCTTTCCCTAAATCGACTGGAATTTGAACTGTTTAGAAAACAGTGTCCCACACACACGCACTATATCAGGAGATGGGTAAATTGAATTGTTGATGGCGATGTCCAGGCAAAGTGTATCCACAACACACAAACACAAATATGAGGCGCAGTAAGAATATAAAAGAAGTACGAGAAAGGGAATTATCTGCTTTGTGCAAATGGATGTTCTCTGCTTTCCCAAGCTGCCCTCCAGGCCCTAAAGAGGAAGAAGCGCTATGAAAAGCAACTGGCCCAGATCGACGGCACCTTGTCCACCATCGAATATCAGCGAGAAGCTTTGGAAAACGCCAACACTAACACGGAAGTGCTCAAGAACATGGGAGTTGCCGCCAAAGCCATGAAGAACGCTCACCAGAACATGTGCGGGTTTTGTGTTTTTTCCACCCACCCTTTGCAATACCAAGCTGTGCATTCGGACTCTGAGCCGTTGTACGTGCAATTTGCTAGTTATATAGTTAATCTTGCTTGTTCGCTTTTTTTTCCCAGGGATATAGACAAAGTGGACGAGCTCATGCAGGACATCACAGAACAGCAGGAGCTGGCGCAGGAGATCTCCGACGCGATTTCGAAACCGGTCGGCTTTGGGGAAGAGTTTGACGAGGTACCTGGATTCCTCTACGAATATAGGTTTAGGGTTTGACTCACTGAGCGTGTGCAGGTCATGAACGCACATGAACTCCCAAGTAAACTGGTTGCATAATTACGCAAGGGGAATTTCGAGCTACATTCCAGTTGTATGATTCGTTGCTGAAATAAGTACAGGGTCTATAGGAGTAATCAGGGGAAGAGTAAGGCACATCAGATAACTGTATTAAGCTGTCAATTTACTGTACTAGGAAGCGTATTAATAAGTTCATTAACAAAAAAAAGTATGACCTAAAATTACCATTTAATAATTGATTGAAACTCTCAAATTGTTTATTTAGTTTGCTTTTATTTTTCTTCTTTTCTAGGATGAGTTGCTTGCTGAACTAGAGGAGTTAGAACAGGAGGAACTGGACAGTACTCTGCTGGAAATCAGTGGCCCAGAGAACGTCTCGCTGCCCAGCGTGCCTTCAACATCATTACCCGCTCAACCAGGTAACCTTAATACCAGCAGTAACAACATACTCGGGGTGATGTGTATGCATGTGCTGATAAACTCATGAACAACATCATCTGTACATCTGAATCTTGCTGGAGTTATGTAATCCCCCTATAATGCATCATAATGTATGGGGAGGGGGTAAACAATAGCGCACCTCTTTGTCAGTTCCAAAACAGTTTCACTGTATGCATGTGTGTGTGTAAAAAAAAAAAAAAAAAACCTATGGCCCTTATTCAGCATTAAAAAATGTATATTATCAAGACATTATTACATCATATCAAACCTCGAATCATTCGACTCCTAATATGTACAAGGAACATGACCTGTAAATTTCAGCCAAAAGGTGAAATAAAAGGTGAAATAAACCAATATAAGTCTCCTAACGCCACTGTTCTGTCTCTAGCCAAGATCAGAAAGGAGGAGGAGGATGACGAAATGGAAGAGCTGAAGGCATGGGCCATGTGAACCCAGCCCAAACACCCGGTCTGTCTGATCACTCGCTGTGGTGGACTGATGTTCAGATCGATTCCAACACCTTCAGAGAGTTAACATTGCAAAACCAATTATCAAGGAAATTTTTAGCACCGATTTAATGGCTTTGTCCCGGAACCAAAACAAACAAAAAAAGAAACCTAGTCTATGGGATGTAAAAGAGGTTATGAAAGCAAAACAATCAATCTGCAATTCTATTTGTGAAACAATTTGGCTTATGTCTGCGTATGGATTTTTCCCGATATTCTTCTCCTGTTGTTGTTCAGTTTCCCGTTTGAATTTGGACCGTAATCATATAGATCCCATTTATAGACATCTACCTCTATCTGTATATTCAAACATCTACAGCAAGTGGGTTTCAAAGCAACACCATCTCTGGCTGGGGAAGTATCAGGATTCCACCAGTTCACTCATAGCTTTGTGTTTCACGGTGATGACCATGCTTGATCATATACCTTTTGCATGCCTGATTTTCCATTTCGAAGCATCTTCACTGACTGTTATGATGCAGGGAATAGGTTTGGGTCTGACAACATACCATGTTGATCTCTGAGCACACTCTTTATGAGTGTTATTTAAACATCAGGGTTATATATATATATATATATATATATATATATATATATATATATATATATATATATATATATATATATATATATATATATATATATATATATTTTTTTTTTTTTTTTTTTTTTTTTGGATATTTACATTGATAATAGATTCTTACCCTAGACAAACTAAATAATCCTATTAATGCTAAAATGATTCTAATAATAAAAGCAAAATTCCGTGCATCACAAGTAGTTACAGCTCAGTTTCTTCATCTCAACAAAGTGCTGTGTCTTGCCTGAAACTATCCCGCTGAAACCTCCGAGCACGTCAATCTGTCACTATCCTTTAGGGTGGAAGGGTTATAAAGTTGAACTCTAAAGCTATTTTTTTCTTTTCCCTTCTTTGGAGAAGGATCCCTAGGACTAGAAGGACTTACTCTCTATTTTGTAAAGAACCTGGGATGTTACAGCGAGGTGTGTCGTGTACATTTGTATGTTCGAGATTCTTCCGATGAGACTTTTATTTGAACGCTCATTAAACTGTTCGATTCTTCGTGCTGGTGTAATTTTTCTTTTTGTTGTTGTTGTTGTTGTTGTCTTCTGGTTGGTGGGACGTCCTGCATTCGAGCAGGCCTGCGATTCATTTTGCACTTTAAGCATATGAAAATGTACGCGCGCTGCTATGTGCCTTAATCATCGGCATGCTTACGCAACCGTGACATGACATGTCTTCACATGACTTATTCTAATGTGTGTAATACCAAACACCAAAGGGTGCGAGGAGCATGTTACGTTTAAATAAATTTGTAGATCTTGCAAGTGTGTGAAATTTGTCCTAGAGTCCTTTAGAAGTGTACTTTTAGATGAATGCTTACGTCATAAAATTGGTCTTTTTCTTTTCTTTTTAAATCTGTAATAAAGAGAATCACAATCATGGCCTCCTGGAATGTATAGACAGTGTTCCTAGTTACGCTTGGGTTGACAAACAGATGGGGTTATTTTTTCCTACATCGGTGTGCAGTGAAACTAAAACCATCCCCAAAACCGCAAGTACAGGCTTTTGACGGTGATATCAGACTGGGCAAAATCGGATCCGAAAGGGCGATGCCGGAATCGGCGGAACAGAAAACATGTCGGAATTAAAAGGGCGGGCCTCACGTGGCGTCACTCTTCCCTCCGGTGCTAACGTCATCCCTGTGACGCCATCATCGCTCGTCTCTGTAGGCGTGCATGCGCAGTCTGGTACCCCCCTTGCTGATGCAAGACACTTGCGGTAAAGGCGTCGGGTTCAATTTAGCACTGTATTGTTTCTGAAACGCGGCCGGAGATACGAGTTTTACTGCAGCCGACATGTCAGAAGACGAGGTGGGTTTAAAAGGAAAAAAATAAATAAAAATACAGGGGTCTGTTGTCCGCGTCGGCGTGTTTCAGGCCAATAGTAAAAAACGAACGTGTTCCACCATGACTTTGGGCCTTGTCAGGTGTTAGCACGAGAGCTAACTCGCAGCTCACGCGTTAATTAGCAGTAAGCTAGCGAATGGGACTCGTTTTCCTCCGTATTCTGTGTTTTGTTTTGTTTTTCTATAAATAAACAGGTGCTTCTGTGGTGTTGTTTAGACCGCTGACATGATAACCGCTTTTTCACGTAAGCACGTGTTTGAGTTATTTGCATGAAGTCTCTCTATGGAGCTCATTTTCAATAGGTAGCAACCTCGTAGTGTTGGAAAAAAGGCCCTGAAATGAGTATATTTTTTTAACTTTCCTAATCTATATGTTCTCTTCATCCGTGTTTTAAGTGCACCCCACATGTTCTCCGAATACACAGGACCCCCAGGATCATAGAATAGCCTTTATTTGTCACACATACAGCACAGTGAAAGTCTACATATCCCAGCCGGCTTCAGAGCGCAGGGTCAGCCATGATGCAGCGCCCCCTGGAGCACAGAGGGTTAAGGGCCTTGCTCAAGGAACCAAGGGCGGCTTGGCGATACCGGGGCTCGAACCTGCCTGATCTGCAGCCCAGCGCCTTAAACCGCTGAGCTACAATGTTGCTGCTGCTGTGTTTCCAACTGCATGTAATGATATTTCCTTTCTCAGATTTTATTCGATCCGACCACGACCAAGAAAAAGAAGAAGAAGAAGAAGCCCTTCATGCTCGACGAAGAAGGCGATGGACTCGCCGAGGAGACACAGCAAGCCGAGCCCCGAGAGGCCGAGCCTGAAGCGGGAGACGAGCGGGAATTTGAGCCCGAGGAAGATGAAGGGAAGAAAAAAGGTATTGTTAAGTAAACCGTCTACGACTGGCCTGGCCAACCCGTGGCTCCCGAGCCTCATGCGGCTCTTTAACTAGTTTCATGCGGCTCTTTAGGAGCTTTCACATAACATGTGTCAATGGGAATGGGATGATGTTCATGTGTACCCATGTGTATGATGTGGCTCTTAGCCTCCTACTAGTTGGCTACCCCGGGTCTATGATCTGGTTCATGTGACCACCGTGATGAGGATAAAATTTTTGTGTTTAGTATGAATGCAGTGTGAGTATGTTTTAAACATGGTAAAGGGCCAAACATCTGGCAACATCTATATGTGTGTGTGTGTGTGTAGATAGATAGATAGATAGATAGATAGATAGATAGATAGATAGATAGATAGATGTGTATCTGTGTGTATATGTATAACTGACTGTATAGTTGTAATGGAGCAGGTTTAGGATGGTGTTTGTTCAATAGTGAGCAGAATGATAGCTCTCTTTTTTTTTTTTTTCTTTCTTTTTTTTTTTCTCTTTCCTCCTCCACAGAGATCACAGATGACTTGGACGATTTGAATTTCTTCAATCAGAAGAAAAAGAAAAAGAAGCCCAAGAAAGTGTTTGACAACGAAGTTGAAGAAGGAATGAAGGTCTGGAACCGTCCTGCATACACAAGCTCTTCTGGTCTAATATTACTCGGAATATTCGTAACTAGTAATCTAGTTACGCTAAACGTATATTGGAGATGTTTTATTGGTTTGATTTATCAGGAGCTGAAGATCGAAGGTGAACAGCCTGAACAGATGGAAGATGATGACTTGGATCTGATGTTGCCAGCCAAGAAGAAGAAGGCCAAGAAGGTGGAGTTTGTCGATGAAGGAGATACGGCTGAGAAAGATAACGGTGAGCGCAGTCGTTTTTTTTTTTTTTTTTCGTACTGCAATAGGGTGTTTACTAGATAACTCGTGTTGGGAGAGCACGTGGTGGAAATTTTTTTTTTCTGTACCCATTGATGTCGTGGAATTCTTTAAATAAATAGAAGAAACAAATGTAATTCCTCATAATTAAATGTTTTGTGTTGGACCCCCCCTCCCCTTCCTCGTCACAGCTCTAGAGGACGATGAGAGTAAAAATGCTGACGGTATCACCTTTAGCTCTCAGACTGGCCCAGCTTGGGCAGATTCAGAGAGAGACTACACATACGACGAGGTAAGTACATTTTCCCACTCTGTGTGGTGTAATGTAGGCGACTGTAGTCCTTATTTATCCTGTGGCTGGTCAATATGAGTGCTTTTCAAAAAAAAAAAAAAAAAAAAGTCAGGTGTTTGTACAGTAACACATTACACTCAACTTCCGAATTTCCATTTCTTTGTACTGAAAGCATCTCTTGTCGATTTGTCTTACTTATCTCGCATGTATTAATAATGAAAAAATAATAATCTAATGGGAAATAGTGTCTTATCTGAGCATTTTATTTGTGCTGTTAAATGTAGGGCTGAACATGCTCATAAATATTTTACATTTATTGCTATGAAGTACAGCATGGAAAATGACTAATGTACAGAACATGGTGCGGGTGCTAAATTACACATACTTTGATTCACCCTCGGGTGGTTTTTAAAAAATCTTTTTCCTCTCGGACACCCGAGAATATTTTGCCAATCGAGAATCTCTTCATCAACAGCTGCTGAGTCGCGTCTTCAACATCATGCGAGAAAAGAATCCCGACATGGTGGCGGGAGAGAAGAGAAAGTTTGTCATGAAGCCCCCTCAAGTGGTGCGAGTAGGAACAAAGAAAACGTCCTTCGTCAACTTCACCGACATCTGCAAACTGTGCGTGTCCACTCGTGACCACCTCCACGCATCGACTAGACCGCTCTGCACTAAAGCCTAACGCTAATCGTTTGTGTTTGCATGTCTGTGCAGGTTGCATCGACAGCCAAAACATCTTCTGGCTTTCTTGCTGGCTGAATTGGGAACGAGGTAAAGTGATATTACCTAGCGCTTTGGCTGCATGGGTTTTTTTATTTATTTGTTTGTTTGTTTGTTTATTTTGGTTCACTGCACTCCATTAACGCAAGTGATGTTTTTGCAGCGGATCCATAGATGGAAATAACCAGCTGGTGATCAAAGGCCGATTCCAACAGAAACAAATAGAAAACGTCTTGAGAAGATACATCAGTGAGTCAAATAGTAATCGTGTGTGTGTGTGTGTGTGTTCTATTGTAATATGTAAATGTTGTTCAATGGTGGACTGTATGTGTCTCAAATGTATCGATAAGAGATTTATCCTTATTTATTTATCCTTTATATCAAACCTCAAAGTCTAGATGTACTCGCCCGAACGCCAAAGATTGATTTCTGCGTAGATTTTACGTGTCAACTGCTTTAAATGTTTCCGAATTGGTTTGGGAGGAAATGGGTGCTTCTGAAAATGGAATGCATGGCACTCAGTCATTGTTGTTTTCACTTCCCCATGTGACTATCAGTAATGCATGTCCACTCGGTTGCTCCTTGGCAACACTCCGAGGCAGTTTATCCAGATGGCCAAAATCAAGCTCCACTTTATTTGAATGTGATGAGAACACGGGTTCACAAAGCTGACCTAAGACAATGGCAGTAATATTAGTAGTATATTGACCTGTTTCGCTGACGACCTTTCAATTCCGAGGGAATATTGAAAGCGTTATGTTGGAAAACTTTGGGAGGAAATTAAGTGTTGACTTTTTAATATATCAAGTTGATTTTGTCTTTGAGGGAGACCTGAATTATATAATGGCCTTAAGTTAGGCCAGATTGATGTGTTTAATAAGCGTAAACTAATATTTACCATCACGGCGTCACCTCTGTTACACAGAAAGCATGTCGAGCGTTCCAAACTGCCTTAATAATCTTTCACTTCTGAGCCCGGCCGTATTGATGACTGTGACCGAATTGTTCTTGTGACGGTGATTGTGTGCATCCTGCGCCAAATCTGTTTTATGATTGCCATAACCTACAGTTTGACAACTTTCTTTCTGTATTTTACAGAGGAATACGTGACCTGCCACACGTGCCGCTCTCCGGAAACCATCCTGCAGAAGGACACGCGACTGTACTTCCTGCAGTGCGAGACGTGTCATTCGCGCTGTTCTGTGGCAAGCATTAAGACAGGCTTCCAGGCCGTTACGGGCAAGAGAGCGCAGCTCCGCGCGAAAGCCAACTAACAGGGCGTTCCGATTCTTCTGATTCTCCTTTCCATTACCAAACCCTGCACTGCCCTGTACGGCCACTTCAACTTCTCAGTGCTAGTTTATTCTCAGTCATGGACTTCTGGAGTGAACTGGTGAAAACGTTTAGAATGGATTTATTTTTCTTTCTTTTTTTTTTTTTTTTTTTTTTCCCTCCCCTCTCTCTTTTTTTTTTTTTTTTTTTTTTTTTGAAAGAATTTGAAAGAAAACATTAAAAATACAATAAGCAGGAGGACTGGACAGCTTGAGCCACTGATTTAATGAGTCACATCATCTATCTTTCTCCAAAAGGTCACAGCTTTTCATTCGACAAAGTAATGTGTGAAGCAGGAAACGGGGCCAGAGTGTTTCAGACCCGTGTTTTATTTGCACATTGGTAGCAGATTCCATTCTACCGTTTTTGATTTCTCGGCAGGAATGACGTAGGTGGCAATCTGAGTTAAGGAACCTGCGCCTACTTTTTTTTTTTTTTTTAAATAGCAGAAGCACATCAGAGACTTCGATAATTGAGTTAATTCTCTATTAAGAGACTTGTTAATGATGTGAATTTCTCATGCGAGCTGTGTATTGATTCCATTGTGTCTATATAGAGTTAGCCTTGAGGATTTGGAGATCTCTGCTACCTCTGTGATAAAACTCTGCTAGGAGGTCTCAGGCTCTGGCTGCTGACTGCTGCGCTTAGGATTTTGGTTGTTTACTGATTATCACACCATTTAACGAATATGGCATCCACATATTATTTTTAAACATCTCTGCAGAACAGAACATCCCTGCACAATATTGACACAAAAAAGTTTGTGGGTTGTATAAAAATAAATATATGGGGTAGGAGATATTACAGTGCAGTGTTTCAAATGAAAGTTAGCCGAGTGACATTGTTGAAGCTGACTTTTTTTTTTTTTTTTTTAATAAAATTTACTCTAACAACATTATTTATGTGTATTGTATCTGAACAAGGTTCTAAAGAAGATACAGTTCGATTTTGGAAGTTTCTGGATCATGTCATGCTGGAATGTAGGTTACAAATGTTGTGATAGTATTTGGTTGGTCGTTACTGCAGATGATAACTTGCAATGGTCGGCCAGGGTTTCTTCTTTCTAAAATAAATTAAATAATTTAAACCACCCTCACCAGGACTTGCTGAGGACCAATACGTTACCGTTGGACACGGTTAACGAGCATATAGTGCGTACCTATTTTTATTAAAGTTGCCTTTATTTGTGTTATAAGGTAATATTATAGAGTGGTACCCTCATCCAGGACCTGTTTATTTACTTGGTTAATCACGCTCGTGTACTTGTGAACATTACAGATTTATTTTGGTTTTGTTACAATCATGACTAAACAGCTGAAACTGACGATGACGCAACTATAATGGAGGGACATTAGGTGTTATCCAGATGATGAAGGTTTCTTCCTCGTTCCCTCTCATGGAGGCTCATTCATTAGGGATATGATAAAAAAAACAACGTACAATTTAGGATCATAATATGTTTACGTCTATGAATCTGAATTGGGACAATGTCCATTGTAAAAAAAAATAATAATAATAATGCAAATGAATGAACAAAAGACCTAAAGGTTTGTCAAAAGTGTTCACTGGGATTGAAGACAAGGATCTGTTCACACCAGTCTCTGTTTACATTATACAAGCAGGAAAGTATAAATCCCTAAAACTACTTTCTGATACTGCTTCATTCAGTCACACATTAACAATCCCGTTAGCCAAAGAACTTTTTTTTTTTTTTTTTTTAGGGAATATGGGCAGGTTTTGTTTTGATTACGTAAACAACCTGGAAAAACATGACATTTCCAAACCTTCGCTTTGTGCATAGAGGTCTTGTCATATTGTAGCAGCATTGTGTCCTCTGTAGCGACTTGCTGTTACACTCAGCTATTCTCTCGAGTGTCTCTCCGACCATACAGTGCCAAACCAGCCATAACAGCAGCATTTCCACATCTGGTCGACTTCAACATCCCTGAGCAGTCACTTCTCCCGTCCTAGGAGAGTCTATTTGAGGTTCCGCCATGAAACGTGAACCCCAGGTGTTGCGCATGCGCAGAGCACAGGCGCTTCCGCTGGTCGGCTTCGGAGCAAAGAAATGGCGGCGCTCCGGCTGTGCGTGTGGCGGTCAAGCGGCAGAGCTTTACTGCAGTCGGAACCCCCGACCCGGTTTCCCCGAGTGAGTCAACAGACTTTTACACAAGACTCATAGTTGTATAGACATAGCGCTTTTCTTTCAACGAGCACTTTTGAAATGTTAGCTATGTTCGCGAACTGGGGCACAACGTACAAGGTCACGTTAATGATAGTAAATGATCTTTATTCAAGTTCCTGCTTGCAGTGTTTAAACTATTTGCTGGGCTTTTATTTTTCTATTATTTGGAGTGACTAATACGTTTGTGCCAGTTCATTAGAGGTGTATTTTCATTCACTTTCAAACGTCCGTCCAAATGTATTCGGACACTGACAGTGTAACAAGAGCACTGCTGTATATGTATATATATATATATGTGTGTGTGTGTGTGTGTGTGTGTGTGTGTGTGTGTGTGTGTGTGTATGTGTGGAAAATTAATCTCTAGAGTCCATTTGTACGTGCAGAGTGACTATTGCACATTACTAGCAAATAACCCGCTGTTAGTGAATGTAAATCTCAAGCCTCACACGTATTCACCATCATATATCAGGTTATTGCTCACGTCCTTGGAGTGCTTTGGTCAACAGGAAGCTCTGCTAGTATTCCTGGGATGCAACTCGACCAGGAGTAACTGATTGAATCCTACACAAAACTTTCTCTGATTCCCCCCCAGGCAAATATCTCCTTTTCCAGCCTGCCTAAAGGGAGGAAAGCGGCGATCTCTACGCTGGGTGTGTTGACGGTGGGAGGAGCCGGACTTGCGCTGATTTTGCATCAGTCGGTGAAAGCCTCAGACTTAGAGCTACATCCTCCGTCTTATCCATGGAGCCATGGTGGCATGCTGTCCGCTTTAGACCACGCCAGGTGCGTTTACGTTTTACGGCATTTGGCAGACACCCTTCTCCAGAGTGACTTACAACTGAGCAGTTGAGGGTTACGGGCGTTGCTCAAGGGCCCACTTGTGCCAGCTTGGTTCTGGGATTTGAATTGGTCCAGAGAGCAATGCCTTAACCACTAAGCTACCGCCTCCCCGTTTACACTTTCTTTCATTTCTCAACGGCACCGTTATCTGTAGTGTTCTGAATAACGTATGAGTTTTTTTTTCTGCACCTTCGTAGCATCCGGCGTGGCTATCAGGTGTATAAGCAGGTGTGTGCAGCCTGCCACAGTATGGAGTACCTGGCCTTCCGAAACTTGGTTGGCGTGTCCCACACAGAGGAAGAGGTTAAGGCCTTCGCCGAGGAGGTACGTTTTATAGCGTCTGTATGAGCTTTATATTTATATAGCTTTATAAATTTCAGGAAGTGCTTTACATTTTTAGCATTAAACAGCACTGTAGTGTTAACAACACTTTAATCTTTTAAATATATGTATGTATGTATATAATCAGTACATATTTACCACTGTGTTGATTTTTTTTTTTTTGCCCTTTATAGATTGAGGTTGTAGATGGTCCTGATGAGTCAGGAGAGATGTTCACTCGTCCCGGGAAATTGTCAGATTACTTCCCGAAGCCATACGCAACCCCAGAAGCTGCCCGGGCGGCTAACAACGGAGCTCTACCTCCTGACCTAAGCTACATCGTTAATGCCAGGTAGAGCAATTAAGCGACTTGCTGAAGAAGAAAAAAAAACATATCTGTTCATATACAGTACATGAGTATGTAATTAAAGCCGCAGCCATAATACATTCCTGTGACTCCTATTTAAGGCATGTGTATAGCAGACCCCAGTTGAAATGCCAGCTCAGTGCTGCTACGTTTTGCATGTTTCAGTGTGTCATGTTTAGTGAACTTTGTATTGTCAAGGTGTCGTGGCATGACCTATACAGGAAATGCATGATGAAGAAACCTTGATTACAGTGGTGTTGGCAGTTGTACGTTATACAGTATGGCTATGAAATAGAAAAAAATGTTATACACATTTCTAACGGGTCACAAATTTAATTTTTATTATTGCCTTATTCTTTGGCGAATAAATAAATAAAAATTCAATTTAATTGGAGTTGTTTAGTCCGGCTCATGTTCCTGACTTAAAGACATTCTTTTTTTCTTTTTTTTTTTATAAAGATGATTAAATGATTTCTCATTTAGATGAGGGGCTGCATTGGGCGCATCCTCTTTTACAATTCACATTCAACCTCGATCACATTTTACACTCACAGTGAGTCAAGATGATGTGGTGGAAAGTGATGCGTGTTGTAGATGCATTGAAAAAGAAATGTAACTCTTAAAATTGTGTAGACTTTGATTGCTAGTTACTCTTGTCTATCACGCCAGCACCCCTAACTGATGAAATAAATGTGATTTTATTTTATCATGATGCCTCGTTGGAATTAAACTGTTATTTAATACAGATCGTAGTGAATTTACTCTGAAAGATTTGAACTACATTTGATTTGACAGCTCGAGTCATGTAGTTTTCTTGTACATGGGGCAATTAGTAACACAAATGTTTCTACACTGCAGGCATGGTGGAGAGGACTATGTATTCTCACTGTTGACAGGTTACTGTGATGCACCTGCTGGCGTGTCTGTGAGAGAAGGTCTTTATTTCAACGCCTATTTTCCTGGCCAGGCCATTGCAATGGCCCCGCCCATCTATAATGAGGTCTTGGAGTACGACGATGGTAAGTTTTCTACACAAAGGATTGAAGGAAGGTCTTAATATATTGCTCAGGGTGCTGGTCAGAGGAACAGTGCCAATTTCTGCCAATAATCCGAAGGAATTAATTTTAGGAAGAAAAACAATGTGATTTAAACAGTTAACTTGATTTCCTGTCAATGAGAGAAACTGAGTCCCCCCCCCCCCAACAGAAACACATAATAATGATGTAAGATGGAAAATCAGATGCATGACAAATTGATTAAGCTCCTGATACATTAACTCCTTTTTTTTTAACGAGCTAATCGATGAGATAAATGGAAATCTATGTTTCAAAAGAATTGAAAGGGGTTTTGTCTCGCCATAGGCACGCCAGCCACAATGAGCCAGGTGGCTAAAGACGTGTGCACATTCTTGCGCTGGGCAGCCGAACCAGAACATGACCAGAGGAAGAAAATGGGCCTGAAGGTAGAACATATAATGTCGATCCCTTTTACGTACACTTTATTAACACGTTGTAAACTATGTCGAACTGGGTCTCTGTATATAACCATGTTTCTTTTAACTCCAGCTGCTCATGGGCTCAGCAGTTCTCCTGCCACTGGTGTACTATCTGAAGAGACATCGATGGTCAGTACTTAAGAGCAGGAAGATCGCCTACAGGCCACCAAAACTCTGAGAAGAATTTCCACACGCTTCGTATAAAATGGACATTACCCTGGGCGTATTAAATTATGGTCTAAACGTGTACATTTGTCAGCCTGGGTAAAGACTAGCCTACCCTCTCATTAACGGCTTCTTTGTGAGCCTACACACCAGGATGCCGAGTTACGAACGACTGGTTTCTGTTGATAATGTAACATCTTGGTGTTATTCAAATAAACTTTATTTTACAAAGTGTTCTCGTGAGTACTTTTGCCCTTTTTTCGGGAAAAAAAATGGATGACCTCTGCCTACAAGATGTATGATATTCTAGTATCAGGTGACATGCTAATTCTTGGATTATGGAAAATCGTGTTCGGGTAATTATAATATCAAATGATAATTAGATTTGGTCAGAGTCCGAGGACATGTAGACATTGTGGGAAATAAAATGATTTAGAAATTAAGAGGTGTGTGTGTGTGTGTGTGTGTGTGTGTGTGTGTGTGTGTGTGTGTGTGTGAGGGGGGGGGGTGGAGGAATCCGGGCTGGCCCAGTTTATAGGAAGCGGATGTGTCAACTTTAGCGGAAGTGGTACAGCCCAGATACAGTGAAGAACGAGAGGAGGACGGACACTCCAACTGGAGCTTTCACAGAGCTAAAGCGGGACTAAAAACCTTATTTAAATCGTGAGTTGGCTCACTTTTATACAATAGCCGCACCAAATTGTGGTCTTTTTCGTTGTCGGCGTCTGGCGGACTTTAGCGTTTAGCTTTGCGAGAACGCTCTGAGCGCATCGGTTAGCTTCCTTTGGCTAGCGAAAAGACAAAACGAGGGCTGAAATACAAAATGGCTTCCTGCTCGACGCCTTATAACGGGGCTATGGGTATAGCGCGTCGTTCGCGATATCTCTCGGACGATACGTTTCGTATCTGGGGATCTGATACGTTTCGTATCAGTAGGAATTCGGCCCGTGGTTTGGGTTAGCTTGCGGGTTTATTCGGAGAAATTTCGAGAAAGACAACAGGCCTCGCTTTTGACGTGAGTAAAAGACCGCAATGGAAAAAAAGAAAATCGCCATTGCAACGCGGAAAATGTGTTCGGAAAACGGCACGAAGCGTATAACCGATATATAACGTGTTTACGATGAACGTATTTTATCTACCTTTTGGGGCGGTTTTAAATTTCACTTTTTAAAAAAGTTGGTTAAGGTTGCTAGCTCGCTAACGTCATTGTAGCTAACTGCTAACTAGGCTGTGGATCTGGTGCATCGGTGAGAGCCGGGCCTTTTGGGATTTAACGTCACGACTCGAGGAAAGCGGCGTGTGCACTCGAAACTCGAGAACGCGCCAGGTTTCCTCCGACCCGGGTGGGGTGGAATAATTGGGATCACATCACGCCTTAATGTGATGGTAGACGAGTCCGTTGATTGTGGGTTAAGGCTCGGATCGCTGGCTGCGGTGGAGGTGGGCGCTGCGCTGTGCGCTCCGTCCATGTTGGGGAGCGACGAGAGCCTGAAACGGGATGGATTTGGGTGGGCCCCGTGTCAAAATCAGTCCATCTGAATACTTTGCTTTCTGCCTTACTGTAGAAATGTAGCAGGATCGGAGTGGTATCGATGATGGTATAGAGGTGTGGCGGGGGGTGTAATCGCCTCATCCTGTTATTCCTAGTCAGGTCCTCATGGCCGACGAGGAAGTGTGTGTGTGGGGGGGGAAACGATCAAACAACCCCTCCCAAATCTTGCACAATCCAGTCTTGTAGGTGTTTTTTTCCCCCTATCCTCCTTCCAATCAGTATCACATATTTCGATCATCAAACCCAGATCTCGAAATTCAAAATGATCGTACGTTCTCTAAACTACCACTAGGTGGACCCGAACAAACACTTCAGCACTAAGGCACTCAAACCTTGATCGTTACACGTCTGCGATCGGACAAGTAGCTGAAATCCTGTCTGCTCAATTCTAATGTGTGTGGGTTGTTTGGTTGTTGTTTTTTTGTGTCTCCCCTCAGTCTTAACAATGGACAAGAGCGACCTGGTGCAGAAAGCAAAGCTGGCCGAACAGGCCGAGCGCTACGATGACATGGCCACTGCCATGAAGGCGGTGACCGAAGACGGTGGCGAGCTGTCCAACGAAGAGCGCAACTTGCTGTCTGTGGCCTATAAGAATGTGGTGGGTGCGCGCCGATCCTCCTGGCGCGTCATATCTAGCATCGAGCAGAAGACCGAATCCAACGAGAAGAAGCAGCAGATGGCGCGCGAGTACCGTGAGAAGATCGAGATTGAGCTGAAGGAGATATGCACAGATGTTCTGGTAACGACCGTCACCGTTCGATTAAACACCCAAACAGTAGAGCGGGGTTTACACATTTACAAACCTTGTAAACCATGTTTACACACATTCTCTGTAGGCTCTCCTGGATGACTATCTCATTAAAGGTGCCACTCAGCCAGAGAGCCAGGTGTTCTACCTGAAGATGAAAGGGGATTACTATAGATACCTCTCTGAGGTTGCATCCGGGAGCGAAAAGTCGAGTAAGTGCTGAGAATCCAAAAAGATTTGTCTTCTCTTACAACGGCTTAGGAGGTGAGAAATTCTGGTTTTATGTATGCAGGTACGGTCGTCAGTTCTGAGAACGCCTACCAATTAGCTTTCAATATCAGCAAGGAGGGCATGCAGCCCACACACCCCATCCGGCTCGGTCTGGCTCTTAACTTCTCCGTCTTCTTCTACGAGATCCGGAATGACCCAGCAAAGGCCTGCAACCTTGCCAAGACGGTTTGTTTGAGTTTTAGTCCCGTCCCGTTCCCCCCCCCCCCCCCCCCCCCCCCCCCCCCCCCCCCCCCCCCCACCCACCCCCCCCCCCCCCCCCCCCCCCCCGCTGCTCGTTTGAAATTCCTAATGGTTCCAGAAGGATTTGTCTTAAGAAATGATTCTCTTCTTTAGGCCTTTGATGAAGCCATTGCTGAGCTCGACACCTTAAATGAGGATTCCTACAAAGACAGCACCTTGATCATGCAATTACTAAGGGACAATCTTACCGTGAGTTATTTGATGTTTTGGTATATTTTCACTTCAGTGCATTATTTCCTACCATTTCATGGGTTCCCCCCTCTCTCTCTTTCCCCCCTTTCTTTTCTACCTCTGTAGCTGTGGACGTCAGAAAATCAGACTGAAGAAGCAGAACCAGGCGAGGGAGAAAACTAGAGGGAGCCACTCTGATGTCCAAACACCCGCGCGCATACACCCACCCCCTCCCCACCCACCCATCTTACTTATAAAAGTACACAAATAGCCTCCTCCAAATCCACCCTCACCCCTCTCTCTAGCCTGCTTATATCCATTCTCCAACCTTTATCCATCTGCATCCTGCTCCCTGTACCCACCCTCCCGTACGATCCATCACAAGATGCACCCAAAGCAAGACACACACCGATGCCTCTTGCAGGCTCCGGTGACAGGGATTTGAGGGAGGGTGGGAGGCAAAGGGAGGGTTTTGCAGGGTGACATGCCTTTGTCAGCAGGTCCGCTATATTGTTTGTGAAACTTAATCACGGTTGTACTGAATATCAGATCCATATTTGTTAAGTGCATGATTGAGTGTGTGTGCGATTAGACGTAGTGAATGTGTGTTCGCGTGACTGAAATGTTGAATTTAGTGTGCGTGTGTGTTTTGGAGTCGGGGGTTGTAAACTCTAAATGTCCTTCCTAATGATTCCTTTTTTTCTTTTCTCCAACCCCCCCCAGTTACCCCTTTTATTTTTTCTTTGTGGTCCCCCCCCCCACTTTAGCTGGTTGTGCATTTTCATCTTTATTTTTTGTTACAGATTTTTTTTTTGTGTAATTTGTCATGGTATTTGCAGGTTTTATTGTATGGTTATTAAACTGGCAGTTTATTTTCACCAAACACTGTAATTTCTTGAGTTTTGTATGTTTTGTTTTGGTTTATTTGGGACCTGTGATGCTCTCCCTCTCAGCTTGGATTCCTGGTTTCAGTGTTGCCGTTATTCACTGAAAACCCTGTTCAGACACATGGTCAGTGGGCCATTTCATAAAGTAAATGTCTGAAAACTGAAAATTCAGTAGAAAATGTGTATTTATTTATCTGATGCACTACATGCATACACACACACACACACACACACACACAGATGATTTAATCAATCATGTGGCCTGCACTTTTTAGTTTTAGAAGAAGCCACCGAGTAAATTGATTTTAAAAAGTGTGTGCTGGGTGGGTGGAGTGTGTGTGTGTGTGTGTGTGTATATATATATATATATATATATATATTGTAAACCTTGTGCTTGATCATGGTTATGTTTATTATCTTATACACATATATTAACAAGTATGTGTTTATATACACACAGTCATCTAAAACAAAATTGGTACACTTCAGTAAAGGAAAACTTGTATCAATATTTTGATACTAATTTTATATATAAAATCGTTGTCATCTGAAAATATTTAACTGCAATGATTGTCATGAGCTAACTCATTAATGACAAGGGCCAAATTAAAATATTTAGTGATTATAAATATGTGAATATATGAAACACCTTTTCCCTGTGAGAGAAACATGAAATAATATCAGAAACAGAAACATTTATGATTTTTATTGGTTTAAATAAAATACAATTAAATCTTTTTTAAATTACCCAGTACAATTGAAGCCTCTGGTTTTTATTCATATATATATATATATATATATATATATATATATATATATATATATATATATATATATATATATAATGCATTGATTTATTGGGGGTCAATTGATTGACTTTCTGCCATAGCAAATTACCCCAAGCAATGGCAGGTTGTGTTGTCAGTGGACAGGCACATTAAGATCCCTCCAGAAATGTTGCAGGGTTCATGTCCAGGCTTTGGACTGGTAAATTGTGTAACTGTCCTAAAGTGTACAAGCCAGATCCTGGACATGAAGCCTACAACATTGTCCAGTCCCCTGCTGCAGAAAAAAAAAACAGCATGATACCACCATCGTGCTTCACTGTTGATATTGTTTGTGCAGGTGATGGAGCAGTGTCTGGTTTCCTCCAAACATAAGTCTTAGAATTCAGGCCAAACAGTTTAAACTTGGTTTCATCGGACCAGAAAATCTTGTTCCACACAGTCTCTAAGGGTACTCCAGCAGGAGCCTGTGGGCAAACACCAAGCGGCTGTGGCATCTACCCACTGTGAGATAAAAAGGGTCCTGAAGCTTTTTGTCCCATCTCCATCTTGGTTTTCTAGATCTCAGTCAGAGTGAGCAGCAAGTTCACTCTGGTCACTTATCTTACTACGGCCCTTCTCCCCAATGACTCATTTGTTTTGTCTGGGAGAAAAGCTCATGGAAGAGTCCTGTTTGTACCACACTGCTTCTATTTGAGAATTATGGAGGTCACTATATATATATATATATATATATATATATATATATATATATATATATATATATATATCATGATATATATATATATATGATTATTTCCTTATATGCGTTTATATATATACACACACATGACATGGGAATAAAGGCCTCGATGATTTCACTTCTTGTTCCGCAAACTCAGAGTCTAAGGATGAATCCTAAATAAATCCCGACTTGCTTACTTTCAGAGTGCACTACATAGGGTATGTAACAATGGCCTCTACGGTCTTTATAGCGCACTGCACTATTCAATATTAAGCCAGTTGAAATACAACCATTTCCCCCCCCTCGCGGCCTATTGAATGCTGCTACAGTCTGCCCCCTAGAGGAACATTTTGACACATTAAGAACGAGGGGTCTTTCTGTCTCTTTTATTTATTTATTTATTTATTTATTTTTACCGTTAACTCCAAGACAATTATATACTTTTCTCATTTAATATTTATCAGGGAATTGAAGTGTATGCATATCCGCAATGCTCCCCCTTTGCATGCTATTTCATTGAACTATTCAACGTCGAGGACCAGTATTCGAAATTGCGGCGTTTTTTTTTTTAATTAATTGGCGGTCACGCGGCCGCGTAATGATATGACAGGTGTGCCGAGGCATTATTCAAGCGAAAACGACTCCAGCAGAATCGCCGCCGCTCTGAAGACCAGGCAGGAGCTTCAGTACCGTTCGTGTTTCTCTCACGGGGAAAAGGTGATTCATTAAAGACGAGCACGGAAAGTTGGCATCCAAGTGCTGGCTAAATATTACCACTAAATGATGTTCGGTTATAATACGGATACTTCATTAGCAAACTACAATGCGGGAAGGTTTTAGTAGTCTCGTTTACTTTTCCTGTACTTTTTTTCTTAAGTGTCCCAAAGTCTTTTAAAAAATATTTAAATGTATTAAAAAATATCTGAAATATCAAAATATCATTATATCTTATTTGCATTAATTGGCGCGAAATCATAGTGTCGATCGTGGAGCTAACTGAAGGTAGCTCTAAAATGGCCGCGCTGCTAGTAACAAACGGTTCATTTTACCTGATAATTCAAAACAACTGCTATGGTTTAATACAAAATATTATTATTAGTAGTAGTATTATTTGCGTGAGTAGATTTCTGTAGAATTGATAAGAGGGTATAAATTTTTTTTAGCAATGTACCTGCGTAGGAGGATAATTGAGGAATACGGGGGTTTCCAGCGCATGCGCAGGACATTTTCCTTTCCACAGGGACGTTTCCTGTTAGCTAAGGCGCATATTAATAAACAAAACAAACAAAAAAAAAAACATCGGCAAGAGGCGGTTATACAGTGTTACGACAGTTTATTAATTCTTACGATTAAAAATGTTAAAACAGTGGGACCATAATGTCCATGTTCGTTCAGATCAGGAAGTAGCTTGCTGTCAGAAACTTAAAAACAAAACACAGCGTGACTAGCAACTCGAGGAGCACATTTTTTAAAACCAACAATAATTTAGTATTTATTAGTTTGAAAAAATACGTTATTAAGCATTAAATCGCATGCGTGTTCTTGTTTATTCCTGGCCGCCGGTATTCAAACGCTCACACACTCCCAAGATTGTTATACACTGTTTAATCTGACCACCAATATTTAAACGTAATTATGTACGCATATAACTTGGGTTGGAACAAATAATTGGATTTTGTTATGCGCTAGCTACAATCTTCTTGCCCGTTTGTTTCTGCTCATTCATTATCGACAGCGGCTTTCAAGCGTGCATCTCGCGGTTGCGCACGCACGACTTTCCGGTTTCCATGGCAACGGATCTAACAAGGGATGTTTTTAAGAACACGTGTGACGTCCCACACTCGCCAAACACAAACTAAACCTCGTCCACATTGTACGATCCAATGTTTCCGGCGTCAAAGCAGTAATTGTAGATTTCCAGACTACGATCAGTCTTCTCCGTTTTTCTCGTGTAGACGCACTTCTGTCTCAATTAGTATAAACAACACACGCGTCTGGATACGGTAGTTCCGGTAAGCGTAGGTTTTGAATGAAACAAGTGTCTGATTTTAAGGGGTCTAGAAGTTATACGTCAGGACCCATTTTAGCGATTCCAAACACAGTGTTATCTAGGCTTACAAATGACTCGCTATTTTTAGTGTACACTTTACAAATGCCCCCCCCCCCTCCATGAAATGGTTTATGATTTAGCGTTCCAGGCATTTTCTTAACGAAGCTACACACTAATTTAAATGTTTGCTTGTGGTTTACTTTTTTTTTTTTATAGTAGAGACTTTTTTTTTTACCCTCTTCAAAAAACTAACTGCATGGTATTGATTTTCTCCTTATCGTGATTATTCTGAGAACAGCAGACAACAATCCTTATTGGTGGCATTAACTGATTTATAAATGCATTTTTTTTTCTGTGCGACTCACTGTTATTTGTTGTACAGTCTGTTAAACCTGTTTGTGTTTGTAAATAATGGTAGAGCTTGCAGGATGAACAGCAGTGGGCCGGTGTACCCTTTGGCCTCTCTTTACGTTGGCGACCTCCATCCTGATGTCACGGAGGCGATGCTGTATCAAAAGTTCTCCCCTGCGGGACCCATCATGTCCATTCGCGTGTGTCGGGATATCATCACGCGCAGGTCCCTCGGTTATGCCTACATCAATTACCAGCAGCCTGCCGATGGTGAGTGCTAGCACGCGCTGTATAATCTAGGCCTGCAATTGATGATTTTAGCACCTGGATGATCGCGAGGTAGCCAGGTTTTAGTTTGCAGTGCAACAAAATCGTCTGGTGGTATCATGCAGTATCATTTATTTGAATTGTTCATTAATATCATAAAACCATAACACAATGTGTACGTGTGTGTGTGTGTGTGTGTGTGTGTGTGTGTGTGTGTATATTATGTGGTTATAAGTATATATATATATATATATATATATATATATATATATATATATATAATATATATATCGCACGCACAAAAATACAATGCATGAACATTTAATTAAAGGCTCAGTTTCTGTGAGAATACAGTTCTCTGGACCTGTGTATAATTAGGAGTTTTCAGAAATGCACAAAAATATCTTCTTTCTTTAGTTACGGTCAGCTGTTCCATATCCTACTGCCAAGAACACTGATTTAACCGTATAACATCTTCATTAATTGTGACTTCCTGCTATGATAACCATAATGATTTATTTTTAATCATTGCACCTCTTATTAAAGATGGTCATTTAGTATTTGCTAGCTATAACACCAATGTTCATATCTAAAAGGTCTCATTGTTGTGATGGAACTTTTTAAATAATATTAAGGGCACTAGTTTTAAGATAAAGCTGTGAAGTGCAATTGTGTTGTGTTCTGTTCCAGCGGAATGTGCGCTGGACACGATGAACTATGAAGTGATAAAGGGTCGTCCGATCAGAATCATGTGGTCACAGCGAGACCCTTGTCTAAGGAAGTCTGGAGTGGGGAACATCTTCATAAAGAACATGGACGAGTCTATTGACAACAAGGCACTTTATGATACCTTCTCTGCCTTTGGCAACATTTTGTCTTGTAAGGTCAGCATCAATCAGTTTCACGAAGGATTTGCTCAAGTAAACATTAATAAGGGTAATTTAGAAAGCATATATTTTCTTGGTGTGTTGCTGTGCTTGCGGTGTTTTTTTTTGTCTCTCCTTTCTTCCTCCATTTTCTCCTATTCTCCTATATATGAAAACCTCCTTTAAAGTGTAGTGTATACTGAACACCTTTGGGGGAAATTGGAATGCTGGGTGCATGCCAGGTCTGAGTATTTTACATAATTTTTGTTAAAGCTCCCATTGGGATGAATAAAGTATCTATCCATCTTTGTAATCATTGCACAAGGTCACTAAAGTAGGCCTTGGTAACTTCGGTCTGTGTACAGCTTCTTAATAAAACAAAAGGATTGTCGGGTGGGATGCATTCTAATATATTTTAGATGATTATTATTATTTTTTTAATTATCAATGCACACGTCACAAAAGTCCAAATACTGTGAAGAAAGAAAAAAAAGTATTTAGGCAGATATTTTTTTGAATATGTTTAAACCGATTCCTTGGATAAATGGCACTAGCAGGTGCACTGCATGTTTTCTGAGAATCATTTGTGTGCAGGGGTCGGGCATGAAATCTTTGAAGAGTTGTCATTAGTGCTTTAAATGTAATCAAATGTATTATTGTTCCAAACATCGCAACATTCGTACATGTTGTTTTTAATGACATCTGTTACTTGATAGGTTGTATGTGACGAAAATGGCTCGAAAGGATATGGATTTGTGCACTTTGAGACACAGGAGGCGGCAAAGCGAGCCATTGAAACTATGAACGGCATGCTCCTGAACGATCGCAAGGTGTAAGTGCCGAACCTATGCACTTCATTATACGTGTTCTGCAGGCCATTCTTGTATGTAGAATTTACAGTTATGCTAATGGTTGGCTCTCCAAAGCACGAGCAGTAGATTTAGAGGAGCATGTAGTACTTTCAGCTTGCACTTATATAAAATCCGTCATGTTTTCCTGGCATCCTGATGGTTTTGTGTTTTTGTTTCTTGACTTGACTATTCCAAGAAAGCTTGTCACCAAGGCAACTTCTTTGTGTGTGAGTAATTTTAGCAAAGTCCATTCTAATTGGGTGGTTCTAAAAATTCTCATAATAATAATAATAATAATAATAATAATAAAAACAATGGTACTGGTGTACGAGTATAAAATGAATACCTTCTCTACTTGTTGAATGAAAAAATGCAAGCCATGATTACTGCATGGTCAGGTTAAAATATTGTACATTTTGCAATTGGAGGGAATATTCTGGTATGTATAATTTGTACCAAATATGAGAATCTGATGGATTATTTGCCTCAGACTGCCTACAGCTTAACAGAATGTAAGGGGATTTTTGTGATTTAAAAAACAAAAAAAAAAAAGCCTATATTGAGGGGGTAAAAACCTTTTGGCCAATCCCATCTTGTTTGATAGAAGTATTTGGTACTGATTATTACAAGAACCAGAATCAGCTGAAGGTTTTTGAAATGCCAGTGAACTCTATCCACATAAGCATCTCTTGACCTTTCTTTGCTCAGAAAAGAGGCAGGTAAAGAGCTGGAAAGCAGTCCAGGCCCTGTCTGCCTTCTGGGGAATATAAGTCCGCTGTCCACATGTAGGTCAGTGCACATGAGGAAGCGTTCGCTGCAGGACTTGAGCTATAACGGCAGCATGTGTGTGGTTGTCAGGATGTGCTTCAGACGTTCAGCAAGCCTGTCCAAGTGAATTGTGTAACTGCTTTTAGTGCTGCTGTGTAGGATTCGCCAGAGCCGCATTTCAGTGTATTGGGATGGTGGATTACAAATATATTTTAAGCCATATCTAACCTTGAATTTGTCTTCCTGCATGTTCCTGCTTCCTTTTCTTCCTGCATGTTTCTGAAGTTTTGTTGGACATTTTAAATCTCGTAAAGAGCGGGAGGCGGAGTTTGGCGCAAAGGCCATGGAGTTTACCAACGTTTACATCAAGAACTTTGCCGAGGATTTTGACAGCGAGAAACTGCGCAATATCTTCGCAGAGTTTGGTAAGAAAATCCTAACTACTTTCAGTATGCTATGTAAAAAAAAAACTCCCCATAACGACTGCATTCATTTTCAACCAGATAAATGCTTTGGCAGTCTCATAAATAGCTGGTGAAGTGTGACAAGCAGGTTATACGTGCTAATTTTTACACACGTCGTAAACCTCTATTGTTTGTGGGCTGGCAAGATTTATGTTCCTTCTAGATTCAATGAACACAGTTGGTGCAGCAGATGTAATTAGGGGCCCAAGCACTGCATTGTGCCATAAAAAGGATTATTTATTTATTCTGAAGAATGTCAGAATGAATTGTACTTAATTTTGTTGTATCCAGTTTTGTTGGCGATTGTGTGATTCACAGGTAGGACCTTGAGTGTCCGCGTGATGACTGATGAAAAGGGGCGTTCTCGTGGTTTTGGCTTTGTGAACTATGAAAGCCACGAGGATGCATATAAAGTAAGTAGCTATATCATACGTAACTGCCGGTGAGCCTCCTGAAAGCTAAACTTGACTACCTAACTTTTTTTTTTTTTTTTTTTGTAGGCGGTAGCTGAGATGAATGGAAAGGAGATGAACGGAAGAATTCTGTATGTGGGCCGGGCTCAGAAGAGACTGGAGAGACAGTCCGAGCTCAAACGCAAGTTTGAGCAAATCAAGCAAGAACGTTTGAACCGATACCAGGTAAACATGTTGCTGTTTGAACACCAGTCTGGGCACCTAAATGTTGCTGAATCATATGTTTGTTACTTTTATTTCATTATGATCATGTTTATTTTTGTGTGTGTGTGTGTGTGTGTGTGTGTGTGTGTACTCATGTATGTTTTGCTTCAGGGGGTGAATCTGTATGTGAAGAATCTGGATGATGGCATCGATGATGACAAACTGAGAAAAGAGTTTGCCCCGTATGGCATGATCACCAGTGCGAAGGTATCGACATTTGTGGCATTATGAAAATTCCTTGTAGTTTCAATAGAAACAAATGCAGGGACTTTGACCTTGACACGAGATTTATTTTCCGCTGAAACGCGTGTGTTTTGGTCCAGGTGATGACTGAGGGAGGGCACAGTAAGGGCTTTGGCTTTGTTTGCTTCTCCTCTCCTGAGGAAGCCACTAAAGCTGTAACCGAGATGAACGGCCGGATCGTCAGCACTAAGCCGCTGTATGTGGCCCTGGCCCAAAGGAAAGAGGAGCGCAAAGCCATCCTCACCAACCAGTACATGCAGAGATTGGCCAGTGTGAGAGCCATTCCTGGCCCAGCAATGCCTGCTTACCAGCAGAGTACTGGCTACTACATGCCTTCCATACCTCAGGTGAGTGGTGGGCATTTGTTTAGTCAGTCTAGTAGAGTTCTTGTCTATATCGGCTTAAACTAAACTTGATCTTTTTTTTAATTAAATAAATAGCCTCAGGGACGTGCCTACTTCAACACTGTACCAAATTTACGACCAGCACCACGATTTGCTGCCCAAGCCCCGAGACCCCAGGGTAGGCAAATGTGTGCTATAAGTAATCATAAGGGGAGAGTAGGGTTTGTGCTGGATAAATGTGTTCCCCCCCCCCCCATTTTTTTAATGTCTACATATAAGGGTATAATCAGTTCCTCTCCAATTGTCCATGCCTAGCTCCTTACTCATCTCAGACTCTGAGGCCGGTGATGCCACGCAGGACCTCCACCCCTATCAGCACCATGCGGCAGGCCTCTACACAGGCCCCCGGTGTGAACACGCAAAGAATGGGTGAGCAGTTTATAGTTGTAGCAATTTGGACCTTGATTTCTCAGCTGTTTTGGTTTTACTTGAATACCAGTGCTGTAATAAACAATTCTGTGGTGGTAAAGATATCATGCATGTTTGCTGCCAGTATAGCACGCTCTGTAAAGATTTACCGCCTCTGCCGTGAAGCATTGTAAAGCAGCGCAGCGGATTGCTTAGCCAGTGAAGTGCATTGAAGTCCCTTCTTCTTATATTAGGAAAATGTGTATGTGGGATCCCCCTCCCCTGTGATTGCATGTATGTGTGCTATACTCTCATCAGAGTTGTGTTGAGATTGCAGGCATTCCTTTTAACTTCATTTCTCTTTTAAAATTCCTAAGTCAGTGTTTGTTAAAGTAGATGACGTCCAGGTAATGCCAGTCATGAATAAAAGCATAAATAGTAAGACTCTAATTATGGAAATGGAGTCGCATCCCACTGACAAACATGCTGCTTAATCTGTTTTTCTTTTTTTGGGGTTTATCATACTGTGTTACATTTTATTTTGGGTGTTGAAAAATATTTAAAACCTTGTTTCTGTGCAGCTCACATCGGGACTCAGACGGCAGGTGGAAGAACCGTTGGAGGGCCCATGATGAGAAGTGTCAATCAATACAAATATTCAAGCGGCGTTCGAAATGTTCAGCAGGTCATCGCTGTACCAGCTCCTGTTCCACAACAGGTAATTCACATGTGTGCATGCAGTTGTGGGGGGAAAAACGGGTCATGCATGGATGTTGGTGTTTACAATTTGTAATTGGGCTGTTGACTTTCAATGCAATGAAATATGTGGCTGTTAAAAAGTAATTTCTTTTAATACTTGGATTGAGTTCATTGTTCCATCATCTAACCTTTTTAAATCTGTACAGAGTTATTCTATAGTGGTATAAGAGACAGGTTTTGAGTAAAATGTTTTTATTTACTGCTTTACATGTTAATGCCCCCCCCTTATCTTCTTCAAATTGGTTTATGTGTACCTGTAGGGTTGAGAAATTATATTGGGCTTTAATTGTATCTCGGTATAATTTTATCTTTTGGAAATCCAAATTTGATGAAACACAGGACATGGATGTGTGATTCTGTGAACTTGGACTTTCTGTCTTCGAATATTCCTCTAAAGTGAGAGTGGGCAGATTCATCCATCAGTGTCTGCTGAAATAGCGAGTACTTTGCTCTTGTCTTGGCTGAGAGGTTTATTAATTTTTCAGCCTTTCTCTGTCTAAGAAAATGGGGAGAGGGAAGGGGAACTCGGTGAAGGAGGGTGTAGGTCAGTGGTCAAGGCGCTGGGCTACTGATACGGAAGGTCTGGGGTTCAAAACCCGGTATCGGCAAGATGCCACTCTTGGGTCCTTGTGTAAGGCCCTTAACCCTCTGTGCTTTAGGGGGCGCGGCATCATGACAGCTTCCAAACCGGCTGAGACATGCAAAAATAAATCAATTTCACTGTTCTAGACTGTGACACAGGCTTTTCTATTCTCTAAAATGTTATTTCCTAGATGATGCCTCCTACAGTTTTGGAGCCTGCGGTTCATATAAAAGGTCAGGAACCCCTCACACCTTCCATGCTGGCAGCTGCACCCCTTTTGGAGCAGAAACAACTACTGGGTATAACTCAGTTTTTGTACACAAGCTTATTGTAATGTCTTGTTGCTGTGTGGTTTAGAAATTATATTGGCTTGGATGTAATCCTAGGAAGATCCCGTGTTTATTTTTGTTTGTTTGTGCAGGCGAACGGTTGTATCCTCTGATCCAGGCACTTTATCCTAACCTGGCTGGCAAGATCACCGGTATGCTGCTCGAAATAGACAACTCTGAGCTCCTGCACATGCTCGAGTCTCCAGAGTCACTGCATGCTAAGGTACTCCTGATTGGCCAAAGCAAAACCCCACTCCTGAACACTAGCCACTTTTTGTTACTCCTTGGTGTAAATCACTTCCTGTTGGTCTACAATGTATTTAGGTTGAAGAGGCAGTGGCTGTTCTTCAAGCTCATCAAGCAAAGGAAGCTGCCCCTAAGAAATAAGGGGATGTTTATGCAGGTAAAATCTCTAAGAAGCACACTGAACAAAAATGTTATGTTGCTTGTATACACAACTTTGGTATTGGAATCTGGCCAAAATGTATCCATTAATTTGGCGGTGTAATGATTTTCTCTTAATACCTGGGAAACTCTGGCCTGATTTATTATTGTGGAAATATATTACTATGGTTATGGTGGCTGTATTAGTGGGTGCAAATGAGGAAAGGGAAGCAGTGATTGCCGAATAAACTATTAATTCAAAACTATTAGTTTTGGCGATTTACTCTAGCAAAAATGAGCAAATTATTCATTTGACTTAAATGATGCTATCCAGTGACAACCAGTCATCTCCAGAGGATAAGGATGGAGATGCTGGGGTTAAAATGCACAAACTGTAGGCCTTTCATAATGTTGGTTTCTCTTTGGGACAGTTTTCTTTAGTATCTACATGGGTAAGGACCAATAAAGAGAAAATTGTACACTGGCCAGGTTTATTTTTATTATATGTATTAATCTATTTTGAATTTTAGTTTAGTATGTGCTCAGTAATCATTCTAAACTGCTGTCTTCTGTAGTGAATGTGTTCCTATGGTTTCTTTTGTAACTTTAGCATTTGAATATAATTAGAGTTTAAATCTTTGTGGAATGAAAGTGATGTTTAATAATGTTTAGGTATATATAAATCGATACAAATCAATTGTAGTTCTTGCACTATAGAGTTGGGTTGGGAATCAAATCAATTCCAATTCTTGGAAACTTTAAGAATCTTGTTATAAAATGCTTCAGATATATATATATATATATATATATATATATATATATATATATATATATATATATATATATATATCTATATATAGATATAGATATATATATATATATATATATATATAGATATATAATATAATATATATTATATATATAAAAATGTGATTCCTCTTAAATTCAATATTGAATTCAATATTTTTTTCACCTGGCAACCTGCTAGGACCTTATGTAGTATTCTAAACATCGGTTACCACACTGAGGTAGCTCAGTGGTTAAGGCACCAGGCTACTGAAGCCCCAGGCTACTAGCTCTAGTACAGAGTGTAAAGTTAAACATCTGATCCAGTCTAGGGACAAAAAATGTCAGTGTTCGACATGTCCCGGTCCTCTGAGCCTCATCTTTCAATCGTGTATTTTCAACATTTGAATTAAAATTGTAGAATGGCGCATTATGTGCATTGACCGGTGTTAAATGTAGCCTATAAGAGATGCTAATATACCGTGATATTTAATAATGCTTTTATTTTTCTGTTGCAGGCCATTTCGTTAAAGGTCCATGGGTTTTGCTGAAGGCGGGGAAAGGGAATATAATAAGTTAAGTAAAAATGAATGGTGGGGGAGATTAGTGTAAACACTTCTAAGGCGATGGCACATGTGAGTAGTTTTTGCTCCTGCCAGTACTGCGTTGCACTTATGTTAATAGCAAGTTTTGTTATAAAAAAAAAAAACGAGAAGAAAAAGAAAAAATGCTAAAAAAAGAAAGTGGAAAAAAAAAACTCTGTTGTGCATTAAAATGTGTTGGCTTACCCACAACCAGTGTCCTTTTTTTTCTTTTGTTTTTTCCTATTTATTTATTGATGGCTTGGGGGTTTATCCATTAATGAAAAATGCTCGGTATAATTCACAATAAACCTTTGGATGATGTGAATTTCCCTCTGGGATAAATAAATATAAATACATTTGGATGAATAGAAATCATTCATTTCTTTTTGACCTAGATTAGTGATTGTATGGAAACATTCCCTGTGTGTATAAATGAATATGTCTACAATTGAGAAATGGGGAACGTAATGATTTACGCTTTATTCAAACACCTATTTTTAAAAAAAAAAGCAAACAATATTTAAGTAACGCACTAAACACTCGTCTCACTGGTGCCGTCTTTCGAAACGTCATAGCATTTGATCGTCTCATGATCACCAGTGCGAGACTGAGCAAGAAATGAAAGCGTGTATATCCGAGTTTGCTCTGTGCGTACGACTTCCCCACTAAATGTTTAATTGTGTACACGTACAGACTCCTATAGTAAATCCCCACGAGTATATGTCCAAAGGTTATATTCATGCATACGTTTTTAATACTTGGTTTGTGCCAGTAGCATGACCGTCGGCGTAGGTAACGTTTCAGCCCTGCACTTGGAAATAAGACGCTAAATAAATGGAGTCATGTTGCCTGGTCGCTGATGTCAGCACGGCGTCTTATTTCGTGTTTAGAGGTTGATACTTGTGGCTTTGCGCAGGCAGAGCAGAGCCTCGGGGGGAACATCACGAGGGCTGATCTTGTTCCCCTCCAGCCGTAGGACGTGCAGGTTGGAGTAGTTGTCCACGTTTATAACCTGACAGAAGCTGCTGATCGAGAATTCTGAAGGAAGGGGAGGAGAGAGGGGGGGGGGGGGGCATTTTTAGATGTATATTTCCATCATGAATGTTGTCTATTGTTTCCTCCTCCTCCCCCCCCCCTAAACTAAAATTATTAGTGGCAGCACCTTTTTGTCATGTATAGTAAGATGTCCGTGTTTGGACGGTTACTTATAGAAGTAAAGTATGATTTCTATCATTTGGCCACTAGGGGGCACTTTAAGTTAACATTCTAAGAAAAAAACGTTTCAAACCCTTCAAAAAAAAATACAATTTCCGCAATATCTTTCACATAAAAATCACGTTTCAGTTGGAAATACCGCAGTAATTTACGCAATTTAATTACAAATGTGTAAATGTAACTAGTTACTCCCAAACATGTCGTTGCATGAAGCCAAAATGTGAGTGTCTCTACATAAAAGCACTTTAAGTCTACTACATCCGGTATTGTAAATGCACATTTGTTTATTTTTTTTTTTTTGCACGGGTGTGTTTTGTACCTTTAATGCGATTAGCCTGAAGGTAGAAGTTCTGCAAGCTTGTGCTAATCACTGGGATCTTCTCCAGCTTGTTGTGGGACAGGTCCAGCTCAGTGAGTGTGCTCACGTTAAACGTGTTGGGTGGAATTCCGGCGTCGGTGAGCCGGTTGTGCGAGAGGCGCATAAAGCGCAGCTCGGGTCGCTTCTTGACGAAGTCCCCGGGTATGGACGAGATGAGGTTGTCATCGAGGTACAGCTGACTCAGCATGGTCGGAAGCTGCTCGGGAACCTCGGACAACTGGTTCCCGCGCAAATCCAGAAAGCTGAGGGAGGCCAGCGACTCAACGGCGCCTCCAAGAGCCTGAATGGCGTTGTGGTGCAGACGCAGAGCAGTCAGATTGTTCATGCCACGCAAGGACGCCGGAGGCACGGTCGTAATGGCGTTGTGGTCCAAACGCAGGTCCTGGAGGGAATGAGGAAGGCCTTCTGGGATGTGCTCGAGTTTGTTGTGCTGCAAGAACAGACGCTCCAGTTTGGGCAGCTTGGCGAAGACCTAATAAAGATAAAGAAGAGCGTCTGGGGAAATTTAGAACAGGTGGAAGGGGTGTTTAAATATTCTACTCAAGTAAATGTTTACGTAAGTCAGTTTGATTTCATTTAAGTAAACATGTTTAGTGGTTTACAAAATGTACTCGAGTAAAAGGAAAAAATGCTTTACCGATTAAAATGTCTCTGCCTAGATGTTACTATTTAAAAAAAAAACACTAGTTCATGAATCGAAAAAATCTTATCTATTCTTGTGACATTTAAAAACAAGCAAAACAAAAACAATTCACCTTATTCTCCTGAACATTTGCATATATATATTTTTTTGCCTCAAAGATCTTTTTGCCTTTTTTTTTTTTACTGCATTGCCTCAATAAGTGTGTTTCCGTTAGAAAGTAGCGTAAAACTTTGGTGATATTTACGAAATGTTGATAAAAAAAAAAACTGGTGCGAGGTGACGATGTTTCCATTAACCATATGTCACTCAACCAAAAAAAAGCGTGCAGGGTTACTTATATCGCAGCCAATCGCATGTATATCACGTGTTTCCAGTACAGTTTTGCGAATTATTCCTTTTTCGCATCGTCTAAAATAAATAAATAAATAAACACCTCATGTGAACGTAAGCTTTTTTTGCGATACTTGGTGTTTTTGCGAATTTGATGTGTTTCCATTTTCAATTCGCTATTTAAATGTGCTCATTTTGAAAGGTCATGGAAACGCTCATGAACTAGTGATTTTTCCTCTTTTTTTCTTTCTAAGGCTGTTTTTTTTTCTACATCGAGATATTTGAATCACTAAAGAAAGCAAATTTTTCCTTTTACTTGACTACATTTTATAAACCTGCAAATGTATTTTTGCTTCAACAAAAATCTGCCAGGACCTTCTTGTGCGTCCAATCTGCCAGGACCTTAAGTGGTAATCTACACCACAGTTTACAAGATGGACCGCGGGGGAAGAAAGAAATCGTAAATTCAGAATTCCGACAACATTTTAACAGCTTCCGATTTAAAGTCATGTTTTCTCATCCATCTTTTTCCTTCTTGTGACTTTAGCGGGTTTGTTCTTTGCCCATTGACCAATCAGAAATCAGCATGGTACGCCACTTTCGTTTATACGATTGAGCAGATATGGGGTTAAGATATGGGCCATGCTCAAGGGGCCCTAGAGGTGGCAGCATGGTTCGACTGGGATTTGCACTCGCAACCTTCAGGTACAAATTACAATACATTGGAAACCACCTTAAAAACAACTCAATTTCAACAGGAATAAATATAATTTACTACATTCTGCTCAAATGTACAGTTAATGATATTGCATTTAACGACCTTGCTGCTGATTTTGTCTGATCTCAGTTGGTTCATGTGCAGGATGATCCACACCAGCTCCGTGGCGTTGTCGAAAACCCCGTCGGTGATCCCGGAGATGCGGTTGTTTTGCAGATACACGTACTTCATGCGCGAGGGCACGAATGGCACGTGCTGCAGGTTGCGGCTGTGACAGTACATGGCGTTCGGGTAGGCGGGAGGACACTCGCACTCCAGGGGGCAGTCTTGTGCTTCGGAGTCATGAGTGGCTTGAAGGGACGCGTAGTAATCGGCCTGACTCGGGACGTATCGGTATCTGTAGGAGCGGCTGCGCAAGTAGTTCAGCCAGGTGATGGAGTCACTTTGGGCGACGGAGAGTTGCACAAGCCCCGCCCACAGCAAACACGTACGCCACATTGTCTTGATGGAAAATTTGTCTATAAAAAAAAAAGGAAAAGTTGGCAGGCAATTATGAATGAAATGAATATATATATATATATATATATATATATATATATATATATATATATATATATATATATATATATATATATATATATATATATATATAATTCAACTCATTCATTCATCTTCTTACCACTATATCCGATCTTCCCTCGGGTCACGGAGAGTCTGTGCCTATCTCACACACACATATATATATATATATATATATATATATATATATATATATATATATATATATATATATATATATGTGTGTGTGTGTGTGTGTGTGTGTGTACATAATGGTTCCCTGTTAATTTTATTTATATATATATGTATATATATATATATGTATATGTGTGTTTTATTTTCTCCAGAATGTTATTCTACAAATCAGTTGTGCATTATCTGTAGAATCAAACTATAAATTCTGCGCTGCTACAATGGAGGCGCCTCGAGTCAGAACACGACTCGGTACAAATATGTTCATGTCTGGACAGGCAGGATAAAGCGCTAATTCCTCTGCTCTGGTGGGTTTTTTTCCCCTTTTGCATTGTATTGCAGACCTGGAGTGTGTTTTGGCCTCAGGGCGTTTTTCTGATTCAGGTGTGCCGAGCGATTATTCCAGCTCCAGAATGCTGCCCGAAAGCTGTACAACAAGCCGCAGGATGGCGAAAACATATTTCGCAGTTTAATGACGTTTTCCCATCTAGGGATTTATCCTTTTTTTCTTTTTTCCTTCATCTGCTGTAAAAGGACTAAAAGGGCCTTTTACAGCAGAGACGGTAATTTATGTCCCGATGACAACCAGCTTTATTCCACTTGTACCACAGAGGTTGCGAATGTTGTTAAATGACTTACAGTATTAAAAGTCCTTAGTCTTTTTTTAGACTCTCTCAGTGCTAAAAGCTGACAATGTAACTAAATAACAGTGATTACGTTGTATTTAAAAAATAAAAAAAAATGTTGCACGATACGCATTTCACAGGAACCTTTCAAATCCGTTCACGTGGAACCTCCGCCACATCAAACTTCCGCGAGAGGTCTTACAGTAGAAGTTATGGCCTTGGCTTTAATCATGCCAAAGCATCAAACCGTGCTTTTCAATCGATAATTCTGTCATCGTGAATATAAGGATCTATTGCTATATATTTTATTTTGACATTTGGCTATATTGATGGATAGAGAGAAAGACTGCATGTGTAATATTGCATGGCCTGAAAAGAATTTTAGACAAATGAATTGCACCTACCTCTGATCACAGGGGGCTGTTGGTTTCTGCCTCAATTTCCCCTCGAGTAACTGAACCAGAGAGAAGAGGAGAGGACTGAGAGGTGGAGAATGAAAAGGGGGAGTAGTGAAGTGACATGGCATCTGTAAATGCCTCTTTCTAACTGCACATTATGGGAGATAATTACACACAAACACACACACACACACTTCCACATTGTGTTTTGCACCGTTTCTACACACATAATAGAGAAGACTGAAGTGACCTCGAGTTATTACAATTTATTATTAGCCAAGATTTTCAATTTGTTTCGAGAGAAGGTTACTTTGGAAATGTAATAGGTTACAGATTAAAGTACCCTATTCCAAATGTTATAAGTAGTGTAACTTTTCACTGACTTTATAAAAGTAAAGTAACTGATTACTTTCATTTGTCCACTAGGGGGCGCTTTTAAGTTAACGTTCTAAGGAAAAAAAAGTTTCAAACCCGACAAAAAAAAATCAATTCTATTTTTCCGAAGTGAAACTGCAGCAGATTGTCATCATTCAAATCAAAAATCACGTTTCAGTCGATTACCTTATTTTTTAAGTAACTAATTTAATTACACATTTTTTCTCAGGAACTGTAACGAATTACTGCTACATTTATTATAACTAGTTACTCATAAACAATGTATGTATATGTATATATTATAGTATATATATATATATATATATATATATATATATATATATATATATATATATATATATATATATATATATATATATATTTACACACACACACACACACACACACACACACACACACACACACACACACACACACACACACACACAAGGGGCACGGTGGCTTAGTGGTTAGCACGTTCGCCTCACACCTCCAGGGTCCGGGTTCGATTCCCGTCTCGGCCATGTGTGTGTGGAGTTTGCATGTTCTCCCCTTGCCTCAGTGGGGATTTTCTCCGGGTTCTCCGGTTTCCTCCCCCGGTCTAAAAAAAACATGCACGGTAGGTTGATTGGCACCTTGGAAAAAAATTGTCCCTAGTGTGTGAATGTGACTGTGATGTGTGTGTGTGCCCTATGATGGGTTGGCATTCCATCCAGGGTGTATCCTGCCTTAATGCCCATAGACGCCTGAGATAGACACAGACTCCCCGTGACCCGAGGGAAGATCGGATATAGCGGTAGAAGATGAATGAATGAATGAATATATATATAAGATATATATATATATATATATATATATATATATATATATATATATATATATATATATATATATAAAAGAAATGATTCATATCAATTATATAAATATATACATTTTTACTTCAGGTAAGAGATTTATAGAACAGCTGGCTGCAGTTTTCGAGGTGCAATACATTTCATACAAAAGAATTTCTGATTATTTCTTCATTTCTACATTTCAGGCCCCCGAGGGGAAATTGCCTTAAATAATAACCTGCTGAGAGAAACGCTACCGTAACCCAGAGGTTTTTGTGAGTGTTTTGATATACAGGAGCATTTTATTACGTTCATTATGAAATATGTCTTTCTCCCAGATTTCGTTTTATTTTTGGTACTTTGATATGTTTTTTTTAACTAGTTAGTAAATCTGGAAAGGGTTATGCAAATACTGTTTGGCCAGTTGTTTGAAACATATACAGTTGTAGAAGATTTGAGTATGTTATGAGTATGTGATATTCAGTGGAGAGAGGGCATGGTAAACATCCTGTATACATACTGTACATAATCAAAGACTCCTCACATCCCCAGTCACAAACTGTTCAACCTTCTCCCATCAAGAAGGAGATACAGGAACATTCGCACCAGCAGCTTCAGTTCCAGCTTCTTCCCGTCCACCATCACTTTACTGAACTCTACACTACACCTTTAGATCAACATACAGTACAGTTGTACTTACATTATACATGCCACTACACACACACACACACACACACCTTACTACCTTACACACCTTACTACATCTGCACCATTTTCTTATTTATATGTACCTGTACTATACAAAGACAATGACAAGGTCTCCATCTATCTATCTATCTATCCATCCATCCATCCATCCATCTATATGTCTGTCTATCTTTCTATCTATCTATCCATCCATCCATCCATCTATATGCCTATCTTTCTGTGTGTCTGTTTATCATCTGTCTGTCTGTCTATCTATCTATCTATCTGTCTATCTATCTATCTATCTATCTATCTATGCACACATACACTATCTATCTATCTATATTTATATATGCACATATACACTATCTATCTATCTAACTAACTAACTAACTAACTAACTATGTAATCTAATCTAATCTAATCTAATCCTTAAGGACAGGTCGATTTCCCTTTTGCGTGGATGTGTGTTTGTTGCTCCGGGATGTATTAGTGCCTTGCACGCGCTTTTCTTCTGACAGACTTTGGAGCCATCCTGACGCGGTTATCAACGATAGATGAATGATGACTCTGGTGCATGTTGGCATCCGTCACACCATTAATCATACTCGGGAAGCTCATCGACACACGCTTTCACACCAAAGAAAAAACCCCCAAAAAACAAAAAACAAAATAACTGGCTTTGTGTATCCCGAAGCCATGTGAATATAAAAGCCATGTGTGTCCGAAGGCAATACATCTGCTCTTTTAACAACCTTCCTTTCCATTCCTGTCAGGTTGGAGACACGGGCCATATCATTATCCCGGCACACGTGTGTTTGTGTTTAAGAGGAATTTGGCCGGGGTCCGTGGCGGTGTGTTCACGTGTGAATGCCTGGTGCTGAATGCTAATAACCACACATGCTTCCAATCTGCTCTTAATCCATTATCTACATGAATACCAGTTACAGTAACAATGAAATTAGAGGAGCACGTGTGTCCTCTTGGTTTATTGCCTTCTCTTTTGCTTTTTCCTCGATCTCGTCGTCGTCGTCGTTTCATCCTGGGCATCCTCACACACATTCTCTCTCTCTCTCTCTCTCTCTCTCTCGAGGAATGAAAATTGCTGACTTTAAGCTGCAATAAGGGTTCCGTGTACACCGGGTTTCACTGGCTCGTACTCGGGCTTAATGGCTCACAGACAGACCACTGAGCTCTAGGCAGGGGAAGATTATTTTCCAATTACTGTAATGCTCTATCAGTGGCTGTGTCGTTTCACTGCCTATCAAGGCACATTGTAAAAAAAAAAAAAAAAAAAAAAAGCCAAACAAAAGACTCTTTATATTTCAGTGCTCTTGATTTCTCAATTGTGATTGGTCGGTAGGTTATCATTGGTTTCTCTATTCCATAAGCATTAACAGTAGGAATTCTGCTCGGTCTCCAAAATATTAATATGGATGTGCCACATATTTGACATTTAATTTTAAGAAATGTACCAAAATGTATACATATTCTATCTATCTATCTATCTATCTATCTATATCTATCTATCTATATATATATATATATATATATATATATATATATATATATATATATATATATATATATATATATATATATATTGTGGATCGTGTAAGGATCCACATTGCATCGACACCTGAGGATACAAGAAGTGCAGGTTTATATAGATTGGACGGTTGATCGGGAAGTATGTTGGTTTTTGGAACCTGTAATAATCCTTTTTGTTGTGTCTTTGAATGTTTTATAGAAAAAAAAACTCTTCAGTTATTCTTTGTATAGCGCCACCTATTGGCAAAGCTAGGCAATAGCTATGCAACTGGGTTGTGGGGAAAGGGGGGCTGATATCCTTACAACCTTCATAATGGCAAAGTGCACTGTGATGTCACAGAGTGCAATGAGACGTCACCGAGCGAATACAAGTCCAAAAACCGCACTGTGTGACATCACAGTGCACTTTGCCACCATGAAGGCTGCATGTTGCATAGATATTGCCTAGCTTCGCCACTAGGTGGCGCTATACAAATAATATCGGAAACTTTTTTTTTAAATTAAATTTTATTTAAAATGAATTATTCGTTTTTAATAATAATCACGAAGAAAATATTGTAATATTCATGGCAGTGGGCGAACAGTTTGTATATTTTGCATCCTCAAAATATTAACGACGGGTCATGAAACGTCACGTGACCGCCAGTCCGCTCTAAACACTTGTTGCGTGTTTGGCAGCTCTCAACGTATTGTTTTGTATAAATAACGTTATATTAGTTTATTATTAACCAAACATTGTTGGAGTTTCTTTCAAATATGCAGTCGGACACAATAATACATGCGTTTAATATAGTCTCATTTACGCTCGGATTTAACGCAGTACATTGTGTTTCCACCCGGACATATTTTGCATTGCAGCCTCACGCTTGCAGTGGTCGGCTAATGAAATGTAGCATGTTTGGCCCAAGATATCACAAATACACTTTAGACAGTAGATTGACCTATTTATTTGACTAGTTATTATTAGTATAATATACAGTAGGATGTTTACTAAAGCGTTTCGGGTAAAATCCAATACCGTTATCAAAGGATCCGACAGGTTTGTAACTCACTAGTAAAGCGTGTGCGGGTTAGCGAAGGTTGCTTGATTGGTTAAATCGTATTTGCCTTCTTGTACACTATCTAGTTCCCCTACTTGAGAAGGGGTTTATTGATTCGGAAAGCTGTGTGGCGCGTCCCATGTAGTCTGAATGGAGGTGATTTGGAATGCGGCGCATGGTTTGCGGATTCTAAGAGCTTGTCTGACATGAAAGATATGTAGTTACATGGTTTTATTATGATATATGTATTGCACATTAAAACCATAATTTACTTAAAAAAAATCTATATTTTATAATAATTCTATTTTCTATAATTTCCATTTTCGATTTACGTGTTCGTGAGAAAATCCAAATGTGCCGTATTAAACGAAATACTTTTAATATGTTTTTTCGGCTTTATATATATATATATATATTATATATATATATATATATATATATATATATATATATATATATATATATATATAGCCTTACAAGCAATAAATAGAAGTCAAAAGTTATATGATGGAGTTATATGATTTTTCGTTAACTAGAAAAAAATACCATGTGTTCAGAGAAATAAGCACTAAAAAACAATAATAACATAATAATATAATAACAAAATAGACCAGCAGAAGTTGAATTAGTGTTAATACCCTCGTGTTTATTATTTTCCTTTAGCTGTATGTTATAGGGATCGTTCTCCTTTACCATCAGTAAAAAAAAAAAAAAAAAAAAAAAACTCAAAATGTCATACTGTAATAGTAATGTGCAGAACTTGTGTCCAAACCTCTATTCCATCAAAGCCCTTGCTTAGTATTTTTTTCTTGTGAAAATACTAAGAAATTGTAATAAAAAATAAAAAGGGGGAGATTCTGGATCTACATTATGTGATGCCTGCTGGTTTCCTCACTAACGTTTCCTCAACCATCTCTTCCGCCGACAGGAGGAAGCTGAGAGCGGACATCTCTGCAGCTTTTCCCTCACTCTCTGTCGATGACCTCAACGAGCTCGTCCCGAACAAAGAAGAACTGAACGTTGTCAAAATCTATGCGCACAAAGGCGATGCCGTCACCCTATTCGTGTTCCACAGGAACCCCCTGTTCTTCCAGCTGGAGAAACAGTTGTATCCTACAGGTAGAGTTCCTTCAGATGATGATTATTACACAGAGCTCTGAAAAAGTGTTCAGAATAATAACAAATAGTGGGTGTGTGTGTGTGTGTGTGTGTGTTTGTATATATATATATATATATATATATATATATATATATATATATATATATATATATATATATATATATATATATATATAACTATATATAGGGGGCACGGTGGCTTAGTGGTTACCACGTTTGCCTCACACCGCCAGGGTCCGGGTTCGATTCCCGTCTCAGCCATGTGTGTGTGCAGTTTGCATGTTCTCCCCGTGCCTCGGCGGGTTTTTCTCCGGGTTCTCCGGTTTCCTCCCGGTCCAAAAACATGCACGGTAGGTTGATTGGCACCTTGGAAAATTGTCCCTAGTGTATGAATGTGTGTGTGTGTGTGTGTGTGTGTGTGTGGCCTGTGATGGGTTGGCATTCCATCCAGGGTGTATCCTGCCTTAATGCCCATAGACGACTGAGATAGACACAGACTCCCCGTGACCCGAGGGAAGATCGGATAATAAAGATTTAATAGCGGTTAGAAGATAGAAGATAGAAGCGGTAGAAGATGAATGGATGATGAGTGTGTGAATTAATGAATTGGGAGTGTTTCGCTCATTTTGCATGTGTTAGTTTAGTAAAGTCAGATAGTGTTGTAGGGTGAGGAGTTCTGGGATGTAGTCAGCGTTCCTAGTCTGAGGTCAGAGCAGGCAGCTTTTTCCATTTTATTCATGTAAAGCATTGGTGCACATGGACGCTGTCACGCTGAAACAGGTTTGGGGTTCCTAGTTCAAATGTAATGCTATAGTATGTATATGTATATATGTAATACTACACATGATTGAGAAAGTCGGGCGTTCCGAATTACTTGGAATAGTTATTTATTTATTTATTTATTCATTTCCAGTGTACACACTTTGGCGATATCCAGATCTGTTACCCGCCTTCACAACATGGCCTCAAGTGGTACTGAAATTAACTGGAGGGGCAGGTGAGTGTTTGCAGTGAATGGATATGAGTGTTTGTGAACACTTGTTTGTGTGTGTGTGCACACTTACTCACTTTTCCTCCATCTCAAACAGATCTGATGCTGCCAGGAGTCGTGGCGTCTTCTACAGGTTTACCTGACGTAAATCAAGGGGACACCTGTGCTGTCAATGTCGTCTCAAACAGGTCAAGTCCGTATTTCCTGTTTCTGCTTACAAATCCTATACATGCACATGTCGAGTGTCATTAAAATGCATTTACTACATGCTCTTATTTTTCATAGGGTTTGGAAGAAAAAACCCTACATATATATATATATATATATATATATATATATATATATATATATATATATATATATAAATCTATATATATATATATATTATATATTATATATATTTGCTGTTGTGTGGTTCATAGACATATTTCGTGATATCTGTTCCACTACAGGCCAGAAAAGAGAGAGAATTTATTTTATTTATTTTTTTTTTTAAATACTGTTTTTAATGTTTTTTAACATTCCAAATGCAATAGCAGTTGACGCTTATATAGATGAGAAAGTGTTTGTTAAATACGACTGCTTTTGAAGTGTGACTGGTTAATTGTACGTGCAGAGCTCCGGTGGCGGTGGGTGGGTACAGCGGCCATGTCCAGCAGAGAGATGAGAAACCGGTGGGATGAAGGGGAAAGGTGTAAACGTGTTACACACGTACATGGACCAGCTGTGGTGCGAAGCTTTCAACCATTTGCACACATTTCTATTTATTTTTAAAAAAAAAAGAAAAAAAAAATAGCTAGATAGATTGATAGATAGATTAAATAGCATGAATGCCATACTATAATTAATTGTGACAGATGTGATTATATATATATATATATATATATATATATATATATATAATATATATATATATATATATATATATATATACATACATATATATATATATATATATATATATATATTACACATATACATATATATATATATATATATATATATATATATATATATACATATATATATATACATACATACATACATACACACACACACACACAGTGTTGGGGAGAAACTAGTTACATGTAAAGGTGTTACATTATTTAATTACAAAATAAAAGTAACAGTAATTCATTATAGTTACGGAGACAATTCTGATGCAGCCTAATTTTTAAAAATATAAATATAATTTTTTTTCCCGAGGGTTTGAAAAATGTTTTTCCCCTTAGAATGTTCATTCCGTTAAGTGCCACCTAGTGGACAAATGAGAGTAATCAAAAAGTCATCAAATAATGTAATCTATATAGACATTAAAAATCTCTCTTCAATATAAAATAATTAATTATTTGAAATTTATTTCACTCTGGAAATAATTCTTTAAATATTCATTTCTTGTTAATGAATTCTTATTAATTCCTATGTCATTTTTCAGTGGTTGTTTTAATTGTTAAATAGGATACGCGGCTCCATTTTTCTACGGTACGGAATTATGTTCCGGTTTCGGTTGCTTTCCATGTAAACTTGTGATACGTTTAGGTTCCGTACCCTGATATAGTGAGGAACTCATACCTGTTGTGACTGCGCAGCGTAGGCGTAATGAACAATAATAATCCCAAGCGGTAAGCGCGGCTGAGGACAGGTCAGTGCTGAAATTAATGACGTTTGTATTTACTCAGAATGAAAAGTGGCCGTTCATTTGCCAGCACAGCGCAGAGTGAAGGAGCAGATCACTCGCACAGTAATCACGCGTTAATCATGCATTAACAAAATTAGTGCTGTTAAAGCGAATTTGCGTTAACATGTTATTAATGTGCACCCCTTATGTGTTGGGGGAGGGGGGGCGTCTCTCTCTCTCTCTCTCTCTCTCTCTCTCTCGGTCTCTGTTTAACACTCCGTGTCTCTCTAACGTTGTTTTTGTACTCTGTTCAACTGTCCATATTTCTGTTTGTGTCTGTTTCTTTGTTTATTTATTTATTTCCATGGTACTTTTCATCCTGGGTTTGTGCCAGACGCGGACGACCCTTTAATTCCATTACTCTACATGTCATTTGGATAAGTGCCTCATGAAATCTCATTCTGCATCGCAAAACACGTTTTTTTGTGCACAGGGCTTTCGGGGACAAGTCTATTCCTCCAATCATTTCAGTCACTGATCCTTCAGTCCAGGCAGAGGCCGACATGGACACCGGGGAAAGTGGAGACGAGGGAACGGATGAACCGGCTCAGGAGAGTGAAGGACAGAATGCCGAGTCTGGACCGGATGCGGTGGAATCGTCTCTCCAGGATCTCAGCGTCCGAGACGGGGCGAAAGAGGACGAGACGGGGGACGTCCAGGGGGAGCAGGAAGACCCGAGATCTCTGCAAGGCAGGTTTCTCACCATGCTTTGTTATTTATATTCATCGCTTTCTTATCGAAGAGCGCGCTTCAAAATACGCTAATGTTACGCAACACTTATGGTAGTTTACGAATCGGTCTTGTCCTGTCTCAAAAAGTGTTTTTTTTTTTTTTTTAATGATGCAATTCTGTTAAAACAAACAAACTCGAGCATATGGATCTGAAATCGCTGCTCATGTTCTGCACGACCTTTGACCCCGCTCCTCTGTCCTTGCTTCTCTACAGAGCAAATGGATTCTCTGTTGTTTCAGTGTTTCCTCCACGCCCTGAAGAGTAAAGTGAAGAAGTCGGAGCTCCCCCTGCTGACCGGCGCGTTCCTGCGCAAGCACATGGCCTCGTGCTGGTACAAAGCCAAGATTCCCATTTCTGCATAATTCACTCTGTGACAAGCAAACAAGGACATTCTGACTGACTAAAAGGTCACCATTCTCGACATAGCAAGCGAGTCAGAACAGGAGCACTCAGGACTGAAGAGTCCTTCAAAAAAAATGTATATAATATACAAACCGGATTCCAAAAAAGTTGGGACACTATACAAATCGTGAATAAAAACTGAATGCAATGATGTGTAGGTGCCAACTTCTAATATTTTATTCAGAATAGAACATAACACACGAAACAAAAGTTTAAACTGAGAAAATGTACCATTTTAAGGGAAAAATATGTTGATTCAGAATTTCATGGTGTCAACAAATCCCAAAAAAGTTGGGACAAGGACATTTTCACCACTGTGTGGCATCTCCCCTTCTTTTTACAACACTCAACAGACGTCTGGGGACAGAGGAGACCAGTTTCTCCAGTTTAGAAATAGGAATGCTCTCCCATTCTTGTCTAATACAGGCCTCTAACTGTTCAATCGTCTTGGGCCTTCTTTGTCGCACCTTCCTCTTTATGATGCTCCAAATGTTCTCTATAGGTGAAAGATCTGGACTGCAGACTGGGCATTTCAGTACCCGGATCCTTCTCCTACGCAGCCATGATGCTGTGATTGATGCAGAATGTGGTCTGGCATTATCTTGTTGGAAAATGCAGGGTCTTCCCTGAAAAAGATGACGTCTGGATGGGAGCATATGTTGTTCTAGAACCTGAATATATTTTTCTGCATTGATGGTGCCTTTCCAGACATGCATGCTGCCCATGCCACACGCACTCATGCAACCCCATACCATCAGAGATGCAGGCTTCTGAACCGAGCGTTGATAACAACTTGGGTTGTCCTTGTCCTCTTTGGTCCGGATGACATGGCGTCCCAGATTTCCAAAAAGAACTTCGAATCGTGACTCGTCTGACCACAGAACAGTCTTCCATTTCGCCACACTCCATTTTAAATGATCCCTGGCCCAGTGTAAACGCCTGAGCTTGTGGATCTTGCTTAGAAATGGCTTCTTCTTTGCACTGTAGAGTTTCAGCTGGCAACGGCGGATGGCACGGTGGATTGTGTTCACTGACAATGGTTTCTGGAAGTATTCCTGAGCCCATTCTGTGATTTCCTTTACAGTAGCATTCCTGTTTGTGGTGCAGTGTCGTTTAAGGGCCCGGAGATCACGGGCATCCAGTATGGTTTTACGGCCTTGACCCTTTCTCACAGAGATTGTTCCAGATTCTCTGAATCTTTGGATGATGTTATGCACAGTTGATGATGATAGATGCAAAGTCTTTGCAATTTTTCGCTGGGTAACACCTTTCTGATATTGCTCCACTATCTTTCTGCGCAACATTGTGGGAATTGGTGATCCTCTACCCATCTTGGCTTCTGAGAGACACTGCCACTCTGAGAAGCTCTTTTTATACCCAATCATGTTGCCAATTGACCTAATTTGTGTTAATTGGTCTTCCAGCTCCTCGTTATGCTTAAATTTACTTTTTCCAGCCTCTTACTGCTACTTGTCCCAACTTTTTTGGGATTTGTTGACACCATGAAATTCTGAATCAACATATTTTTCCCTTAAAATGGTACATTTTCTCAGTTTAAACTTTTGTTTCGTGTGTTATGTTCTATTCTGAATAAAATATTAGAAGTTGGCACCTACACATCATTGCATTCAGTTTTTATTCACGATTTGTATAGTGTCCCAACTTTTTTGGAATCCGGTTTGTGGTGTGTGTGTGTGTGTTGTGTGTGTGTGTGTGTGTGTGTGTGTATATAGAGATATATAGATAGATATACAGATATATAGATATTAAGATAGATAGATAAGATATATATAGATATATCTATATATATATATATATATATATATATATATATATATATATATATATATATATATATATATATAAAATATATATATATATAATATATATACTTTTGTTTTGTTTTTCCACAGTCCTAAAGGAAGAAGTTTGGACATAAAAAAATCCAGCTATAAGAAGGTTTGTAAAAGTAAATGTGACTACAACTAAGTCAACATACATCCTTCTCCCTTCTCTCACTTTTTACCTCACATCCCTTTTGTTCTCTTACGCTTACTCTACTCTCTCTCTCTCTCTCTCTCTCTCTCTCTCTCTCTCTCTCTCTCTCTCTCTCTCTCTCTCTACTTTCTCTTTAACACTTTCTCTATCTCATTTTCTCAGACTCGTTCTCTCACTTTTTCTCTCTTTCTTGGTCTCAACAAACACCTTTAACATTTTATCTCTCTCATGCACTCTCTCTCTCTCTCAAATTTCATGCTTCTCTCATCTCATGCTCTCGCTCTTGATCTTTCCCTTACACTTTACCTCTTTCACATGTGTTTTTCTCTCACTTTTTTCTCTCACTCTTAATATGACTCACTCTTACTCTTTTCCTTTCTTTTGCACTTTATCTGTCTTTCACACACACTCACACACTCTATCTCTTTCTCTCTCAGCTTTCCAAGTTCCTGCAGTCTATGCAGAAGGAGCACAGTCTGGTTCGGGTAAAGGAGCTGAGTAAAGGAGTGGACAGCATCGTAGAGGTCGACTGGAAGAATCCTGAGTATGTCGGCACACTTGAAAAGAAACCATTAGCTTTGCGTCACTATTGTATCTCAGTGTGGGTTTTCTGTCCGGTAATATTAATAAGGATAATACGAGCCCGATTCAATATGCTGATTGGTGCACTGTTGTCAAAAGTGTTCCCATGCAAACTCCACACACACACACACACATAGCACATTCGCCTCACACCGCCAGGGTCCGGGTTCGATTCCCGTCTCGGCCATGTGTGTGTGGAGTTTGCATGTTCTCCCTGTGCCTCAAGGAGGTTTTTCTCCTGATTCTCCGGTTTCCTGCCGGTCCAAAAACATGCACGGTAGGTTGATTGGCACCTTGGAAAATTCTCCCTAGTGTATGAATGTATGTGTGAATGTGTGTGTGTGTGCCCTGTGATGGGTTGGCATTCCATCCAGGGTGTATCCTGCCTTAATGCCCATAGACGCCTGAGACAGGCACAGACTCCCCGTGACCCGAGGGAAGATCAGATAAAGCGGTAGAAGATGAATGAATGAATGTACAAATTAAAATAATAGTGAATTATCGATAACCCAAAATAAGCAAGCTAACAAAGTATTTGTACTTGTAACATCTAGAGTCTAATCCTCAATATTTATTTCTTTATTTGGACTTTACCTCAGGTTGTGTTCGTTCTGCGTGCCTGAAGACTGGGAGCCCCGTGAGGACTGTACTGAGGATATAGCGAGCTGTGAGGTGGTCTACAAGCCCCCCGAAATCACCTCGCTTTACGCGGTCACCGCACGCCTGGAGCCCCTGTTCCAGGACGCGCGGAAAAAGTGAGGTTTGCTTTTGTTCGTTTTTTCGTGCACGCAGGAATTGCCATTAACCTTTTCCGGTGACCATCCTAAAAATGTACACGCCCCAAAGCAAAACCATCCCCAGATGTAAAAATGGCCAGTTATTATAGGAATTTAGCGTTAAGATGTCCAATGGATTTCACCCACATCACAGCACTGATGTGTGATAGTGTTGTACTGTATTGCAATGCAATCCGGATAGTCAGGACCTACTTATTTTATGTACCGGTAGTATATTATATGTATAATACGTATATTATATGTATAATGCTTCTGCCAGGAACAGTGTAGTGATGTGTTTATTTCTGGTTACGATGTCTGTGACGGCGTAATGGAATTTGGGGCATTGGAACTTAAGTGCTGCCAAAGCTCTAGCACCGCTACAGGCCTAATATGAGACGAGACCCCTCACACCCTGATCACCATCTTTTCAACCTGCTGCCATCCAGATTCAAATCAGATTCAAATCGATTTATACTTCTGCGTCGAGGCTGTGCTTTGCCTGTCAAAATAATGGCTTTCCATGTTCGTTTGGAAATGTTTATGCTTCATATCCAAAATATTTCCAGATTATATATTCTCCTGCTGTGCTCTTTATCAACCACAGCCTGTTGCAGGGGCGCCGCACATCGCTAGCAGCTCGGCTAGTGTGGGTAAATGGATACTTCGGGGGATTTAGTATTTCAACACTACAAGACTAGCAAATAGCTTCTCTTGCCCTGGGCCATTTGAATTGCAAATGAAGATTAAATAAGACCACCTTTTCATATGTGCAATATTACTGTGCACTTTATATG
>JACRUU010000005.1:33273992-33303992 GCA_030449085.1 Kryptopterus vitreolus
TCAAGATCGAAGTGTGTGTGTGTGTGTGTGTGTGTGTGTTCAGGTGACTATAATAAAGAACTTGGAGGGGTTCGGTATTGAGCCAGGTGTGGTAGCAGACACCCTGCAACATTTAGTCCAGGCCAGTTCCGTCCTCCACGACGTCCCCGGAGCCAAAGACCGGCAACTCGTTCAGATCCAGGGCAACCAGGTGCACCACGTCGGCAAACTGTTACTAGGTAAACAACGCCGTGACCGACAAGCGCTCAGGTCTGTTTACTCCCTCATGTTCTCACTTGTCATTGGATTTGGTTGTCGTTACAGAGCAATACCAGATCCCTCGCAAATACATCCAGGGTTTGGACAAAGCGCCCAAAGCAGGCAAGAAGAAATAGCTACTGCGCGCCGCCGCGCCGACATCAACGCCGTGTTATACGTTCCATCACGGATATATAGAAAGAAAAGTAGAAAGAAACAATTCAGCTTTCTAGATTATTTGGAAACGTGCATGAATTCTGTATAATGCACATTATTTTCATGTTAAACATGCCATGGTGACCATAATGCTATAAAACTATGGCATTTGAGATGTTTTCTGTACAATTGTTAATAGTAAATTTGTCTGAATCCCTTTTGGCAGTCGATCTCCTTTCTCGCAGACGATCCGATTCTCGTCCGTTTTTTTCCAGCACTACAAGGACACGAGACCACATCCCGTCTTACTCCCCGACTGCGAAAAGGGATATATAGATATATATATATATATATTATGGGTATAATATATAAAATATATATTGGTTTTATCACGTTTTTGCATTACAGCCTGCGTTGTTTCCCCCCGACGCTCCGTGCCCTCGTTGGCCCGTGTTGTGTTGGGAGCGCATCAGTATGTTTATCAAGGATATTGCATTTCCAATGCAAACATAGCAACACTCCTAAACAATATAAAACGCCCGTAGATGCGGCGTATATTTGCTCAACGGCAATATTAAAGCAAGGTTTATGGGGTTCAGACAGTCTGTGAGGAATAAACATGTTTTTAAAAAAAAAAGCATTTATTATCCTAACACAATAGTGTGTTTGACTACATTCCCATCTTATTTGACCTATTGTTCAATATTTACAATGAATTCTGAATATTTAAAGGAAAATACAGGTTGGCAAACCAAAAAAAAAAATTATATATATATATATATATATATATATATATATATATATATATATATATATATATATATATATATATATATATATATATATATATATATATTTTTTTTTTTTTTTTTTTTTCCCCATCTTGAGAATACAGATTGTAGTTTTAAAACCCTTACGAGTTCTTCAGCGTGTTCCTCATAAGGCAGTGGTTCTCAAAGTGTGGTTGGCGCCCCCTGGAGACGGGAGTGCTCAGTTTGGTGATACCAGGGCTTCGAACCCGCCGATCAGTAGCCTAGCGCCTTAAACCAACGAGCTACCCGATGCCTCATTTGTCTCCCGATGGCTCCCTTGTGACCGAGCGGCACTTCCACAGAGCACATTTGACGCAGGTTATAACCTCCCGTCTGAATTTGCTCTGCGTGCACGCGTACAGGTACATGTTGACGGCGGCGTTGCTGAGGCTGATCATGGTGCCGAGGTTCGCCGCGACGTTTACCCTCAGCCCGTAGTCGTTGCGGTCGAGCGCCCAGCCCTCGGTGCGCAGGACGATCTGCGTGATGGAGCGCGTGATATTCAGCAACACGAACGTCATGGAGACGGTCACCAAAAGCACCACGGATTTCCTCTTCCGCGATCGCAGAAGCGGTGGCGGCACCTTTGGGCCCGGGGTATTCATCGCGTGCACTCGGTTGCTGAGGGAGATCTGGCGCAGGGTCAGGCCGTTTAATACGCCAATGATCACGAATGGCAAAAGGTGCGAGATGATGGTCTGCATGCTCACCATGGAAAGTGTATAGTGAGCGGTGGCGTTGGGATTATACACGCACAGCCGGCGCCGGAGGTCCTCCCTGTATATGGACTCGTAGGCCCAGTAATAAGGCAGCGCCAACAAGTGACCGAGCGCAAAGATGGTACAGATGGTCCATAGTGTACCATGAGGAATGCTGACCTGCTTCCTGAGGCTGAAGGTCGTAATGGAGAGGAAACGCTCTGCAGTAAAGGCCACCACGAGCCACGTCGACGTGTTGGAGGCACCGTAGGTGAAGATGTCCCGCAGGCTGCACCATGGTTCGTGAGACCAGAAGGGTTCCTCCGTGAGGTATTTAACGGAGAGCTCCAGCACCACAATGAATACCAGGACAGCCGTGTCGGCTACAGAGATGGCCATCAGGTAGAAGGTGCTCGATTTGGAGAGCAGGCATTTCCCTCTCCAGAAAATCACGAAAGACATCATGTTCGCTGTAGAGCAAAGGGAAAAGGTTTAGGATTCATTCATTCATTCATTCATTCATTCATTCATCTACCGCTTTATCCGATCTTCCCTCGGGTCACGGGGAGTCTGGGCCTATCTCAGGTGTCTATGGGCATTAAGGCAGGATACACCCTGGATGGAATGCCAAACTATCACAGGACACACACATACATTCATACACTAGAGACAATTTTCCAAGGTGCCAATCAACCTACCGTGCATGTTTTTGGACCGGGAGGAAACCGGAGAACCCGGAGAAAAACCCCCTGAGGCACGGGGAGAACATGCAAACTCCACACACACATGGCCAAGACGGGAATCGAACCCGGACCCTGGCGGTGTGAGGCGAACCTGCTAGCCACTAAGCCACCGTGTACCTTAGGATTAGGATTAAGATGTTTAATACAGAAGACCTTTCCCTGTCAAATAATGCTTTAAATGTACGCGATGCATCACGGCTAAGTGCTAAGTGTCGTGGTTTATGCGTGGAATCCTTCCAGAGGTTGGCGTTGGTTTGGCTGCATCACAACAAAGCCAAAGCAACGACAAAGAAATGAAAGAATCAAATAATTGTAATAATAAATAATAGTATCCTATCAAATCTTTCCAATACCAATATCACAACGCCTGCGTATTTACAAACGAATAGAACATACTCACAAGGGATCCCGATGGCTGCGAGAGTCGGATAGTAGACCCTCTGCAGGTGGATCATCCAATGCTCCTGAGCCTCCATCTCTCTCCCCATCCGAGGGCAAATCTGTTTCTACTTTTAGCTTGGGAGAACGCATGGTGCAAAGAAAATGTTGGGCATCTTGGCCCCGCCCACAGGACGGACTGTGGTTCCTGGAAACATATTGCGGGCTGTTTTATCAGTTCTGTTAATATTGACATACCTGGGGATGATCTGAGCTTAGATAGGAATCAAATCATAAAGTTCACTCGCTTTCCACACTGATTTATAGATTAGCTCTGTTCACTAGATTCTAATAAATGTGACACAATAACATAATAATATCTGTCTGTCTCTCTGTCTATCTCTCTCTCTCTGTCTATATATATATAGAGAGAGAGAGAGTGTGTGTATATATAGATAGATAGAGAGAGAGAGAGCAAGAGAGATTTTTGTATTGTTTTTAATACCAGTAACTACAAAATACAAAAATATGATTTGAACAAAAAACAAAATGAACATTTTAATAATTTCTGAAATATTTCACACTCCAATCTACAGCCTGTGACAAAAAAAAAGTACTTCACTGAGGAAACGAGACTTTGATTATCCGGCCAGAAGGTGGCAATATGGCAAAAAGAACTTATGTAGGGACCGAAGCATGTATAATCAATCTTAAAAAAAAAAAAGGAGGCCTATATGCATCCTGACAGTATGTGGTGCAAGACCTGGTTTACTGATGAGCCTCCAGCAGGAGCAGTGTGGGTTTCATGTTGGTCCAACCATCCCAAAGTATCGCATGCACTTTTTCTCAGTAATTACCCTTCACTATAAACGACGTGGAATTAATCACAGATAAGCAATTCCCATAAGATACATCAGTGATGACTTTACATTAAAGATAGTCTGACGTTTAAATATACATTTTCACTTGCATTCTAAACAATATGTCAACGTGCAATTCATTCTCGTGTGCATTATTTAGCAGTTTTTGTGTTTAAAGAAAAACAGTCTTATAAGCAGTGGTTAAGAAAAATCCCAATAGAGTGAGAAGTTTTTGTCTTTATAGAGAACACTTTGTTTCTCAGACTCACTAATAGGTACTTCAGGTCACCTCCTGAAGAGTTTTAGGACTGTTGGAAAAGCTGAATTGGTTGTTTTCCGGTAGGAAAGCCAAACGATGAGTTGATCGGAGGATGAAATTAACGAGGTCGGTGAAGCTGCAATACATTTGCCAAGTCTGTGTGGAAAAAACTGTACGTGCACAAAATCTAGCCTAATGTCATTATATGAACCCCCTAAAAGTACCCAAATGTTCAGTAAAACCAGGCAAACTAACTAGGTACCAGTGTTTGGAAGTAACGTGTAACTTGTTACATGTAATGTTGTTACATAATGTAATTACAAAATAAAAGTAATTTATGAAAATGTTAAAGATTACAAATCTCACCCCCCCCCCCCCCCACTGTCAACAATTAGCTTCTGATATGTACACATTTTTTGACTCGGGATCTTATTTTAATTTATTACATTTCCAAAGTAAAAGAGAATTACACCAACCCAAATCCTAGACAAAACAACAAACAAACAAAAAAACAACAATTAAGAAGAAGAATAGCCTTTATTTGTCACATATACATTACAGCACAGTGAAATTCCTTCTTCACATATCCCAGCTTGTTTGGTACCCGGGGTCAGAGAGCGCAGGGTCGGCCATGATACGGCGCCCCTGGAGCACAGATGGTTAAGGGTCTTACTCAAGGACCCAAGGGCGGCAGCTTGGCCATACCGGGCTCGAACCCGGATCTTCCGATCAGCAGCCCAGTGCCTTAGACCACTGAGCCACACCCCCTCCCTCAGGTTTTAGCATATTCCAGGAATCGCATTGGGCGTCGCATCAGTGTGCAGGGTCAAGCCATCGTACGGCGCCCCTGGAGCAAACAGGGTTAAGGGCCTTGCTCAAGGGCTCAACAGCGGCAGTTTAGTAGTGTTGGGACTCGAACAGAATGATCAGAAACCCAGTGCCTTAACCCCTGGACTATCATTGTACTATTAGTCCAATGAGATGCGCTTGTGTAAGGTTCCATGTCTCTTGTTCTCTTTGTTCGGCTTTCATTCATTCGCCACGACGACGCCATGCCCAGTGTAATCTCAGATACCTTCTTTTGGCTTAAAGGAGTAGAACCTGATGTGGTTTTGCACTAAGGTTTGCTGTATTGCATGCTCTGAGATACCTCGCTGCTCTTCGTGGCTGTACAAAATGATTATTTTCAATTACTTTAGCCTTCTGGTCAACTTGGTTATTGTGATGTCACAACACAGACCTGCTTATTACCACGTTTTTTGTTTTCAGGACCATTCTGCGGGGAAAAAAAAGGGTGATTTTCAGAAAATCAAATCAGACCATAGACAAGAGCATCAATACTGAATACAGATGCTTAAATTAAAATAAGAATAATAAAATAAGTAAATAAAAAATATCAGTCTCCCATTCCGGTGTTTGATATGAACATTAAATGAAGCGTTGAGCTGTTTTTTATATGCCGGCTAGCCGCCTGCCCAATGCTCAATAAAAGTATCCGTCAGCGCTATTTTCAGGTTCACCTACTATGACCTACTTACCCACTGGTTACTGGTTACGTGAAACCCCATCAAAAGTTACATTTTGTATTATGCTTTATTTCACAACGGCTACGAGCCAAATGATACAAATAGGTTTGGGAACAAACAGCAATAGATCAGAAATTCTGAATTCTGAATTATTCATTAATTCATTCATTCATCTTCTACCGCTTTATCCGATCTTCCCTCGGGTCACGGGGAAACTGTGCCTATCTCAGGCATCTATGGGTGTTAAGGCATGATACACCCTGGATGGAATGCCAACCCATCACAGGGCGCACAAACACACACACACATACACTAGGGACAATTTTGGAAGGTACCAATCAACCTACCGTGCATGTTTTTGGACCGGGAGGAAACCGGAGAACCCGGAGAAAAACCCCCTGAGACACGGGGAGAATGTGCAAACTCCACACACACATGGCCGAGACGGGAATCGAACCCCCGACCCTGGAGGTGTGAGGCGAACGTGCTAACCACTAAGCCACTGTGCCCTCCTGAATTCTGAATTTGTGTCTGAATAGCATCGGAATCGCACTGTAGCTTTATCGTCTCGGCCCCGATTATAAGATACAGCTTTTCTCCTCCATCTAAAATATTATGCTCGTCTTGCTGTGAAGACCTCCGGAGCAAAACGGATTTTTTTTTTCCAAGGACTATTTTTAGTCTGTTTCTTTTTTATTCATTGATTGCCTCTAGCATATTTCCAATATGGTCCAGATATACAATGTGTTACTCAATGACAGAGGTGTCAAGTAATGAAGTACTTCTTATATTTACATTTTCACACAATTATCTGGACTTTCTACTACATAAATAGCCTCTTATTTCAGTTCGGGTCGTTTCCATTTTGGCTTGCCATCGTTCAAAAACATATACAAGTTTACCAGGAATAATTACAGTTATTAATGACAATGATAAAGATTGCAAATAGGATTACATCTGAACAATTTCATGTAAAATTACTTCTTTAGACTACGGCATGATTTTCACCTGATACTTGATTTGGATTTGAATGATATTTAGAAAAAAAATATGAAAAAACCTTTTTTTTCAAGGGTTTGAAACTTTTTTCCTTAGTATGTTAACTTAAAGTCCTAGTGGACAATCAAAAAATATTTTACTTTTATTATTTTTTTATAGATATATTATAATTGCAAAATTACGCCACTTGTTACATTTTGAATAGAGACATTTGTAATCTGTAATCTATTACATTTCCAAAGTACCCATCCCAACAGTGGCAACAACATGTAAACAGTTACAATTACAATATACGTTTTTATATATTATACGTGTATGAATTGAAATGAATGACGTGTATGAATGTACAGTTCTTACACTAAATACAGATTAAGAATTATTATTTATACAGTAAAAGAACGGCCGGTTGTTACACAGTGTGTCCACCAGGGGCTGTAGAGAACACGTTCGGTCAGGACGCCCCGGGGACGCCTTTGACGTGTTAGATAAGCGGAACGCCCCCGCCTCATATTTATAAGTGCACACAATTCTGACTCCCAAATAATCCCAATTCCCCGATCCTGCACACCGGGTGTCAAAAAGTGACGCCAAGGAATCCTGTGACGAGCGCCTCCGTATAAAAGACTCCGGAATGAGTGCTCAGCTGAAGCTGTCGACTGTAAGAGCTGTCGCGCGTAGCTCTCCTGTCTGGTCATGGGTGCGTTCGAAAAGCATTAACGTGTGTGACAGGCTTTTGGCTCTGCGCTGCTACAGTGACTAATGAGTTTTCCTGGATCTCTTGCTCATGATGGATGCGGTTCACCTTTATAAAGACACATGACCCTGCTCTGTAGGCATGTTCCCAGCCTCTCTCACAAAGACTGCCACTTGAATTAAGACGGAAGAGTTCCTTTTTTTTGCATGTGTGTGTGTGTGTGTGTGGGATCAGTCCCTTTATAAATTCTTAAATATGATTTCCTTGAAAACAGGGGGCTCGGTGGCTTAGTGGTTACCACGTTCACCTCACACCTCCAGGGTCGGGGTTCGATTCCCGTCTCGGCCATGTGTGTGTGGAGTTTGCATGTTCTCCCCGAGCCTCAGGGGGTTTTTCTCCGGGTTCTCCGGTTTCTCTCCCGGTCGTTCCTCCTTTTTCCCCCGGTCCAAAAACATGCACGGTAGGTTGATTGGCACCTTGGAAAATTGTCCCTAGCATGTGAATGTGTGTGTGTGTGTGTCCAGCGATGGGTTGGCATTCCATCCAGGGTGTATCCTGCCTTAATGCCCATAGACGCCTGAGATAGGCACAGACTCCCCGTAACCCGAGATCGGATATAGCGGTAGAAGATGAATGAATGAATGAATGATTCCTTGGAACGCTTGCAAGGTCTGTACTGAAACTGAAAGGAGTCGTACTCCTTTTATAATCATAATTCCTACAGATCTTCATGGTCGAATTGAAAGAGGCAGATTTTCAGGAGACAATTGTATCCGTTTCTTTTTTCTTTTGGGGTTTATTTGTTCCTTTTCTGTAATTCCTGCTGTATTTGGGTTTTCCCAAGGGACGATTTAGTGCAGAGACTTAATTACTGACAATTTGGAGAGAAACTGGAGACCCCCTGAAAGAAAACCCGCACTACAAGGACTATATTAAACTCCATGCGAAAGGTAATCCAAACTCGCGATCAAACTGCGCAAGAGAAAAGTGCGAGAACATCTGGATTACTCAAACCCAAAAAAACCCATACAATTTTATCATTTTATTGAGAGTGAATGTTCATGCTTTCTATACTCCTGGGACAAACAAAGGATGCGTTGTTCTCTCTCGGCCTTGTTAAAAATGTTCCAACACTTGTTTAGCGGAATTCGTTGTGTGCTTAACTTCGTTTGTAATTCTGTTCTCAGTAATTAAACCTACAGAGAGCATTGCGATCTAAATATAACATCGGAAACGAGGCTGCAGGTTCCGTGTGTTGCTGTAGGTGTGTGCTCGGGGTCTGTTGTTGGTGCGGCGGCGGCAGATAGCTCCGTGCGCATTGGCAGGCTGTTATATGAATGGTGATGAAAAAGCTTAGTGCTGAATAATGGATGTCTGTTGGGAGACATTTGGGTTAGAAATATAGTGTCTTCGCTTCTTTTCCTCTCTGTTTTCACACGTATTCGTCCAGTACTCTGCAAACCATCTTATGTGTGTGTGTGTGTATATATAATTGCTTAAACTATTAAAAAAAAAACAAGCACTCATTCAAAGAAATAAATATAGTAGATTTAGATTGAACACAAACTTTACTTTCATTCTACATAAAAAAAAAAACACTCATGAACAATTTCAGATAATTCAAGTTAATAAATAGTCAAGCTGTAAAAGATCATTTTGAATTAGAATGACACTAATGGGAGGATAACATTCATTCGTTCATTCGTCTTCTACCTCTTTATCCAATCTTTCTCGGGTCTTGGGGAGCAATTTTTCCAAGGTGGATATCAACCTACCATGCATGTTTTAGAACCGGGGGGAAACCGGAGAAAAAACCCCTGAGGCATGGGGAGAACATGCAAACTACACACACACACACACACACACACACACACACACACACACACACATGGCGGAGACGGGAATCGAACCCCCAACCCTGGAGGTGTGAGGCGAAGGTGCTAACCACTAAGCCACCGTGCCCCCCTGGGAGGATGGTAAAAAACAAAAACACAATATATGCTATTACAGACACCCGGGGGCTTCATATACCATCCTTTTTGACATCTGTGCAGGACTGTGTGTTAAAGCTCTGCTCTGCTCTGCTCTCTAGACCTTTGCAGTGAATTTTCCTGCTTTCTATACTCCTAAAAAAAGAAAGGATGCATTGTTCATGCAGTTCTTTCTCAGCCTTCTAAAAGATGTTCCAACACTTGTTTAGTCAACACTTGTGTTAAGTATAGAATCGCCAATGACTCCTCACACGATCATTTAAAGGTAATATTAGTCTGCGATTTATATACAGATAATAATTAGCATGCAGTTATCCCCCTCACCTCACTGTTTGTTTTTTGTTTTTTTTTTAAAAAGCACAGACTTAGTGTATCATTGCCCTCTTGTGCTCAAAGCAAGATCGATATCTGAAGCGTCGGCTTGATAGTCAATTGATTTACTATATAGTATGAGTCATTCAGTAACTGGAGCAGTGCTCACTTCAAATTAAGCCATAGATCGGCGTGACATTCATTTTGTGGCTTTTAACGGCGTATCGCGGCAAATAGGCGTGACCTCTTCATCTACCCGTAGCCCAAGCGAAGGTCTATCCTCAGGCCCGTTATAAGCAATCAATGATCCGCTTTCTGGCTTGATGAAATTTTACATGTTGTACGTTTTTAATGGATTGATTCTGGTGTTTCTGCTTTAAAAGATCCAGTGGAAGTGAGTTAGGAATATTCCCTCGGTGATAATCCAACTTTTGTCAAACATCGAGACAGGAGGAAAAAAAAAGGAACCTCACAAACGTAGAATAATAAACATTAAATATTAAACCTAAAGTGGTGCGGCTGCAACTCTGTACATCATCATGCCGTCTTCTCTAGTTTGGCTCTGGGTTACTGATCGGAAGGTCGAGGGGTTCGAGCCTCGGTATCACCAAGCCTCCACCCCTTGAGCAAGGCCCTTAACCCTCTGTCCTTAACCCTGCTGTAATGTGTATATATAACAAATAAACGCTATTCTAAATGCAGTCATGCTCTAAAAGGCGATTATAAGGGAAATTATATATTATATATATATATTTTTGTCATTAACGAATTAGTTAGGGGGGGAATGGGAATTTATTTGAAAGGACTTTAGACTTCTAAGTACCATTCATTCATTCATTCATCTTGTACCACTTTATCCGACTTCTCTCTCGGGTCGTGGGGAACCTGTACCTATCTCAGGTGTCTTTGGGCATCGAGGCAGGACACACACCCTGTATGGAATACCACCCCATTGTAGGACGCACACACACTCACATTCACATACACACACACTCACATTCACACACACACTCACATTCACACACTAGTGACAATTTGCCAAGTCTCCAATCAACCTACCGTGCATGTTTTTGGACCTTGGGATGGGAGATAACATGCGCACACACACATCACACATCACACATATGGCGGAGGTGGGACCCGAACCCTCCAACCCAGGACTCGTGAGGCGAACGTGTTAACCAACGAAGCCCCCGTGCCCCAATTTCTTTCACCAACGCTGCACAAATTCAACTTTTAAAACTACTTTTAAGGGGAAACACTACGAAATTTGTCTTTCAAATCCAAAACAAAAAATATATCTAAGATAATGTTGTGTATTTGACATTACTGCCCGTCTCAGGATGCATAATTGATCTGCTAGGACGCCTTTCCTCTCTCTCTCTGGCTATTTATAAATGCCAATCTCCATTCATTATGGTGCTCCCTGTATCTCGTTGACCTTTTACTCCTCATCAGTCTGCGCTCTTTCTTTAGCTGTCGCTTCTCTAACATTCCATCCGCAGAAAGCCGTTGACCGAGCGTAATTAATGGGATGCTGCAATCCGGAGGAAAAACATCATGTCCGCATCACGGACACAGAAGAGACAAAAAAGGGTCTTGCTTCATCGGGAGAGCGATCCTAGATGAAAATTGCCGTTCCTAAATATTCGTAATTTGTTCCGAGGTTCCGCCGTGAAGACGAGCATCCAGATACATTCCTGTCCATGATTTATAAATGCGACCCCTTACTGATATATTACACCCAGGCCTTCGTGCCGTCTGTGACAGTGGTCCTTCGCTTCCCCTTAAACGCAGCACGTAAAACCTTCCAGAACCCGTCTATTAAATGATGCGCCGCTTTATGTCACGAATGGTTGTTGTGCTACAAATCTTTTCCTTCGTCCCAAAAGAAAAGAAAGAAAGAAATGCTTCAAATGGACTTGGCAATAAAATGACCAATGCGCCAAGGCTTTATTCTCAGGGCCGAGGTATCCGCATGGATGACTCATCATCTGGCATTATTAGACCATATTCCATTTAATACACAGAGATCATTCTTATGTTCAGAAGTAAAAAAGATAGGTCTCGACGAAAGAGGAGGATTTTTTTTTTCTTCTCTCCGGATTAACTCCTCAAGACCAGTTCAGCCTTATCACACGTCATCATGACAAATGACTCACGTTAAGTGGCGAGGTTGTGATATCATTGTGATTGCATATAAAGCAATTTTTTCATTTATTTTAACCAGGCAAATGTCAAGTGTCAAGTTCTTCGGAATATAATAAGTAGTCATGTCAGAGAAAATATTACATATTCAATTATTCCATAATCTCTTGTTACATCATCACTGTCAGAAATAGGAAAGGGTCTGCCTTTACGGTGCCGTGACTGTCGCGCTAATGAACCTCCTTATAAAGCTTGTGAAGGATCAATTCTGACTGAATTCTATAATATAATGTAGTATTATAACAATATAATGGCAAGTTTTTCACCGAGTTATTTCGGTTATATTCCGTTTAAGCTGTGTAGCATTTAACGCCACGAGCCAGCTCGACAGAAATAAACGGTATGCGTTGTATGTTAATAGTATTTGCTAATTCATAATATGCATTTTTTATTACATTTACATTTTTCCCTAATTAGCAAGCCTGTGGGAAAAATTCTGATTCAGAAAGAAACGCATTCATGCGAAATGCAGAAACACACAATAATAAGTTCAAAATCCTGATAGTGTGAAGTCTGGACTAAAATGACAATGTTCACCAGTCAATTCGGTTTATTTTGTACCGTTTGGTGCTTGGGCCCACAAAAGCCTAATGATGTGCTTCAAGAAATCAAATCGGATGTTGTTAGTGCGATGGTCTTAAATCTGTTAAAACTCATATATAGTACTGTATACGGCCAGATGGAGGCAGATTGTAATATAAATTTCACCCCATTGATTCCCTGAATTCTCTGCTGCCGGTAATTTGCTAATAACATGTGACATCTGCCGCCGTTATTTCCATCAGATGACCGTCGTTCCCGGGACAGACAGCAAGTGAAAGCCATTCTGTTTTGATGCTGATTAACATTCGAATAAATGAAAAACAAGAGCACTTTGTCAATGAGATGCATTTTATATCTTGCTATCTGCCAATCTGTGGCGGCACACGAGTCCCACCGTATCCTGCAGCTCGCCTGTTCAGGTCTTTTTAACCTTAAAATAGGTTCCGAACGCAAAACCAACATTCGGTGAATCAATCATTATGGAATCCTCCGTGTAATAAAGGGTTTGGTGTCACAGTGTGAGACATGACTATTGATTCCTTTCCTATCCAGTTGCAATATATATATATATATATATATACACACACACACATATATATATATATATATATATATATATATATATATATATATATATATATATATATATATATATATATATATATATATATATATATAAAAGTTCACATCTTGCTGACCTTAATCTGAGGATTAGGCCATTTGCTAGAAGCCTGTGATGATGCTTGTATGTGTGTGTGTGTGTGTGTGTGTGTGTAGGAAAGGTTTTACCCTTGGTTAAAGCTTGACTAAAGCTGCTTGGCAGAAATGAAAATGGCATTCAGGAACGTCTGCCAATCATGACAGTCCGCGGCTGTCGCTAGTAGAGATCAGGGATGGCCAGATGTGGGCCGTGCCTTTAGCATTTGCATACTAGAGGACACAAATCCTAAGCAGTCTTTTCATGAGCACAAGCCATTTTTTTTCTTTCTTTTCACCGACAAAGCAACCACGGACCATTCATTTTTACCCCCCCGATGGTGAGCATTATCAAAAGTGACCGCTGACGGCTAGATACGAGTGTGAGTCCAGCACTGTTGAGGAAAGGCTCATTTTATGCAAATATGGATGGAGCGGGAGTGAAGAAAGTGATCTCATGAATGGTGGAATGTCGTTTGCACTATCCAGCAGTAGGAACATCTACCAGGGACTGTAGGGACTCGAGGGGATGCAGCGACTGGCATGAACATAACAGACTATATATATATATAGAGAGAGATCAAATCCATATTCTATTCATATCTATTCAGAGACGGGATCCTGTGGTCCCCAAACCGGACTCCCCCCCCGCCCCTGGCTGCTCCTAGAAATTCTATCCATAAAAATAACGATATAACGAGTCCAACATGCGTTTTCTGACTTACTTCCTGCAAAGCGAACCAAACTCCTGCTCCGGGCATATCACGTTTCGTTACCGTCTTTATCTTTATTTGTTCATTTACTATTTTATTTTCCTAGACTGTTTATAGTTCTATAGCACCGGCACACAATGTACTCCTTGTGCATGCGACCCTTTATTGATACTTGGCATTAAAGATGATTCTTATTGTGGACACCATTGCTTACATGGAACCTACATTTACCTGCAGCCACCAAAAAGACCTTATTTTACCTTAAAATGCGGCCTTTTGAACATTTGATTTGTTTTCAATGTTCTATTGTGTATTCTAGGAGATTTACAAATAAACAAATTTTATTCACATTTTAGTCAGTGTTCCAAATTTTATTTATATTTAAATTGGGGTTGTGCTACGGAACTTTAAATTGCAAGGGACACCCTTAAAATGAACAAAGACGGTGGTATGGTGTTGTGTAGATATGTTGCCATGACATTTAATAGGAATATGAATATTGATGATCAATACAATATAAATGATCAGTATATTGCTTCACGAATAGATGGAATTGCATGTATCGTTAATCTGAACGTTTTGTTTGCTTCACCATTACAGCTTGATTGCAGTGTAATCATGCTGCGTCTTTCCCAGAGCAATCAAAGAGAAAATCGTGTGCTCTTGCAGTCAAACCAAATGCAAATTACGGTTCTGCTGTTTATCTTTGAGCAGTTTATAATCTGAATGGATCATCTTTACCCAGTTTCTCCTCCTTGTTCGGGTCACCCGGTTGAGAAAGTAATCGAGTACTAACTGCTGCTAACGTGTTATGAATGTGTCGGAGTTAATGCACATACCATTCAGGAGAATTTTCACCGAATGACACGACAGGACGCTGTGATTGAATGTACCGAATGAAAACAGCCTCTACTTCATCAATGCGTACTTTTTAAATTAAACCAGTGGTGGTAATGTTCTTGTTTCTTTCAGAATGAGGCAATGTACTCCAAACATGATGCAAACGATGGTAATAGCCCTCCGCGCACACATAAACACACACACACACACTTTAATCTATTGACAGCCATATATATAGATGGATGGATGTGTGTCGGGGCACGGTGGTTTAGTGGTTATCATGTTCGCCTCACACCGCCACAGTCCGGGTTTGATTCCCGTCTCGGCCATGTGTGTGTGTAGTTTGCATGTTCTCCCCGTGCCTCAGGGGATTTTTCTCAAGGTTCTTCGGTTTCCTCCCGGTCCAAAAACATGCACTGTAGGTTGATTGGCACCTTGGAAAATTGTCCCTAGTGAATGTGTGTGTGAGTGTGTGTGTGTGTGAGTGTGTGTGTGTCCTGCGATGGGTTGGCATTCCATCCAGGGTGTATCCTGCCTTAATGCCCATAGACGCCTGAGATAGGCACAGACTCCCCGTGAAGATCGGATATAGATCTTCAAGATGAATGAATATATATATATATATATATATATATATATATATATATATATATATATATATATATATATATATATATATATATATATATTATGTGCACGTGTGAGTGTGTGAGGACATATTGCTTGGTGCCATGTCCCAGTAAACAAGGCAATGTAATTTTTCATATCAGTTCCCTTTCAGTGCTAAATAAGTGTTTTCAGTGCTTTATCTGACACGCTTTTGTGTGGTGGGAGGAGAACATGCAAAACACCACAGTAACCAGAGCTCAGGCTCGTGATGGTTTTTCTGTAAATAAAAACAAAGAAAAAACAATGTGTATATGAATATCCTGCATTTCAACAACCCATACGCCCACAACACAATATTACCTGAAGAATACGTCGAGTAAGGATCTCAGGATAATCACCAGCATCACCGGAGAGGTATTATAGATCTTTTTTTTTTTTTTGTATTACTATACATCTTCTCTTCCCACCATCTTGACCTTTACATCTAATTCGTAGCTTTGTCGGTCTATTAGGTGTTCTCTTTTCGCACCTCCACTCTCCATCCCTATTCCGCTCTAAGTGCATTCTATTTATGGGACTCTCAATCCTTGTTTTTGCTTCTTCTCTGACATCTGCCCTCCCTACAGACAGCAGGGTTTCTTTTTCTTTTTTTTTCCCTCCCGTATGCTCTGTGCCGTATTTATAGAAAGCTCTTAGTTTATTGAAGGGTTCTGAGTTCATCATGAAGACCGAGAGAGTGTGGACCGCACCAGGATCAGTCCAATACTGAAGCCGACGGGAATGACTTACGGTGAACGAGTGAAGCCGCCCTCTGTGTATTTCGCTGGGCTTTAGACGGAACGACAGAGTAGGGAGGAAAGCGAGGCGGTCCTTCCTACCTAAAGTGTAGTGATTATTAAAGCTCATTTTCGATTTCCAGTCACAGATAAAAAAAAATCAGGAGCATACTTAGATAGTTATGTCATTCTGGAAACCATGTTTTGCCATTGAATGACAGGATGGAGGATGTTCAGAATGAATAGATTAAAAAAAACAAATTCATTCATTTAAGAATGAATGTGTATAATGTATCTGCGATAGATGCGCGAGGGAATAAAGGGATTGATTAAATGATGATTTCAGAAATGATAAACGAATGGATGAGTAAGTAAATAAATATATAAACAGCGGTGTCGGTTAATGGAGGATTATCGAGGACCCGGTTTGGATGGATGTAGGTAGCGCAGGAGGATGACTCTTAGGATAGAATAGAATGTGAGTGGATTTATGGATAAATAAATGATGATGGATGGATGCAAAAAGGATGGAGGACAATGCTCAGGATGCACAGTGTGGACAGAATATAATTAAGGATGGTCAGTAAGGATGCACGTGAACCATTAAGGAAGAGCAGGATGGATGGATGAATATTTAATATTGATAAAGGAATAGCAGATGCTTGAGAGAGATAAATGGATGATAGAAGAATAGACTCACCTTTATATGTCACATATTCATTACAGCACAGTAAAACTCGTTCTGCACCTTAACCACTTAGCTACACCCCTTACGCTCAGAAAAAAGGGATGGATGTGGAATTGGTAGCTTAGTAGGATGGATGGATGGATGGATGGATGAATGGATGGATGGATGTGGAATGGGTCAGTTCGTTGGATGAATGGATGGATGTCGAATGGGTCAGTTAGTCGTAGGATGGATGGATGGATGGATATGGAATGGGTCAGTAGTCTGATGGATGGATGGATGGATGGATGTGGAATGGTTAGTTGGTTGGATGGATTTGGAATGGGTCAGTTAGTTGGATGGCTAGATGAATGGATGAATGTGGAATGGTTAGTTGGATGGATGGATGGATGGATGTGGAATGGGTCAGTTAGTTGTGGAATGGATGGATGTCGAATGGTTAGTTGGATGGATAGATGGATGGATGAATGGATGGATGTGGAATGGGTCAGTTAATTGGTTGTATGGATGGATGTGGAATGCTTAGTTGGATGGATGAATGTATGGATGTTGAAAGGGTCAGTTAGTTGGATGGATGGATGGATGGATGGATGTGGAATGGATCAGTTAGTTGGATGGATAGATGTATGGATGAATGGATGGATGTGGAATTGTTCAGTTAGTTGGTTGGATGTGGAATGTTTAGTTAGATGGATAGATGTATGGATGAATGGATGGATGTGGAATGGGTCAGTTAGTTGGATGGATGGATAGATGGACAGTAGGATGGGTTTTCAGGGTAGATAGGCATATAGCAGATGATCAGGCTGGATGGAAAAAAATGATGCTCAGTATAAAGTGGAGAACGGTGGAATGGATAGATGGATGGATGGATGGATGTTCAGTGTAGATAGCAGATTTGCAGATAGAAGGTAAAATAACTGATGCAAGGGATGGATGGATGGAGAGGGGATGGATAGATAGATGAAACAGAATAAAGGATTGTGTTTATATGTAATTGCAAAACCGATGCTCGGAACGGAGGGATGGATGGAGCACAGTGATTAGGATAGACAGAATTACCAGATGCTCGGGATGAATAGTCGAATGGCTGAATCAATGGAGAGGACGTATGGATGGAGTTGGGAAGAAGAGGAAGAAGAAGAAGAAGAAGAGGAGGAAGAGGTAATTCATCGTTTATAAATAATGCACTTGTGTTAGAGATGTGGACCGACTTTCTCAGGGAGAGATGTTGCGAGAAAAGCCGTGCTCTTAGGCATTCCATCATGTACTCCCCTGCAGGCTTTTCTCTCTCACACACACATACACACACACACACACACACACACACACCCCTCCTCCTGGAGGAAAGAGAGAGAGAGAGGTGCAACATGCAAAGCAACATCAAGAAGGCTGCTTTATTGCTCTTTTTTTTCTTTCGGAGAGAGCGAGAGAGTTAATAGCAACACGCCTTCCCCCCCTCCTCCTCCTCCTCCTTGCACACTCTCTCTCTCTCTCTCTCTCTCTCGGTGCTGTGTGTGATTTTTCTCCTTGCTGGACGGAGCAGCAGCAGCATCAGCAGCAGAGGAGCCAGCGGAGGAAGCCGTGGCAGCAGCAGCAGCAGCAGCAGTGCACCAGCAGTAAAAGGTGGAAGCCCTGGTCCTCTCCGTCTCCTAAAAGATGCTCAACAACCTAACCGACTGTGAGGAGGGGGATGGGGGCACCAGCAGCCAGGGTGAGTGGCAACTGCATCTGTGTGTGTGTGTGTGTGTGTGTGTGTGTGTGTTTGTGAGCATTTCTGAAACGCAGCGATATTTGTAAAAATAACGCCAAAAGTGGCTGTGTGTGTGTGTGTGTGATGCCATTCCCGATACCTGTCCGAAACCGGTACCTGTACTGTAAGTGCGTATGTGCTTCTGCATTAAGTAACCGGGGTGACAGTGATGTATGGAATGAGATATGGGAAAGGAATGTGTGTGTGTGTGTGTGTGTGTGTGTGTGTGTGAGAGGTGAGAGAGTTTTGGCACGAGCTTGCACTGCAAGGTTGCTGTGAGTAGAATGATAATGTTTTCCGCCTCTGACTGACAAAGGACCTTCTGCAACGCCGCTTCCCGAGCGCATTACGGACGGGAGTCCCCGCACGCGCTTTTCGCCCCTCCGTCCTCCATCCCTTTTTTTTTTTTTTCTTCCTTTACCCATCATCTTTTAATCCTTACCCTTCAACCCCCCCCCGACGCACCCCCTCACACATACACACCGAGGTGACTGCAGAGTGCTCGCTGCAGAACGTGTTGTGTCTGGAGCCTTCTGACATTCACCCGTCTTTTATTTTTTCATTTTTTTATTTTTTGAGGCTTTCAAGAGAGGCACAGACTCGCGGACCCGCCGCCGCAGTAGGACAACCTGTCTGTGCGCAGCATTGAGGAGATGTTAGGCAGTGACTGACCTCGGCACGCAGAAGTTCAGGGTGGAGAAATAAGTTGTACGGCGAAAAAAAACAAACAAACAAACAAACAAAAAAAAGGTGCCGGTTTTAAGGGGTACGGTACGGGCAAATCTTTGATATGTGGGTGAACAAAAATAATATGACTGGGGGGGGGAAACAAAAAACGGTGTCAAAATGAACATGTTTCATTAAAAAGAAAAACGATAAAAATAAATAAATAAATAAATAAATAAATCTCGATCTTAATCTTAATATGAAATTAATCTCAAGGTCTGCTCTGCCTTTAAGGAGCACTGCAGGTCTGCATGTGGCCTGTGCTGGAAGTGCTGCAGTGCTTTGATCTCCACGTTAACGCGTCGGAAAATGCCGTCTCGATGCAACGAGGACGCAAAAAAACGGACCAGTCTTATTATGGGATATCTGACATGCTAAGAATAGTACTGCTGGGGGCACTTTTTTTTCTCCTATAGAGCAACAGCAACAATAAATACATGAATAAATAAATAAATAAATACACAAAAACAGCCGTGATTTTATCTTGTCTATATATACATATTTGATTTCATTTTATTAAGCAGATATCGTTCGTTCAATTCGATCTGTAGGATGGAAAATGATTTTGCCCCAGAGTCAGGTGATGACTGGCTTTAAGATCTCTCTCTCTCTCTCTCTCTCTCTCTCTCTCTCTCTCTCTCTCTCTCTCTCTCTCTCTCTGTCACTCCCTCCTTTTTTATGGGGAATTGGGACAGTGCTGCAGTGCTGCTACCCATTTGGTCACCAAGCTTAGGGATTTGTTCACTAAAGCTGTGCCAAAACAGTCCCAGTGTTTGTGTCTCAATGTTAATTCAGTTTCCTAAGACTAAACGAATACCGGGTTATTAGATCGCGTTATGCGTTAGAACGCCTTCGAAAGCCCGTCGTCGTCGCTATCAGAGAGCAGCTAAAAAAGTCACTAAATCCTCGTATTAGGAACGAAGGGCAGCGGAAAATGCCGTCTCGATTAGAGCACGCGAACACCGGCTACTGCCGATCGAAAACCGGTTTAGGTCCTTGACGTTTTATTCTCCATCACACACACTATCCCAGTACAGGAAAAAAAGCCCAGCAAGAACCTCTGCCCCTGTGTTATGAGGTATTGCTCCATCGATTTTGAGAATGGTGTAGAAGGTTATTGGGTATGCAATATGTAATTATATAGATGAGAATTAAGCAGTGGATACAAACGGTAGTTAATTAGTGCTTCAAATATCCATATTTGTACCGTTTACCTGCAGATTTATATATATACAGTATATACAATAGAAATACTCGAAATCTATATATATATATATATAGTGTTGTTAAGGTTTATTGAATGAAGCTGTAAAGGCATATCTGTCCACTCAGTCTCGCCTACTTGAATATTAAAATAAATAAATAAATAAATAAAAGCCTACTCACGCATCTTTTTTGTTGCGCACCCCCCCCATGGGATCCCGTTCCCATTGCACACCTCCAGTCTCAACCAGACGCCCCTACGAGTCGTTTTTTGGCAAGTGTGTATTTTGTCCTACTTGTATTCCGTTTTTCGTCCCGAATAGAAACAGAGCAGCGATGGAATTACCGAATTCAGGCTCGAGAGCATCAAGGAGGAGCTGCGAGACACCTGGAAATGTATTAATGAGTAGAGTGCGAGCAGTTTACCGACGCGCAAGAACAAGCATGCGCATATTTTAGCACATACTTTCGAACCGTCTGACACTCGAGCACGCCAGATTGTTCCTTTGCCAGACTGCTTTTTTGGCTTGTGGTCCGCCTCCTGCTGGGATTGAGATTTTTCTGATTGCTTTATCACCTCTTGACATTAATCTGCAGATGAGGCAGTGGGTTTGGGAGAAGAATTTCAGAACTTGAGCGTTTTTTACTCGATTTACGCTTTACTTACATTATCCCATCAGAAATTAAGAGTAGTGTGCGGGCACGTTTATGTTTTCAGATTTGATTGTATTAATCATTTTCTTGATGTTTTTTGTTCAAATGAGCTTAATAAGTGGGAGGTTGTGGCTTAGTGATTAAGGTGTTGGACTCTGGACCAGAAGATTGCAGGTTCAAACCCCACAACTACCAAGCTACCACTAGTGGGCCCTTGAGCAAGGCCCTTAACCCTCAATTGCTCAGTTGTAAGTCGCTCTGGATAAGGGCATCTGCTAAATGCCGTAAATGTAAGTGGGGGAAAAATTCATAGTATTTCTACTCAAAGGTCCAATTATGACCCTTTAATCATTTGAACTGGGGCACCATTGTTGTTCCAAACCAGTCAAATCCAATCTCTATAACATATAAAAGCATGTAAACTCGATAATACCAACAACACTGGGACCAAGGCAGGAAACTCCGAAAACTATTTCGGAAATAATATCACTTTTCTAAAATGAGGAAACGTCCAGAAGCATGCTGTCTGGCCCAGTAGGACGAGAGGGAAAGAAAAAAAAAACTTTTTAATTAGTACTGGATTAATGGTTTCTCTTACTTATCTAATGAGTTAATTGTTAATGAAAGTCATTAAGGTCAGCTTCCTGCATTACAAAGAACATTCATTTTCTGTAGCTACTTCACGCTAGTCACGGTCCAGCAGAGCCGATCCTAGGAACATTAGTTGCCAAGTCAGTACCTTTGAGCAATCTTCATTTGATCGGCTCGATTGTAGGTTACTTTGGATAAAAGCTTTCTGCAAAATGAACAAAGGTTAAAGCCAATCACATAAGCAACATGTAGATTTAATCATCGTCTACCGCTTTATCACGGGGAACCTGTTCCTATCTCAGGCGTCTACTGGCATCAAGGCAGGACACACACCCTGTATGGAATACCAACCCATCACATTCACACCTTAGGGACAATGTTCCAAGGTGCCAATCAACCTACCTACCGTGTAACCTACCGTACCTTTTTCCAGGGAAACCCGGATAGAGGCACCGGGAGAACATGCAAACGCCATACACAAATATCGGACCCCCGACCTTTATTAGCCTTTATTTGTCTCATGAGATCCTTTCTTTGCATATCCCAAGCTAGTTTGGAAGCTGGGGTCAGAGTGCAGGGTCATGATACAGTACACACACAGAGCACACACACAGACCCCAGTCCTAGCTCATGGACCCAAGGGTGGGAGCTTGGCGATACCAGGGCTCAAACCCCCGAGTAGTAGCCCAGCGCCTTAAACCACTGAGCTACACCCCTCCCTAGAACAGTTACTAGAAAAGAAAAGAACAGAACAGTTCAAAGAACAGCTACTAGAAGAAGTGTGTCTGCTTGATAATTCCACCAGCTTTCTCTTCCCAAGAGGTTGTTGTCACTGAACAGGAGCAGTAAAGCTCTAGGTATTTTCCCCCCAGTCAGATTCAACAAATCGTAAAGTCCCGTTACTGTCGTGTTGGTATCCGCATCAGGAATCATGTTTCTCGACGTCAGGTAACAAAGCTCCTCCTGATGCCTATGACCTTTTTGTTAGCACAGGGCTTAATGTACTTCTTCTTGTCTCGCTCCTCATTGGGAAAGTGCTTGAATGGGCCACCGATCCCTTGATGAACGAGGGGTAACAGTGTGCCGTCAAACGACCTGGTTGCTTCATGTTTTACCACAATGGAGTAGAGAAGTAGGTTCACCTACAAAGAAGTAGGTGAACATCTCCGGTACTCTTGCTTCCTTGGCACTTGAGAATAGGGAGCCATGAGGGTCACCCTTTCACAGGTCAGGACAGGGTTCCAGCAATGGATCTTCTAAAAAGATTGCCTTGTTAGATTGACCCATTCTCAGTAATGACCTTTATGTTGCTGTTCAGGACGTTTTAGTGTAACTGCCGATGTTTAATCTCCAAACCTACATTAATGGGGTACGGAAGGTTCCAGCCTTGAAATGTTTAGTATGAATTTACTGTACAAAATGTCCTTAAATGTGTCGATACTTACTGTACACCCCCTCGCAAGCTAATGAAGGATTTGGCAGGTTGATGTGTTGCCCCATCAAATCCTCCATACTAGCGCTAAGGCCTAAAATACACTTGCCCAACATGTCTAGCCTATTCAATTTACTATAACGCTAATGTTATTTATTCCCTGCAATGCCCACAATTCTTTTTCTAACTTTGCACAAAATCCAGTAGACAGATTCTTGTACTGCAGTGTGCTTGACCTTCTTCTTACAATGGTTTAGGATATCTTCATTGGTCTTGGACACTTATATGTCGTTGGTGGTGCCATATGTCTAGCGCTTGGGGATTTTTTGTTGAAGATGAATCCTAGCAATAAAAATCCCTGCAGTCTTGCGCTGATTAAATCCTGACTAAGTCTATTTCACACTCATTTTCATGTTCTACCTCTTTATCCGACTTCCCTCGGGTCGAGGGGGAACCTGTGCCTATCTCAGGCTTCTTGGGGCATCAAGGCCGGATACACTCCTTGAATGCCAACCCATCACAGGGCACACACACACACTAACATTCACAATCACATTCATACACTAGGGACAATTTTCCAAGGTGCCAATCAACCTATGTTTTTGGACCCGGGGGGGGAAACCGGAGAACCCGGAGGAAACCTCCTGAGGCACTGAGGAGAACATGGAAACTCCACACACACATGGCGGAGGCAGGAATTGAACCCCCAACCCTGGAGGTGTGAGGAGAACGTGCTAACTGCTAAGCCACCGTGCCCCCTTTTATTTCACACTCCCACACATAAATTCAGATACTGCTTCATGCCTAAGGTCAAGTCACTTACTGGCAGGTTCCCAGAAGGACCTACAAGGAACGGCACATGTGAATAACATGCAAAACACATCATAGAGACTTAGCGAAGCTCAGGAACAAACCAGGGATAGTTCATCTGTAAGATAGGAATGATATTTACTGTGCCATAAGGGTACCCAGCATGATATATGCGCGGATGAGATCTTTCTAGAACAAACCGTCATTGAGAAATAAAACATTCACCGTCCATTGCTGGAATCCCGGCATCTTCTTTATAATGACAGACTTGGGATGGGATTGTAAGAGCTGGTTTAATCCTGGAGTAAGTGTTAACATGTGAGGTGAGTATCTCGTCATTAGAACTGGCACTTAATGAACAGATCTTTTTTTCGACTTTGACAATCGACGCGTGACTTTGCATGCAGAAGCAGTTAAACTTAAACGGCAACTATTAAAGCAACTCAAGCGGAGACCAGTGGAGTGATTTTTATGTACAAACGCACTAAAATTCAATCAAAAGCTTCCTCTTTAATTTTAGACCCTTTGGTATGTGCTACAAAGACCCCACTATTTACATTGGGGTAAATAACTCCATGCAAATGCTTTGTATTGATTTCTCAGGACCGTCTTGTGCAATGTTAAATGTAATAATTTAGACTCTGTGCTGTAATATTTAGTTCCTTTTACTCATCGAATGCATGTCTTATATTCAGCTTTGTGGCTTCGGTAGCGGATAGCAAATGATTTCATCATACTCCGCTTCGGAGAACACTGCAATACGATCAGCTGCGAGATTAACTTTATGTCAGGAAATCCTGAGAATGACATCGTTTTATTTTACACACCGTTCAAGATCACTGGGTTTCTTTTACGCCACCATGAACCGCATATGGGGATTTTTCTACAGCTGTGTATCACTCCTGGGACAGCTGGACCTTTGTACAGTATGTATGGTGCTTTTCTAGCAGCTTGTCTTCAGGGCACTGGAGCAGAAGGAGTCAATGCGATGTAACCTCACACATGGCTGTTGGCCCAACAGGGAAGTATCAGATGACAAAGAATTCCCACTTTGCTCGTTTGTGTGCTATATGGTTGCTATAGATTAATGCAAGCATCTCTATTGGCTACCGGATACGGAAAAATATTGGACGTTTATTTAATCTATAAAAATTCGGGCTCCATGGACGCGTTTCTTTGCCGAACAACGTTGGGGATAATTAGTGCAACAACAACAAAAACGATTATAGATTTCCGCATGGATGTGTTTTTTTTCTTAGTTTTGCAATGTGAACTATAATTTCTTTCTTTCCAATTAACAATATGGTTCAAACCAGGGAGGATAATTAGCTAGTTTCTAAAACATACTTTTTGGTTAGATATCTAAATATCTAAATAGATAGCAATATCTAAACTTCTTCTGTATATGTGATGCCTGAGTTTGTCATTGATATCAATTTGTGTAGGTATTCTTTTAAGAAACCAAAGAAACCTAAATATAAAAACCTAAATATATATATATATATAAGGGGCATGGTGGCTTAGTGGCTAGCAGGTTCGCGTCACACCGCCAGGGTCCAGGATTCCCGTCTCAGCCATGTGTGTGTGGAGTTTGTGCATGTTCTCCCCGTGCCTCCTGGGTTTTTCTCCGGGTTCTCCGGTTTCCTCCCGGTCCAAAAACATGCACGGTAGGTTGATTGGCACCTTGGAAAATTGTCCCTAGTGTATGAATGTGTGAGTGTGTGTGTGTGTGTGTGTGTGTGTGTGCCCTGCGATGGGTTGGCATTCCATCCAGGGTGTACCCTGCCTCAATGCCCATAGATGCCTGAGATAGACACAGACTCCCCGTGACCCGAGGGAAGATCGGATAAAGTGGTAGAAGATGAATGAATACATATATATATATATATATAATGTACTGAGTGTCTATAGATGTCACACTTCATAATCAGAAATGACCTAATGATTCCTATTAAGTTATTCTATTCTTAATGGAATTCACGAGGTCAGAACCAATAAGAACAAATATTTTTTTCCACAAGGGATTGCATTAGCGTGAACATTTACATTTCAGTCACAACTTTATACTGATCTATCCTGGGAACACTAAGTGTCAACGACTGCCAAAATGTCACTGTTGGGCCCATGAGTACGGCCTTCATCTGATCACTGTTACTGTACGTCACTTTAGATAAAACAATTAGGATGAGACGTGCCAGTCAGGAAGAGCAGGACATTGCTAGTACAGGCAGCACCACAGTCTCACTGGATGAAGAGGAGTCATCTGTGTGAAGGATTAAGCCGTGTAATCTCGCTTTGCTCTACATGGCCTGTTTTCTTTACAGCCAGATTCTCTCTGTATGTGTCACTTTACGTTTATTGTGTAACGTGACTGAGGGACCGGATGATTATCAAAATGATGAGCTTTCAGTATCGGCTTTAGTCAGACCTATCAATGCCAGCTTGCCTGTTATCTGTGCTTATTATAACTGTGTTATTCACTACATGTTAGTATATATATATATATATATATATATATATATATATATATATATATATATATATATATATATATGCAGAAAAGTGTCGTTATATATACAGGCTACAACTCGCGGTGAAATATAAACCTGGTTGGCTCTGAGAAAATTGTGCATTAAATAAAGGAACTTTAAGTATAAAATTATGAGGAAATCGGGTAGAACATATGAGATCATGAAAAAGTGGTAGCTATAATTAGTTTTAGTATTAGATTTAAACGTGCAAAAGGACACAAAAAAATCCGAACAACAAACTGTAACAAAATAAGTCGCTGTGAGGTGAGGTTCATTGTGGGCGGAGATAAAGAGTAGTGAGCAGATTTTTCCTAGCGATCATCTGCAATTTGCGACATCACTATACGTAAAAATGGAACATACACTTAATAGCCTTAAATGAGTTATGCCTAACAGTCAGACACCAGGTTCAGCCGTAAAAATTTGTTCCGGAATCGTCTGAAATTGAACAACAGAAGCAACATCCACTATAGAAAGTGCCTATGTAGTAAGTAGTGTTGGGAAGCTTACTTTAGAAATGTAATAGATTAAAGACAAGGTAATAAAATGTAATAAGTAGTGTAATTTTCCCAATTACCTTCATTTGTCCACTAGGGGGCGCTTGAAGTTAACATTCTAAAAGAAAATTTCAAATCCACGGAAAAAATCGCTTCTGTTTTTCGAAATGAAACTGCAGCAGATTGTCGTCATTCAAATCTCAGTAACTGTAACAAATTACTGTCACATTTATTTTGTAATGAAATTGTGTAATGCCGTTACGTGTAACTAGTTACTCCCCAACACTGGTGGTAAGTAGTCACATCACATCCTACAAGTCCTATAAGTCCTGTGCAATTCTTATGACAACTTGGTTGATGGGTGTGTCTGATTGCTGTCATGATGTGCCATAAAAAAATCCTGGATTGTATTTGGTAATGTATTTGTATTTGCATCGGGTTTTTGAAACTTTGGCTACGTTTAGCTCGAAAATCGGACTCTTTAATAATGTAAATACATTAAAACGCCCGTCTTCAGGGAAAAACGCCCGTCTTTTCCTTTTTCCAACTCTATACATCTATCACAGTTTATGGACTGTACACTTTAACTTCTCCAACTCGGATCACTTTGGATCACAGCATTTTATGTTTTAATGAGGTTATTATGTGCAGTATTCATTTACATGTTATTGATATATATTTACCTTTTAGTTCTAAGCCGGAGTGACAACTCGAGAGCGATGTTCGATTTGTTTCAGCGCCAGTGGTTCTGCTTTATCGAACTCTATTAATTAAAATGAGATATTAACCACGTGGCGATCCATTTACCGAGCGCCCGCTGTGTTAATGACAGTTTCTGGTAGAACCCAAACTGTTTGGCTGCGTGATGTTTTGGCTGCGAAATGTATCCACTAGACAAAACCCAAACAAATGTTTGTTTGTTTTGTTTTCTCTGATAGATGTTATTGCCTCGGCAGCTCGCTGTTCGGTGCAATCAGGGCCTGTTTTTTTGTTGTATGTGGGAAACTGTGGGCGCGAGAGCGAGCGATAGACAGGGAATGAGAGAGAGAGAGAGAGAGAGAGAGAGAGTGGAAAAGAGACAAACGGCGAATGATTTGTTGGGTAAATTGACAGTGGCTTTGGCAGTCAGGTTGCTATCAGTGAGAGGGGAAGACTGCGAATCTGTGGCGAATTAACATCTATTTCAGATAAAGCCAGATAACAGCGGTGAAAGGCGATAGCAAGAAAGCCAGCCATGGCTGATGAATATCGGTCTTAATTAGAGCGATCCATCACTGCTCTGAATCTAAGCTTATGCTCTATGTTTGTGTGTGTGTGTGTGTGTGTGTGTGTGTGTGTGTGTGTTTGTGTGTGCAGTGTGTGTATGGTGTGTCGTGCTGCCGTGGTTGGTGTGTGCCCGATTCCCTTGCGTGCATTTCACTATAATTACTTTTCTATTATTATTCTGTACACACACACACACACACACACACACACACACACACACACTTTCCTGTTTGTTTGATTGCCCTTGTGTCAGCAAAAAGAGAAATTAGTGTTGACCTGTAGATGGATGGAGAGAGTCCAGGTCTTATTTGGCATGCACACACACACACACACACACACACACACACACACACACACACACACACACACACACACACACACACACACACACACACACACACACACACACACACACACACACACACACACACACACTACACAATATCTTTAACCTTTTTTTTCTGAAGGCCTTTCCAAATCTAACCTAAATGCCTAAAGCATCAAATCTTACGATCACATTAAGTCTAACGTAACCTAGTCCCCCCCCCCCCCCCCAGTGCATTATAATCGCTTTAAATGCCATTATGTACTTTGATTGAGAAACATTTGAATGTAATAAATGCATAAAAAAGAAGTAGAGATGGAAATACGGGGACGCAATTGTCTATTGTGTGCAAATGTGCCTCTGCGCTAATGGCATAATTGCACTCTTATAGATATTTCACAAAGCCGCCTTATAACTCGCACTATAATGTTATAATTATACCGGCTCTGTGTAATTATACGTGTACTCTCGCGCTCTTTTCTCACTCCGGCTCATGTACCCGACACTCGTACGCGTGCTAGCTTTAAAAAAACGCGCCCCCGGCAGCAATAGAGAGTAAGAAAGTGTTACACGGGTACGCAAAAGTGTTTTGTATTGTAATTAATAGTGATTTAAATCGATTCTATATCCTCACGTAAGCATATCATTTCTTTATTGGTCTGCTCAATGGGTTATTTATCGCATGGCTGAGAGTATACACATACACATTTAGCAGAAGTCATTCATACTGAGCAGATAAGAGGTCATTGACCTTTGCTCAAGGACCCAGAGAGTGCCCACTAGGCAATACCAGGGCTTGAAAGCAAGACCTTAGTATACAAAATCCAATGGCCTTAAGCGACCATCACCCTTTTACTTGTGTTTGTGAAAATGTGTTTTACAGGTTCTTGCTCTGGGGCACGGTGGCTTAGTGCCTCACAGGGTTGGGGGTTCGAGTGGAAATTCTCAAAGGTGTTTCCAAAGGACTTCGTTTATCTATGTTTACACACGGTCACCTTCAAAATAATCCCCTCGCACCCCCAGCGTTCCTGCCACTTCTGTCCCGGAAGTCTTGTTTTCTAAACGTGACAAGCGTGGGAGGAGGGTGTAGCTCCGTGGTTTAAAGCGCTGGGCTACTGATCAGAAGGTCGGGGGTTCGAGCCCCCGGTATCACCAAAGCTGCCACTCTCTTGGTTCATGAGCAAAGCCCTTAACACTGTGCTCTAGGGGGTGCTGTATCATGGTTGACCCTGCGCTCTGACCCCAACTTCCAAACAAGATGTGACAAAAGAATGTCACTGTGCTGTAAATGTATATGTGACAAATGAAGGCACTTCTGCAATTTGCACACCTTTTAGTGTGATTGAAAAATAATACCATGCCTTTTCTCTATAGTATAAAGATATTCTGTAGGTTTTTGTCTGAGTGCCTCAAGAAATGGTGTACACGTTTTTCATGCAACAGGACGAGATCTGATTGCAGCGGCTACAAGAAA
>JACRUU010000005.1:33308992-33353992 GCA_030449085.1 Kryptopterus vitreolus
CTTTTGTAAGCACAAATAATAAATGAATTTTTATATATGTATATATATATATATATATATATATATATATATATATATATATATATTATCATATATATATATATATATATGTATGTACATATATATGTATATATACATATATATATATCATTTATATATATATATATATATATCCAGGTTTATAATGACTCATGAAACAATAAGAGCAAGGACTTTGCACGCCATTAGAAGAAAAAAAAAACTAAAGAATTCATGTAGAACACCAATTTGCTTTGCTAATATCCTCGGACTAAAAATAAACTTGCAAGGCATTATGGGTGCGAACAGTAACTCGGGGTCATGTAATTGGCCGAGTGTTATGTCACTGTTCGACGAGAGCGTGGCGTTATATAAGAGCCGTCTCTTGCCACGTGCGGGATTGGAATACGGCGTCCTGCTGTAATCCCGCTGATGTGTCTGGCAATGATTGATGTCCTCGCTAAGTTGTGACGGCCGGCTGTTCCTGCCAGGTGTAGCAGAATCGCCCGAGGCCAAACCGGTAGGGGAGCGGGAGGTGTTTTTTTTTTGTGAATAAGTGACATTTAAAGAGCAATAAGGAAGATTGCTCAGAAATCTGAATTAAACCGTATAACAAGAATACAATCCGTCAAAAACGAGTTGATTTATTTCAATTATGTCGAATACATTGGGATCCATTGTGTTCATTCACAATGGCACAGGTTTAAAAAGAACAGAGGACAAAAATAAGGAAAAAAACAGGCACATTTACACACACTGGGGCTGGAAGAAGAAAAAAAAACAGCAGTTCCGGAGAGGTGTAGGTCAGGGACTGTTGCGTTTTGCGCTTAAATGGTAGTTTATGGCCATTGAGTAAATAATACTGTCAGTGTGCCTGTCAGAGTTACAGAAGGTACCTGTCAATGCTAAATAACAATCGTCAAGCTCTTTGAATTGCGCTTGCTTTTTTTTTTCTCAATCCTGCCCCTTCACCTTCCTTTTGTGAGTAGGCGGAGATAAACCCACTCCATACAGCGCTTATTCGTTACATGCTGCGTGGAAGCGTTCGTGTTGCAGTAGCGATGCTAAAAACCAAGAACTCTAAAGATACTTTCGAATTTCCCCGTATGTCATTGTAGTAAACGCCTCAGAAATCCTAATTGACTAATCCCAATGATTATTCCATGCAAGTGGCCATTTCTTGAATTCCTCATTCAAGTATCCACAGTGTTGGGAAGGTTACTATGGAAATGTAATAGCAAAGTACCCTATTCGAAATGTAATACGTAGTGTAACTTTTCAATTGCTTTATAAAAGTATAGGAATGGATTACATTTGATTACTTTTTGATTACTTTCATTTGTCCACTAAGTGGCGCTTTAAGTTAACATTCTAAGGAAAAAAAAGCCTCATACAAAAAAAACTGCAGCAGCATTCTAAAGCACTAATATTACATGAAATTGTTCGCCCTTTTTGTGATCTTTAACCTTTTCCTGACTAACTGTAACTTAATTGAACATTTTTCATCGGTAAATGTAACAAGCTACTGTTACTGTTTATTTTGTAATTAAATCACTTAACTAGTTACTCTGGGTATCTATAATATATTGTATATTATATACAGTATTGAGAACAGTCTTGTGGACACCTGAGCGTACATGCTTTATAAACATCCCATTCCACTTTTAGTCCCATTTGCTGGAAAGATGGTGCACTAGATTTTGCGTTGAGGTCAGTGTTTTGTAGCAGGCCACTCGAGATCTTCCACTGAACTTGGGTTGTCCTTGTCATGACATGTACAAAAAGAACCATACCACCACAGAACAGTGTTCACTATACCTTTATGTACACCAACGGCGGATACGGTGGATTGTGTTCATGTTCACCAGCCCATTCTGTGACCTTCATGTTCACTGTTTGTGGTGCATTCTGTGTCGTTTAAGGGCCAGATACCTTTATGTATACCATACCATGTACGCCATACCTTCATGTACACCATACCATACCTTCATGTACACCATTGCCTCTTACTGGACCTAATTTGAATTGGTGATCCTCTATATCTTACTTGGCTTCTGAGTAGACACTACTGACCTTTTTATACCATGTACCTAATTTTGCCATACCTTCATGTACACCATACTATGTACAACATATTTTTTGAGGTCACCTTACAAATGTACATACCATTTCTCATGTATACCATGTACACCATACCTTCATGTACACCATACCTTCATGTACACCATACCATGTACACCATACCTTCATGTACACCATACCACATGTACACCATACCTTCATGTTCACCATACCTTCATGTTCACCATACCTTCATGTTCACCATACCTTCATGTTCACCATACCTTCATGTTCACCATACCTTCATGTACACCATACCACATGTACACCATGTACACCTTATGTACATGTACACCATACCACATGTACACCATACCTTCATGTTCACCATACCTTCATGTACACCATACCTTCATGTACACCATACCACATGTACACCATACCTTCATGTTCACCATACCTTCATGTACACCATACCACATGTACACCATACCTTCATGTTCACCATACCTTCATGTACACCATACCTTCATGTACACCATACCTTCATGTTCACCATACCTTCATGTTCACCATACCTTCATGTTCATTATACCTTCATGTTCACCATACCTTCATGTTCACCATACCTTCATGTACACCATACCTTCATGTACACCATACCACATGTACACCACACCTTCATGTTCACCATACCTTCATGTTCACCATACCACATGTACACCATACCTTCATGTTCACCATACCTTCATGTTCACCATACCTTCATGTTCACCATACCTTCATGTTCACCATACCTTCATGTTCACCATACCTTCATGTTCACCATACCTTCATGTACACCATACCTTCATGTTCACCATACCTTCATGTTCACCATACCTTCATGTTCATTATACCATACCTTCATGTTCATGTATACCAGTCACCTTTCATGTTCATTATACCTTCATGTTCACCATACCTTCATGTTCACCATACCTTCATGTTCACCAGAAAAGTTCAAATAAGTTTTTCTCAAGTTTTTTCACTCCAAAGAATGTGTCTGCAGTTTTTATTAAGACTGCTTTACAAAGTCAAGGTCAGTCTCCATCATTACATGCAGTCCAGATTTTAATATACATTCGCATTCGAAACGGAAAATAGCAGGAAAAAAAAACCTTCACCCTGCTATCCACTATTGCCTTGGGGAATTCTTGTCATCATCTAACTGTTCATTTCTATCCCTCATTACCTCGAATGATGTTTATTAAATGATAGTTTGGCGGCTGTCAGGGTCAGAATCAGTGTAGAGACAAAGGGGCGGAATTTCTCCACAAGGCGCAGTTATTTCACGCAAATTCATTCTCCGAGCCTCCAAACATTGAACCCTTTTATAAACAAACAAACAAACAAACAACAAAATATATGACATGTTTGGTGGCAATAGTGGTGGCTGTTTCAATTCCAGCTGCAAATGTTGTGCACCGTATTAACAAGAAAGCTCTTTTTAAAGCTCTGTAATATCCTTCTAATTTAATTTGTAATTTGCTGCAGACTAAATGAACGCCAAAACGAAAAACAAAAAAACAGGACATTGTTATTTCTGTTTGTGCAGCAAAGAAAGCTTTTTAAAATACACTTTCCACAATGAACGTAAATGAATACTGGGGAATTAAATGTGCGACGTAATAAATCTGTCACATTACACTCGTGAAGTATAGTGCGTATAGGGCATAAATAAATCGCCATTACTGGGTCCTAGAACAAGCCTCCACTTCTCTGGAAGACTTTTGCAAGATGCCGTAAATGTAAAAAGTTAACGATCTATTAAAGATAAATTCTTTCGGGAAAAAAAACCCAAAACAACCTGGAATTTCCTTTAAATATTTTCCAGCTAACAAACTTCAGTAAGTCTGTTTGTTTAAGCACTGGCCAAACTATCCATCCTCCCAGCCCCTCCCCCCCACACACACATATTAATGAGCACTCACACTGCAGAGACTTGGAAATATGTTAGCTGGGCATTTAACTGCTTCTGTATATGCAACCTGTAATAGTGCTTTGCTCATAACCATTATGCAGAGTTTTGTTTACCAGCTCCACTATAATCCACGCATTATTAAACAGTGCCTTTTCCCGGCACTGCACTGTATTGTGTCTGGGCCGAAATGTGCTGAGTAAACCTTTAAGCACGGTCTGAAATCCTCAGGTGCGTCACGTAAAAAAGAAAAATAAGCTTTCTGATATGTAAATCTTTAGAAAGGCTAAAATAAGGAGGAAAAAAAACCTCCACACACAATGTTTTTGTGGCAGGAATAGATTTAATTTACATTCACAAGAGCTCTTCAATAGCCTACGCTACACTATTGTATACATATCAATGTGGTGACATCATGAAATGAAATGTGAAATGGGGGGGTATCTCAGTTCTGCGCAAAACGGGACTTAAAAGGAGCTCATTAATGAGACGTGCTGCAGCACGACACAATGTGTTGATGATCACAGTTTTGGAAAATAACTGGACGAATATATTCTTTTAGTTATGTGCATATGGCAGGTCTGACATTCCTTTTTTACTGTCCATGTGCATCTGTTCCCAAAAACTGTGTGTGTGTGTGTGTGTGTGTGTGTGTGTGTGTGTGTGTGTGTGTGTGAGTGTGTGTGTGTGTACATGGGATCGGATTCGAGTGTGGCAGCTGCTTGCACAATCCGGCAGCATCCCTTGACTATGTAGGTCAGACAGAAAAGAGATGAAGACAGGCAGAGACAGAGAGAGAGAGAGAGAAAGGAGAGAGAGAGGGAGAGAGACAGAGAAAAATGCCACCCGTCCTCTAAACCCAATCGTATCATTACTTCAATGAATTCTTCCACGTGTATCTTTTCATTTACGCTCCACGCTGGTGACACATTTTCCGTACCAAACATCTGTATTCATTACTTCAATGAATGTCTCCTGTCAAAATGAACCAAAGGTAAAACACATACGTCTTGATGTTCCCATAATAAGCTGGCGTATTTGATATACATTCCGCTGAACGCTCGCATACTAGTTCTAATTTAGCTTCCTTAAATATACATATTAATATTGGAAGAAAAGCTTCTAGCTGCACTATATTTCTAGGCTTGTATATATACTGTGTATATATATATATATATCTATATATATATATAGATATATATATATATATATATATATATATATATATATATATATATATATATATATATTCGTTCATTCATCTTCATACCTGCTTTATCTATATTCGTTCATTCTTTCTATTTATCCGATCTTCCCTCGGGTCACGGGGAGTCTGTGCCTATCTCAGGCGTCTATGGGCATTAAGGCAGGATACACCCTAGATGGAATGCCAACACAATCGCAGAACACACACACACTCACACACACACATTCATACACTAGGGACAATTTTTTTTTTCCAAGGTGCCAATCAACCTACCGTGCATGTTTTTTTTGGACCGGGGGGAAACCGGAGAACCCGGAGAAAAAACCCCCTGAGGCACGGGGAGGGAGAACATGCAAAACTCTACACACACACATGGCCGAGACGGGACTCGAACCCGGATCCCTGGCGGTGTGTGAGGCGAACGTGCTAACCACTAATCCACCACCGTTTTTCATTGCCCCCATTTTATATATATATATATATATATATATATATATATATATATATATATATATATATATATATATATCTATATATATATATATATATATATATATATATATATATATATATAATATAATACACTATATAATATATAGTATAATATATAATACACTATATACATAATACAATATACAATATATAATATATAATACACTATACTTACACTACACTACATACTTGAGAAGTATACTGAACTACACTGCATAGAGAAGTGCACGAGTGCAATTTGTTTACAGTGCAGATGTGTAAAAATGAATATATTCCGAACATGAAAATACAAAAACACATGAATACATGAATCGACAAATAAGAGTTCATAATCAGATTTCAGTATCTTAAAGAGACCGGGACTGTGGCGAATCCTTGTGCTGTATTTTACCCAGAACCCTTAATCGAGTGCTTATTCGAAAACATGGAAGCTGAAAAAGACGAGCATTTTTTTGTGGATTGTGTTCTAATGGAAAGAACAGCCTTTGGATTTTGGGTTTCCCAGCTAAAGACATGAGACAAATCTTACTTATAATGTCATTGCTGTGCATTATTGTCCATTGGGGGGGGGGGGGGGGGGGTCAGTTTTTTTTTCTGATCCATTTCGACCCATTTAATTTAAGTATCACATCGTTTTTTGAGAGCATAATAACAAGTGGAGAAAATACCATGTAGTATAATCATTTGCGTAAAGAATCTTGGTGATGGCAAAGAGAAAATGGTCAGTAAGAAATGAAACGGTCCTAAAACGTGTCTTTTTGAGATCTGGAAACGTGTATTAACGCCGTGTTTGTGTGTGTCCTTACCGCTAAGTTGGAGGACAATTTCCCCTGGATTTGGCCAGAATAAGTGTATTTGGCTTTTAAAAAATGGATTTATTATCTCTCTCTCTCTTTCTCTCTCTCTCTCTCTCTCTATCTCTCTCTCTCTCTCTCTATCTCTATCTGTCCCTCTCTCTGGCACTTCAGCTCTTCTGTCCATTTTTTGATGTAGCTGGCAGCTGGTGTGTGTTTTGCACGGGCGATTGGCTTTGCTGCCTCTTCAGCACTATTGTTGCGGCGTCTCCGGGGTTGCTGTCCATGGTGCTGATCCAGAACCAACAGTATTTCGGATGCGATGCTACATCGGCATGACAAAGCGCCTGGCTCGGTGCTGGATGCCCACGAGTGTGTAAATGAATTACATATAATAAATCTTCCCGAGGGATGCGCACACTCAGATGTGAGGATTTCCCAAGAGCGAGAAAGGATCTCTGTGTATGTGTGTGTGTGTGTGTGTGTGTGTGTGTGTGTACGTGTGTTTGTGTGTGTGCAGGCGTGTGTTTATTTTCACACAGCTGCAGGTATATGGATGGTACAGGTCAGGGATGAATTCCTAAAGGAGATGCTTCTTTAAAGCAATTGCACTGTTTTGGAGCAGAACGGCAAAAACACACACTGTGTTAACTCGTTAGTTGGCTGCATAGAGTCGAGATGCTACATCATGCTTTGACGTCCGGAGACATAGGAAGTCACAATTTTTACCTCAGGCAATGGATTATGGGACATGCAGCGCTCTGTCTTTTGCACTCTGGCTTCTTTATCTAGGTCAAATCACAACGCAGCCTGTTCTAGCACTTTAAATAAAGACTTTTCTCTCGTTTTCACATCATTAATGAAGTTTTTGTTAAAAAAAAAACAAAAAAAAAACTCAATGCTTATCAAAAACACTCACTGTAAAATATATAGTTGGATCACAATGACTGCATAGTCATGACATTACACCAGTGGTGGGCAATTATTTTTTCCAAAGGGCCACACGGGAGACCTGAGGTGTGTCGGAGGGTCGTGCCAAATATAAATTGAACATAATTTTTTTATATTGTGAATTGTTAAGGCGGGGAGGGGGGAGGGTGATTGTTTGGGGAGGTGGCAGTGCGCGGCATTTCTTAGATTGATGGCGGGGGGGGGGGGGGGGGGGGGGGGGGGGGTCCGGGGGGGGGGGGGGGGGGGGGGGGTCCGACAGTATGGACACTTCTGTATCAATCTTTGGCGGGCCGGATTGGAAGAACCCGTGGGCTGTAGTTTGCCCATCTCTGCATTACACTATACTCCATCTATATAATGATATTACACACAATACTCTGCTTTATATAATCATATCTATGCTCCATCACTATGTTGCAAGTGAGGTTATCGCAACAAAGCACTGTAACCTTGCATACTTAAATACTATTTTTGTTGTTGGTTTGTTTGTTTTTCCATTATTGAATTTGTACGAAGGAGAAATAAACCATGCTCCCCTAAACACGCAGCCTATACGTTTTAAAATGCCAAAATAAAAGTATGTATCTTTTGCATGTAAATATACACTTTTATACAAAAATACCCTTAATTGTGGTTTTTATATAGTTATAATAAGCAAAGTCAATTCATCGGTAAAATTTATCGAATAATCGATTACCAAAATAATCGTTAGTTGCAGCCCTTGATATTTCATATCATGACCTACATAATCATATCACCCATATCCAGGGCTGCAACTAACCATTTTTTCCCTTAATCGATTAATCTGGACGATCGATTAATCGATTGCAAAAATAATCATACCGTGCTCTACATAATCATATCACCCACTACACTCCCTCTGCATAATCATATCACACGCTGTAAATCCCTCTACATAATCACATCACACACACACACACACACACACACACACACACACACACAGTACTCATCTCTACATTCTAAAATCACACGCCACCTAATTCGATTACACACTCTCCTGTGCGTAATCACATCACACACTTTATTTCCTCCACATTATCGTATTACATATTGTGGCCTAGCTCGTAAAATTCCCACATGATACGCCATCTACGGTGTGCTGTTAAAGCAAGCACTAAGTGCCACTAAATTCATTCAATTAAAAGGTTATTTCCCGATATATCAGTTACATTATTTGAAGTGAGGAATATTTTTTAATGTCCTTTTCTAAACAAACAGAAAATAGTTTTCATGTTGAATGGACAGACGCTCTGTAATCAGCGATATGACATATTAAGATAGAATTTCGCCTCACACGTTCGCAAGTTCGCCTCACACCGCCAGGGTTGGGTTCAACTCCCATCTCTACCATGTGTGTGTGGAGTTTGCATGTTCTCCCCGTGCCTCAGGGGTTTTTTCTTCCGGATCTCCGGTTTCCTCCCGGTCCAAAAACACGCACAGTAGGTTGATTGGCACCTTGGAAAAATTGTCCCTAGTGTATGAATGTGTGTGTGTGTGTGTGTGTGTGTGTCCTGTGATGGGTTGGCATTCCATCCAGGGTGTATCCTGTCTTAATGCCCATAGACGCCTGAGATAGGCACAGACTCCCCGTGACCCGAGGGAAGATCATATAAAGTAGAAGATGAATGAATGAATGAACTCATTCCTTTCTCCATAATCTGGGCCAAATAAGACTTTGCCTGGACTGTGAAGAGAAAGAAATACTTTAATATAATATACATTTTATATATGTGGAGGTGGTTAAGGCATTGTCCTCTGGACCAGAAGGTCACGGGTTTAAATCCGACCACCACCACCACGAAGGTGCCACTAGTGGGCCCTTGAGCAAGGCCCTTAACCCTCAGTTGGACACTGCTCTGGATAATCTGCTAAATGCTACAAATGTAAATACAGAAAACCCGATTTAAAGCATCTTTGCTAGACTTTTATTTGTTTGCCATTATGACCGTGCGCAAGTGCAATTCATTTGTCATATTTTCTATGTATAGATTAGCAAGAAATTCTTTTATATATATATATATATATATATATATATATATATATATATATATATATATATATATATATATTGAATTACACCAACAACCCCCCGCCCGAAAGATCTACAGTAGTTGCTATTCCAATATATACCCTGTTAGTGGTATATGAATTTGTGTGGAAGACAAATGACTTTGAAAAGCACGCTTGACATTTTGCGATGCTACACCTGAGTGGAAGCAGCTCGGAGACACCGCAAGAGTCATTGAAACAGAGAAAGGAGACGATAAAGACGGAGGGAGTAAGAGAGAGAGAGTGAGAGAGCGAGAGAGAGAGTTAGGTGGACGAGTGGGAAAAGCGGTGGGAGTTGGGAAATTGCGTTGTAGCTTGATTTCTGCACTTGTCCTGGGAAATGTGAGACTATTTAATGTGCTGTATTGCCCTCTATACAGGACAATAAGGATTGTAGTCTTTAATCGTTTACGTAAAATGCCTCCGCAGGAACCATTAATGAGATTATTTAGATTTTCATTTTGATGCATTTAAATATGACCTTCAAATTCAATGCCAGGATTTTTATGTTTAGTGGCTATTGTAAATATATATATATATATTTTTTCAAGTAAATACATTCACAGGATTTGGCAGATGTCCTTATCCAGAGCAATTGAGGGTTAAGGGCCTTGCTCAAGGGCCCACTAGTATAGTGATATCTTGGTGGTTTGAACCTGTCATCTTCCAGTCCAGAGGCCAACACCTTTAAACCACTGGGCTATCACCTCCCCTAATACCCATTGCATCAGAATGCCTAGAAGTGGCGCTGAATTCAATGCTGTTTCCGACATTAACCCAACCCGAACAAACAAACAAAAAATAAAATCACACATAACAGGTAGAGTCAGTGAACCTATGATTATACTTAAAGTCAGAAAGTTTAACGCGAATATAATATAACCCGTTGTCCTTGTACTTTGCCGTTCATACATCACTGTAGTTATTCAAGCAGATTACTCCCGACCTAATGCCATTATCTCTGATTACATTGCTGCATGAACTCCCTGTGCCAGCGCAGCAGTATTCTGCAAAATAAATAAAGAAATAAAGAAATAAATAATGATGCAAGGCTCTTTCGAGAGGAATCCAGGCTTTAAAGTGAAGATGTTCTCACACCGTGTAACAATCTACAGGCATCCTTTTTGTGTGTCTTTTTTTTCATAGAAAAAATGACGTCTATGGGCATTAAGGCAGGATACACCCTGGATGGAATTCCAACCCATCACAAGGCACACACACACACACACACACACACACTCACATTCGCACACTCATTCATGCACTAGGGACAATTTTCCAAGGTGCCAATCAATCTACCGTGCATGTTTTTGAACCGTGGGAGGAAACCGGAGAACCCGGAGAAAAACCCCCTGAGGCACGAGGAGAACATGCAAACTAAGCTTGACACTATTATGTCAGTATGAATGTTTTTCCATCACCTAAAGGTTGTAGGTTTGACAGACTTTACATGAAGTTATTAAACCTTATTTATTCTGCATTTCTATTTCAGTTTATGGAAAGTCTTTTGCACACTTTCTAATTTCATGGTTTCTGATTGTTCCATCGAGTACACTTGAGCTCATTTATTTTATTTCCTCGAAAATCGATTCAGATTCTGGAATCGGACACTTAAGATTAAGAATCGGACACTTGTTATAAAATCCAAATTCCAATTCCATCTGGCCATTTTCCACCTGGCAATCTGCCAATACCTTATGCACATCCAATCTTCCAGGACCTTATATGGTAAATACAAGACGGACCGGGGGAAGCTCTCAAAAATGGGGCTACACTTTGTAAAAAACCAACACTAAATCTCATTGTAATTATTATGATAAATTACACGACCAACATGACTGAGCATTCGTGGTTGGTTCACCAGTTTGGAATCGAAACTGTGAATCATAATCGATAGAATTAAAATGATACCCGACCCTATTCAGGACAGATACTGCGTACATTTGTGTTGTTTGTTGGGAACTTGATGTTTCAAGTGGCCTTTTAAAAAGCATTACACAAAAAAACTTTGTGGAAAGTTTTCTTTGATATCTGTCTCGCAGATGGAACCCTGACTCAAGGATAAGGATAAACTGGTCTTTTGCTTTAGGGTTTGAGAGTCTTCACAGGTCCTACCCCCGGTGCAAACTTTTAATCTGGGCCCGAAAGTGCTGTGACTGAGAAAGATGCTGCTAGAGCGTGTTGTTGGCCGAAGGGACGGGAAGAATAGCAGCACAATGTCACGCTATGCAATTCGCTCCAGATGGAACCCCGCATTTTAAATGCACTGCGTCACTGCTTATATAAGCGAACTGGAGGAGGGTGTATAATGTGCAGCGGTGCTTACCCAAGTGTGTCGTTAGTTGTGTCATTAATCAAAGCGAGCATTGGGCTTCTACGCCTTTTTCTTTTTTTTTTTGCTGATTAAACTACACTGTGAAATCCTTTAATATATAGGCCTTCCAAACGAATTCGAACCTCACTGAATGAACAGAGTATGGAGTCCCACAAAGAAACAAATCTGTTGTGTACTGTTTTGCTGACTCAGGCAGTGGGTTTTAGAAAAATTCAATGAGCCGCAGCCTCACGGTAGCTGTATAAAAAAGTAGTTAAAGAGCGCTGAGTGAAGCCGAGGCGAAAGTAAAATAAAGAAATCAATTGAAGCTTTGTTTCAGATAGCAACAAGAAGAAATGATGAACATGATTATTCATTCGCCTTAAATAAAATGCAGGTTAAATAAAAATTTAAATATATTCTGCTTTTGTGTTTTTGTTTTGAAAAATCAGCGCGCACGCCTGTTAAAAGCACGTTCGCTGACCTGACAAGCTGGAAACATCCTAATGACTTTAAACACCAATTTTTATTGACTTAAGTTACAGAACAGTTGGTTTAGTGGTTAGCACGTTCGCCTCACACCTCCAGGGTCGGGGTTCGATTCCCGTCTCGGCCATGTGTGTGTAGAGTTTTGCATGGTGCCTCAGGGATTTTTTTCTCCGGGTTCTCCCGTTTCCTCCCGGTCCAAAAACATGCACGCTAGTTTGATTGGCGCCTTGGAAAATTGTCCCTAGTGTATGAATGTGTGTATGAATGTGAGTGTGTGTGTTTGTGCACTGCTATGGGTTGGTATTCCATCCAGGGTGTATCCTGCCTTAATGCCCATAGACCCCTGAGATAGGCACAGACTCCCCGTGACCCGAGGGAAGATGAATGAAGTTACAGAACACATATCAATCTGCAAAGCTCGGTGCTGAGTCCCCTCTCTGTTTTTCCATCTATACCTCCTTTCTCTTTAAGCTTTACAACTAAACACAATGGGGATTGTGTCAAGAGCTAACAATTAGAGCTCTTGACATGCGTTAGAGTGTCACCTCATTGCTTGTGTTTCCATTCCTTGAATTGTATTTGAAAGACTACATTTTGTGTACTTAAAATCTGAAAAGTATTCTTTTTATATGGAGATAATATATTATATTTAGAATCAAAAGCCACTTAAGTGAACATAAGTAGACTGCACAGGTCGCCATTAAGAATTGCTCGTTTCTTCCCTCGGCTTGCCGCATTTTGCCGCGGAGTGGCGCGATATCCTGTTGAGCCTTCGTGACACTTTTTTTCAGTTTATATACTCGAGTTGTGCTTGAAAGAATATCCACCAGATGGCGCAATGACACTCAATGACACTATTTAGCAACACAATACATTGCACGGTGTAACAATGCACTATTGCCGAATTAGCTTTTACTTAAGCATACATTTTAAATGTATTTATAGTGCCTTAAAGAAGTGCACTTGCTATTTCTTTGCAATTGAGTAATACACCACAGCACATGTCCAATAACTGCTTCTAATTTCAACTTAAGCATGATGTCCAAAATTCTTTAAAACACTGTAAAATGTGCATTTAAGTGCTTTTAAAAGAATCACTCAAACGTTAAATGGAATTTAGTATCAATTTAATTTGCGATATATTACAAACTCTAATTTTATTTGTCACACACACACATACATACATACATAGTACGACATGCAGTAAAATTCTTTTAACGACTGTCCAGTATGTAAACATAACGGAAAGAAAAGAAAAAGGGAATAGTGCTGCCATTATATATAAATGTAAACAAAAAGATAAAGTATAATACAAATCAAAATAAAATCAAAATAAAAATTACATCTTTATAATATATATATATATATATATATATATATATACAGACGTGGACAAAATTGTTGGTACCCTTTGGTCAATGAAAGAAAAAGTCACAATGGTCACAGAAATAACTTTAATCTGACAAAAGTAATAATAAATAAAAATTATATAAATGTTAACCAATGAAAGTCAGACATTGTTTTTCAACCATGCTTCAACAGAATTATGTAAAAAAATAAACTCATGAAACAGGCATGGACAAAAATGATGGTACCCCTAGAAAACACAGAAAATAATGTGACCAAAGGGACATGTTAATTGAAGGTGTGTCCACTAATTAGCATCACAGGTGTCTACAACCTTGTAATCAGCCATTGGGCCTATATATATGGCTCCAGGTAATCACTGTGTTGTTTGGTGATATGGTGTGTACCACACTCGACATGGACCAGAGGAAGCAAAGGAAAGAGCTGTCTCAAGAGATCAGAAAGAAAATTATAGACAAGCATGTTAAAGGTAAAGGCTATAAGACCATCTCCAAGCAACTAGATGTTCCTGTGAGTACAGTTGCACATATTATTCAGAAGTTTAAGATCCATGGGACTGTAGCCAACCTCCCTGGACGTGGCCGCAGGAGGAAAATTGATGACAAATCTAAGAGACGGATAATCCGAATGGTAACAAAAGAGCCTAGAAAGACTTCTAAAGAGATTCAAGGTGAACTTCATGCTCAAGGAACATCAGTGTCAGATCGCACCATCCGTCGTTGTTTGAGCCAAAGTGGACTACATGGGAGACGACCAAGGAGGACACCATTGTTGAAAACGAATCATAAAAAAGCAAGACTGGAATATGCCAAACTACATGTTGACAAGCCACAAAGCTTCTGGGAGAATGTCCTGTGGACAGATGAGACAAAAATCGAAGTTTTTGCCAAGGCACATCAGCTGTATGTTCACAGACGAAAAAATGAAGCATATCAAGAAAAGAACACTGTCCCTACTGTGAAACATGGAGGAGGCTCTGTTATGTTCTGGGGCTGCTTTGCTGCGTCTGGCACAGGGTGTCTTGAATCTGTGCAGGGTACAATGAAATCTCAAGACTATCAAGGAATTCTAGAGAGAAATGTACTAGCCAGTGTCAGAAAGCTTGGTCTCAGTCGTAGGTCATGGGTCTTGCAACAGGACAATGACCCAAAATACACAGCTAAAAACACCCAAGAATGGCTAAGAGGAAAAAATTGGACTATTCTAAAGTGGCCGTCTATGAGCCCTGACCTCAATCCTATTGAGCATCTTTGGAAGGAGCTGAAACATGCAGTCTGGAAAAGGCACCCTTCAAACCGGACACAACTGGAGCAGTTTGCTCATGAGGAGTGGGCCAAAATACCTGCTGAGAGGTGCAGATGTCTCATTGACAGTTACAGGAAGCGTTTGATTGCAGTGATTGCCTCAAAAGGTTGCGCAACAAAATATTAAGTTAGGGGTACCATCATTTTTGTCCATGCCTGTTTCATGAGTTTATTTTTTTACATAATTCTGTTGAAGCATGGTTGAAAAACAATGTCTGACTTTCATTGGTTAACATTTATAGAATTTTTATTTATTATTACTTTTGTCAGATTAAAGTTATTTCTGTGACCATTGTGACTTTTTCTTTCATTGACCAAAGGGTACCAACAATTTTGTCCACGTCTGTATATATATTTATTTATAAGCAACGAAAATATTACAGTTCATGCGTTTATATAAAGTATGTTAAAGTAGTACACTTTATAAATATATATGTAACGCTTTTTTTTCCCCACAAGCCATATCAGCATAAAAATGACTGATGCACACCCAAACATCTGTTCTTCATCAAGATTGCTTGCGTAACAGCACAATTGCCTATAAACTCAAAGAAAACTCATTCAGGAATATTTAACATTGTGTAAGTCCCGTGACCTGTGCCGTGACTTATACTCTTTGTTGCACCGCACTTATCAGGTCTTACATACTAGAGAGCAGAGCAGTCCATAAATCATGGATGTTGGCGTGTAATGTTGGTGCAACAAGCACTGGGGCTGTGAAAATCTCAGAACCTGGAGAGAAAATTTGTAGGAGAAACATGAATCATGCACAAGTAGATTACTTTTAAAATAAAGCTTTGTCTCGGGTTAGAACATTGGATTTAAAATGCGTACTGTATCCCAAAGCCCTCGGGGTGAAAACGCTGTAACACTGTCTTAGAGACTTGTAGAAACGAATGAAGCTGCTTTTTGTTGGATGGAGATGGACAGAAATGTTCTGGCGCATTTTAAGTCGTACATTAGGGACCTCAAATGGGGATGGAAGAATATATACGGTGCATTTTATCATAAAACCCTCTGCTATTTAATGCTACACTTCACTGTACCAACAGAGTAGCGTTCTTAGTGTCTAAATGTACAAAATGTATTTTTTATTCATTCATCTTCTACCGCTTTATCCGATCTTCCCTCGGGTTACGCGGAGCCTGTGCCTATTTCAGGCGTATATGGGCATTAAGGCAGGATACACTCTGGATGGAATGCCAACCCATCGCAGGACACACACTCACACACACAGTCACACACTAGGGACAATTTTCCAAGGTGCCAATCAACCTGCCGTGCATGTTTTTGGACCGAGGGAGGAAACCGGAGAACCCAGAGAAAAACCCCCTGAGGCACGGGGAGAACATGCAAACTCCACTCACACGTGGCCGAGACGGGAATTGAACCTGGACCCTGGCGGTGTGAGGCGAACGTGCTAACCACTAAACCACCGTGCCACTGTATTTTTTATTTAAAAAAATACAAAAAAGTTTTATTAAAATATAAAAATACTTGCATTGCTTTGCTTTGGGCTATTCACAATTATTGCCATAAATAGTCCTATAGACTGTGTTTGGCTATTCTCTAAAGTGTTTAATACTGGCCCTAAAGCATAGCAATTTATTTCCATCGCTTAAAGGTCTATAATTGCAGCTTGTTAACCAAATTCCACTTCTTTAGCCAAGAGCAAATAAGCAAGCGAGACACTCCTTATTCACTTACGCCTGGTTAATCTGCATATTTCAAAGTCATAAGTGAAGCGAATATGGAAATTAAATCACACGCCACTCGGTCAATCAGTTCTTTAATTAAATTTGAATGCATTCGATTAAATCGACCTTATTATGCGACTCGCCATGTACCGGACGTGCCCTTATGTGAAAGAGTGTATAATTAATGCACAGAAAATGAACAGTCAATTAACATTAATGGAATTGGCCAGTTTAGAACAGCCAGGTACCTTTCAACCTTTCTTTCTTTCGTTTTTTTTTAAATGCGTGGCTTTAAACGCATCAATGTCACATCAGTGATTTTAGTTTGGAGGTCAAAAGTGTATTGTATATAAAACAGAGCTCCTCAAGGTCATGCTTTTTTGTATTATAATTATTTATTTATTTTTCATCCGGCAATACAGCATGTCCGACAAAGATAGTACCCAATAAAGTGTGTAAAAAAAAAAAAAGAAGTAACAATTTATTAAATACTATGTAATTTGATCAATGTCACAATGAGAAGCACTTATCATCCGTAGTCACAATAAAAAAAATAAAAATAAAAACTTTTAAAACATTTTTTAAAAACTTTTTAAAAATGAAATTAGCTTCAGTACTTTAAACAACATACATTTACATTTACATTTGTGGTATTTAGCAGACGCCCTTATCCAGGGCGACGTACAGGAAGTGCTTTAGGTCTCACTCTAAGGATAAGATTTAGTCAAGAAAGGTAAGTAAAAACTTAAGTACACGAGGATAGACAGTTGCCAGTTTTTTTTTTTGGATTTCTGGACAGTGAGGTAAAAGAGAATAAAGGAATGTAAGGATAGGTGTTGTTGGAATAGGTAGGTCTTCAATCGACGTTTGAATGTAGACAGTGTCTCCGTTGTTCGGACATCCAGTGGAAGTTCGTTCCACCACATCGGTGCCAGAACAGAGAAGAGCCTTGAGCTGGCCTTACCTTTTACCCTGAGAGACGGTGGAACCAGGCGAGCAGTGCTGGACGCTCTCAGGCAGCGAGGTGCAGTACGGGAGGTGATGAGGTTTCGGAGGTAAGAAGGTGCAGATACATTTTTGGCTTTGTAGGCGAGCGACAGTGTTTTGAATCTGATGCGTGAGAGCAGATACAGGAAGCCAGTGGAGCGAGCGCAGGAGTGGGGTAGTGTGAGAGAATTTAGGCAGGTTGAACACGAGTCGCGCAGCTGCATTTTGAATCATTTGCAGTGGACGAATAGCGTTCTGAGGTAGAACCTGCCAGCAGAGAGTTACAGTAGTCCAGTCTCGAGATGACAAGAGACTGAACCAGGACCTGAGCAGCCTGTGTGGATAAAAACGGTCGAGTCCTTCTGATGTTGTAGAGAAGGTAACGACAAGAGCGAGTAACGTTAGAAATATGGGAAGAGAAAGATAATTGATTGTCTACAGTTACCCCGAGATTACGAGCAGTGGTGGAGGGAGAAAGTAGGGAGTTATGGAGAGTTATGCTGAGATCCTGACCAGGAGATGAATCACACGGGATCACCAGCAGTTCCGTTTTCTTCGGGTTGAGTTTGAGCTGATGAACGCTCATCTACGAAGCGATGTCAGATAGACAGGCTGATATTCTAGCAGACACTATTTTATCTGATGGAGGGAAGGAGAAGATTAATTGAGTGTCATCAGCATAGCAGTGATAGTCAAATCCATGAGAGGAGATGACTTTACCGAGAGAAAGAGTATAGAGTGAGAAAAGAAGAGGACCAAGTACTGAGCCTTGTGGTACACCAGTGGTGAGTCTGCGTGGAGCAGATGTCGATCCTCTCCATGATACCTGAAATGATCGACCTTCCAGGTATGAGGAAAACCAATTCCATGCAGCTCCAGAGATGCCGAGACTCCTGAGGGGAGATAACAGGGTCTTGTGGTTCACTGTATCATCTACACATTGGCTTTGACACTTAAAGCTCGACTTTAAAGCAGGTTACATTTTGTGGTTTTATTGCGAAAGATGAAGCGGTTTGGATTCGATTAAAGCAATACGCTACTTGAGAATGTGCATTGCAGGGATTTTGGCAAGGTGGTTTTAAACACCCCACATCGTGTCCTGCTTGGGGAGAAAAAAAAAACGTTTTACTAAATGCTAAAAAATCGCTGGCGCCAGGGGATATTTTTTGCAATAACAACTTATTATTTTGTTTACATGGATTTAACCCGACCTGTAATTGCCACTTGTTTTTTCAACTGGTCTTGTTATTGATGTGGGAATACCTGTGTACCAGTAAAGGATGATCTATTTTGGTTTGTCCTTGTTACAGTAAACTGCGATATCAATATTCCATTTCCCCATTGTGTTTGGTTGTGGATGGTTTTAATATCCTGGAGTCGTACAGATTGTAGATAAAGCATGCTCAAAGTAAGACGCTCTATTGTATGCTAAAAGATCTGGTTAAGATACTATGGTTAATGTAAGACCTAGTATGTGTGTGTGTGTGTGTGTGTGATGTATGTGTGTGTGTGTATTGTGAAGAACTGGGAGAGATTTAATAGGACACCAGTTGTGAGCACCGCCCCCATTGTGTTGAGTCTCCTTGACCTTCACAAGATTTATAGATTCATAACTGTGTTGCACTAGAAGTCAACACAATGCAACAGAGGAAAGCTCGTGGCAATGAGATGCGGTGACAACATTAACCTTGATAGGAGTTGATTTTAACAAAAGCACACATTTAGGGAGTATATAGATATATGTTCAGCAAATATATACATATAATGCATCAGTGTGAACATTGTACCGGGAAGCATTTGATTCGGAATCATTTGATTTGGAATCATTTGATTCAGAATCATTTGATTCGGAATCATTTGATTCAATCGTGCCGCAGCAGCATGCAGTGCGCAAGATCTTGTCAAGAGTGTTTGAGAGCTTCAGATATAACATAAAATAGGAGGACATAACACAGAGAGCTTGTGCCATTCTCTGGTTAATCTGGAGTATCTCTAGTGTAGCATTGCCTCCATCATTCATTCATTCATTCATTCATCTTCTACTGCTTTATCCGATCTTCCCTCGGGTCACGGGGAGTCTGTGCCTATCTCAGGTGTCTATGGGCATTAAGGCAGGATACACCCTGGATGGAATACCAACCCATCGCAGGGCACACACACACACATTCACACACTAGGGACAATTTTCCAAGGTGCCAATCAATATACCATACATGTTTTTGGACCGGGTGGAAACCGGAGAACCCGGAGAAAAAACCCCTGAGGCACGGGGAGAACATGCAAACTCCACACACACATGGTTGAGACGGGAATCGAACCCGGACCCTGGCGGTGTGAGGCGAACGTGCTAACCACTAAGCCACCGTGCCTCTTGCCTCCATCATATCATACCATTTTACCTTTTATCTGCAAAGAAAAAAACACTCAAGTTCTGGATGCATGACGTGGGCAGACTTATAGAGTGGGGAGTATGGCGCCATCGTCTGCAAGTTATTTAAATAAACCAGGAACAAAAGCTTCATAGTTTTACATCGGGCTGGGGCAAACTACGGCCTGCCGTCCACATCCGGACACTTTTAATCCGGCACTTTTAATCATATATCGCAATTATGACTACATTCATTTGACATTGTCTTGTAATTGTCTGACATTCCACCTGGGGGCGCATTAGACACGGTGATGCATTGAGTATTAACGTTAATGCCTTTTATATGTTTATGTTTGATATGAACGCATCTGGTGCTGGCCCAACCTGTTTGTCACATTTTAAAAGTTACCTTGGCTCCTGAAACAAAGAGCTTCAGTTTTGGAGATTCTCTGATACAGGCATCCTTATGCTTGGCCATTTTTCCTGCTTTTAACACCTCAACTTTGAGGACAGAATGTTCACTTGCTGCATAATGTATCCCACAGGTACCAATGTGAAGAGATAATCAGTATCATTCACTTCACCTTTTATATTGTATACGGTAGCTGAGTGGTTAAAAGGTGGACTCTGGACCAAAAGCTTTGAGTCCCAGCACCACCGAGCGGACCATTGAGCAAGGCCCTAACCCCTTTAATTAATTCCTCGGTCTGCCCCTTCCTGGTGCGCAAGCCATTGCCATCCTAGTGCAGGTCCAAATCCCAGATTAATGAGAAGGGCTGCGTTTGGAATTTCATCCAGTGTAAAACATGCAGAGGTGAGAGCTCAGTGGTTAAGGCATTGTTCTCCTGACTGGAAGAGCGCAGGTACCACCAAGCTGCCACTAGTGGACCCTTGAGCAAAGCCCTTACCCCTCAATTGCTCTGGATAAGGGCGTCTGCCAAAAATGCTATAAATGTACATGTTCCAGAACTAATCGTCCACTGTGATGACTCCATCACAGGGAGGGGAAAAATTATCCACTTCAACTTTTATTATGTCATAATGTTATGCCTTGGCAGTATATGGGTCCTATAGAGACATTCCTCTTGAGCAAGTCTCTTGCTTTGGTTTCTGTGTTTACGAGCTCTACTGGAAGAAGTGCCCATAAAAAAAAAATACTAAACTTTGGCCTTGTTTTCATTGGGAATCCAACTTTTAAACAACCCGATCTGGCAAGATCTCCTGCTCTTGCGTCAACATAACACATTTCCAAGGTGCCTGTGTGCTCACAACGGATGTTAAGAGTGTCTACATAAACTGCTGTCGCCTTTTCTGTCAACCTGAACCAGTCTGACTTTATTCTTGACCTTTCTCATCAACGGCGTGTTTTCACCTACTCTGTTTGTTCTTTCACGCCATGCCGAGTACACTCTGGAAACGGTGGTATGTGAAAATCGCAGGAGAGTTGCAGTTTACGAAAAATACTCAAACCCGCCTGCCTGGCAGCGACAACCATGTCACGATCAATGCCACTGAGATCACACTTCTCTGTTCTCTCTTCCGATGTTCAGACGTGAGCGTTAACTCGAGCTCTTGACCTGAATGTGCAGGATTTTATGCTTGGTGCCAAATGACCAGTATACACACAGTGTCCTAATTGTGTCTATACAACACCTCTAGATTAATCTACACATGAATATGTACACAACAACAGCAATGGGCGTAAGATGAAGATCACTGTTGGCATTGGCAGCTGCACACTCTATTTTCATAAAATATAAAATGGGAATCGTATCTTCAAAATCCTCTAAAGCCTTAAATAAGTTTTCTAAAGGTCTCACTCAAAATACTTTCGATGGATTTTAAGGCGAGGGACCGAAATAGGCTCAGTATTGGGTTGTTGCTATGGCGAAGACTAAAAAGAAAATAAACACACACACACACAAACAGATGTTCAGAGTTTTTTGTATCATTATTTTTTATTTTTTACATGTTCTTTCTTCAAAGTGCAGTTCACTCATTTAATCTCAGTCTCATTTCTTTCTCTCCCCCGACCTCGCTACGCTAGACACAATCCGAGGAGCTCTGTGAAATCCTCCAGGCTGATGTTTCTGAGTACCAGAATCCATATGGACAGCTACAATGCAGATATTGTGATGCAGCAGTTAGGAGACCGTGTTGGCGGATGTAGGAGTTCGGAATTTCGTTACATTCGATTAAAATCTTAGGTAATAAGTGTGGTATAATTAGTGCGCAACAATGCACTGAGCCAGTCTTGGGATATCTCATACACTGACCAGGAATAACATTATGACCGATGAGTGAATTGCACTGATTAAGAATGGCACATGTTAGTGGGCGGGGTATATTAGGCAGCAATTTTGTCCCCAAAGTGTTTGAAGCAGGAAGAAAATGGAAAAGTATAATTGTAACTGGGTCAGAGCAGGTCCAAAACAGCGGGGTGTTCCTTGTATGCGGGGGTCAGTATCTATCAAACGTGGTCCGAGAAAGGATCCAGTGACAGGGTCGTGGTGCAGCAAATGCACGTGGGAAACAAAGGTCAGACCGTGTGGTCCAACAGATGAGCTACTGCAGATGACCATTAGCTTGATCAGCATCCACTGCTTATAACAATGTAATGCAAATCACACTTCTGCAGTTGCACTGGTATACGATGTTCACAATGATCGTCTTTGTCCTGAATTGTCACTTGCAATGTCCAAGCAGAAACTCAAGGAGGAGGTAGGTCAGTGGGAGGAAGTAGGTCAGTGGGAGGAGGTAGCTTAGTGGGAGGGAGATAGCTCAGTGGGAGGGAGGTACCTCAGTAGGAGGGGGTAACTCAGTGGGAGGGAGGTACCTCAGTAGGAGGGGGTAACTCAGTGGGAGGGAGGTAAGTGGGAGGTAGGTCCTCAGTGGGAGGAGGTAACTCAGTGGGAGGAGGTAGCTCAGTCGGAGAGGGGTAACTCAGGAGGTAGCTCAACTCAGTGGGAGGAGGTAACTCAGTGGGAGGAGGTAACTCAGTGGGAGGAGGTAACTCAGTGGGAGGAGGTAACTCAGTGGGAGGAGGTAGCTCAGTCGGAGGGGGTAACTCAGTGGGAGGAGGTAACTCAGTGGGAGGAGGTAGCTCAGTGGGAGGGGGTAACTCAGTAACTCAGTGGGAGGAGGTAGCTCAGTGGGAGGGGGTAACTCAGTGGGAGGGAGGTACCTCAGTGGGAGGGGGGGTTGATAAGTGGGAGGAGGTGGCTCAGTGGTAGGGGGATAGCTAAGTGGGAGGGAGATTTCGACTACTAATCGGAAGGTCGAGGGTTCGAGCCCCGGGATCGCCAAGCTGCCACCCTTGGGTCCTTTAGGAGGAATTTCACTGTGCTGTAATGCATATTTGACAAATAAAGGCTCTTCTATTCTCTACCACATAAGTGTATCTGTGTCTTCTTTATATAGTTATATTTCATCCATAATGTAAACCGCTTTAATATACTTATTTACTCACTACACTGTAATATGTAATATGTGTATTTCCCCTCTCGAATATATAAAATGAGCTATCTCACTATCTCACTCGCAGATTTTCTGAGTTAATCATTGGATTTTATTGTTGGCATTTTTTTGGTCACTGTATTATAATATGAAACACTCTGAGTAACACCTTTCTCTGTAATTTAATATTATTATTGAATTTTTAATATAAAAAATATATATATGATTTGAATGAAGCTATAAATAAAATGGGGCTCAAACGAGCTTCTTATCAACAAAGGAATTATTGTCCGTACCACGTTAACACGAATTCTCTCTATTGCCAGTCAGACATGAGCTCGTCTTGGAGCTCATGCGCTGCTCGTCCCAGATTAATTAAATAACTGGATATTTTATGCGCGGCGCACCGGCGCTTATGTAAACGAAGCTGGGCAATAATGTTTGCCGTAGCTTATGTAAGTGCGTCATTAAAGACGGATAGTGTTCCGCAGCGGTGCAGCGTTTGGATCAGTGCTGTCACTCGTATGTCAGAGATATCGACCGTTTTTGTTTTGTTTTTTTGTTGTTCGAACAATGTAGCGTTTTGCTGATTAACTGGGCGAATACCGAAAGAACCCTGATGATGCTGCAGCCTCATTAGCGAGTCTTTATGTGCGTCCGCAGGAGATGGCAACCCCAAAGAGAGCAGCCCTTTTATCAACAGCAGTAGCAGCATCGACATCGAAAAGAGCCAGCAGTATGATGGCAAGCACATGGCCCTGTTTGAGGTACAGTTCTTGTTTTTTGTGTAAAATAAAAAACAATAAACACTGTTTGATTTTTTTTTAAACACTGACTTATTTTGTTATAATCATATATTAACATTAATAAACATTGAAATTGACCTTCTTATAAGCATATTAGCGTTTTATCTATTTAAAACAGTCTCATTTACGGCATTTGGCAGACTCCCTTATCCAGAGTAACTTATAACTGAGAAATTGATGGTTAAGGGCCTTGCTCAAGGGCCCACTAGTGGCAGCTTGGTGGAGGTGGGATTTGAACCGGAGATCGTCTGAGCCAGAGGCCAATACCACCCAGCTACCACCTCCCCCAAGCATAATGCCCTAAAGTGCAACGACAATTTGTTGATGAGTGTATGTGTGTGTGATCTGTGTGTGTGTATTGCAGGAGGAGATGGACACGAGCCCCATGGTGTCCTCTTTGCTCAGCAGCCTTGCCAACTACTCCAACCTCACGCAGGGCAGCAAAGAGCACGAGGAGGCTGAGAACAATGAAGAGGCTCGAAAGAAAACAGTGCAGGTAAACGAGCACCCCGAGTCTCCGGCACTGTGTAACTAACAAAACAACTCTCTAAAATTAAATGCTTTAATACCATAAAATCGGTATATTGTCGGTATATATTTTTTTAAATAGTCCTTGCTTTTGAATCTCTTGACGAATCAAAAGGACAAGAACGGATGTATGATTGGCAACTATTCAAATTAGTATTATAGATTCTCATGCTCGACGAATGAATTATAAAATTATATGGGAATTTTTCCCATAGAAAATGAATGGGATTGAAATACGTGCTTCACAGTTCGGCCTGTGAGTGTCCGACATGCACATATGGAATATCCACTCGTAGGGGGTCCGTAGTGGATCACGATCATATACTTCCCGAATCCCACACCTGTTCGGAATTTTGGGAAATCTGTGACATTACGGCCCCATAGAAAATGAATTTGAGTCAAATTTCCCTATTCATTCTCGGCCCGAATGTCGCCGATTTCCTGGAATTCCGAACGGGTGTGGGGTTCGAGAGGTATATGAGATTGATCCACTCCAGACCCCCTATGAGTTGCTATGCCCCATTTGCATGTCGAACGCTCTCGGGCCATTCTGTGAAGCATGAAATTTCGGCCCCATTCATTTTCTATGGGAAAAAATTCCCGCTTTTTGTCCCTGGGATCGGAATTCTGTGGGGCGATTCTTTATAAAAGTAATAGCACACATAGCACCATCAGGCCGCACGATATGAGTTATCATCCATGAAGAACGGACAAAAACTGCAGGACTAGTTACGCACTAAAAAATTTGACAGAAGAAAAAGAGAGATTACAATAGTGATGCATTGCAAGCATCACTAATAAAGGAGAGAAGAGTTCGTCCATGTCTGAGGGTTATGTTCCAATAACCTTAGGTTTCTTGAACCCCGAAAAGACCCACAAACAAATATTACACTAATAGTCACTACTATTATTTTTTCTTTAAGAAATTTTTATTTTATTTATTTACATTATTATGAACTGAAGTACATTTTTTTCTTGAAAACGAGAATACAGTGCCAATACTTTGAATACTTTGAATACTGTACCAATACTTTGGTACAGTAACAAAGTACTTTCCAAATGCTTCCTTGATCTGGTCTTCAGACGTAAATCTGAAAAGATAAAATATTATTTTTTTGTTGTTGTTGTTGTTCTATCAGGAATTGATCTCAATCTTTACTTCACTAATGTTGCTTAAAGAATAGTCAAACTACAACGGAGTCAAGAACAATCCTTGCCATGGTTTTCTAAATGTAACCTTTTCTGTAACAGAACGTTTTCTGGGTTTATCGAATGCCACGTATTGAATTATCGCACTGAAGATCAGCTCCAATGACGAGCTACAAGGCTCGAGAGCTTTAAAGAGAGATTGTTCACAGACCTTAGATAGATATACAGATTTATAGATTTTGTTTTTCTGTTTAGGGTTTTTGCGATGTGCCGAAATCGTCGTTTGTGTGGCACCACAACGAAGTTGCAATTTCATAATGCAAATTATTACTGTGATGTAATATTAGATGTGCAGATATCTGTAAATATTTTCTTTTTATTCTATATGTATTTATTTTTAATCCGTATTTTCTTATGTTTGTATTTTGTATCGTGAACTGTTGTTGGGGTGCGTCCACAGTTTGGTTGTACCTTGACAATAAAGTTCTATTCTATTGTAAGATTTAACTATACAGTGTTTATACTATATTATATTATATAAAATTAATAGCCATTAAAGATGTGCATTGTTGCTATTTAGCATCTGGAAATGTAACATATTTATGCATTTTCCAATAACTCTACTATCTTACAGTACCGTTATTCTGTGCGACGTTCCTTTAGACTTTTAAAACAGACCTCTTTTACGTAGGCAATTTCTTCCCCTGCAATATTAAGCACGCCTAATGATCTTCGATCCACCGTTTACTAGCTGCACACATCGATTTGCTAATCATTGATTTGCCATCTCCGGTGATGCCGCTGTGTGGTTACTGATTATTGCCTATTGATCGGGTTTTGTCAGGCTCCTCGTATGGGCACAGTGATGGGTGTCTATCTGCCGTGCATGCAGAACATCCTGGGGGTGATCCTCTTCCTCAGGATGACGTGGCTGGTGGGCGTCGGAGGAGTCCTGGGCACCTTTCTGATCGTATTCATGTGCTGCTCGACGGTGTGTCTCTTAATTTTTTTCTTAATCTTTCATAAATGCAATGCTTCTCTAATGTCCAAATCATAATGTGCCAATTGGTTGGTGTAAAATAATACATTTTGTTGGACTTTCCAAAATGAGCAGTGTTTATATTAGAAAAATCTGATTTTTGCTCTACATATTTGGTATTAGTATATCAGTTTCCTACTGGTAACGATGTGAATATTAATACAATACCTCAGTATAGTACATATATTAGAGACCTGCACTCCCGCGGACGTCTGTTTCTGCTAACGTCGTTTTCAATTAACGGCATGTTTTGCGAGAAAAATTTTTACCGTATACCGCCGCGTCGCGAACAAGAGTTCCCCTCTGTCTCTCCAGGACAGTTGATCAGTCAAGCGGACATTTATTGTAAATCAGATATCCACTTGTGAACAATATATTACGCTGTTTAGTGCTTAAAGTGGTGCCTCGGCTAACGTCCGTTTTAGCTAAAGTCACATTTTCAGTAACGAATTAACGACGTTATCTGCGGCACCACTGTGTGTGTGTATATATATATATATATATATATATATATATATATATATATATATATATATATATATATATATATATATATATATATATATATATATATATATATATATATATCTTCCTCTCTCTCATAATTCTATAGTTTTTTTTTTTTTTTTTTTTTTAAATAATAAAAACAAATGAACTGTTATGAATCTACTGCAAAAAGCAACAATGTCACCTAAAATGGAACTAATGGATAGATAGACACAAGGTCGGAAGCAACTTAAATATTACCTCCCAGAGAAAATAAAATATTTATGTATGAATGGGTGTGAGAGCGGAACAAAATAACATATATTTTCGCTGGAGAGGCCGGGAGCCAAACAATGCATAAATATTGCTGGTGGGTGTGGGACAAAATAACATATTTTTGTGGGATCGGGACAAAATAATATACTTTTTTCCAGGAGTGGGACAAAATAACGACAAGACTTTTTGCCAGGAGCCTGGGACAAAATAACGTATATTTTTGCAAGAGCTGGACAAAATAATGTATATTTTTGAGGGAGCGGAACAAAATAACGTATATTTTTGCAAGTGCGGGACAAAATAACGTATATTTTTGCTGGAGACAGACAAAATAACATATATTTTTTCGGGAGTCAAACAAAATAACATATATTTTTGCAGGAGCAGTGTGGAAAAATCCGTCCCATGTAGGTCTCTTACACACAATATTCTCTATATTGTTGAGGGGGAAAAATGAGCACTTCTGAAAACTGAGGAGAATAGCCAGCCTGATACAAGCTAATGTATCAAATAACCACAATTTAAAAAACAAAAAAAAAAACCATATTGAACAGAAAAGCAAACAGAAAACAAAATCCCTCATGGGATTCCACTCCGGCCAGTCAAGAAGGAGAATCTGAGTGTCTTAGTGAAATAAAAGAAAGTGAAAGAAAAGAAAATACATTTTGTATGAAGGCTACCACACTCCCAATCCCATATCCAAGTTACTTTGGGCCCATGTTCCCACAGGGCTCTCTATTGAGTCCGCATTAAGGTCGTACAATGACGTTCCGTATTTTAATCAGGACCACTCGTTGGAATCGCGATCATGAATTGAGTAATCAGTAATTGAGTAATTCCTCAAGAAACTGATCTATTGGTTAGCTTGGATACGGTTAGCTAATGGGCTAATGGTATGTAATGGAGTAATGGGAGACATTGCTTTTATTGATTGTAGTGCAATAAATCAAGGTCGTGGATCTAATCGCAGCTAACTCGCACAATCTTCTGCCTCGGCTCGCCCCAAACAAACACACTGTGTTTTTTTTTTTCATAGTAAACAAAAAAAAAAAAAAAGAAAAAATCTAGTATAGTTAAAGATATTTGTCTCCAATTATTCGTTAATTATGGTGTTGTTCATGGAACATTCTTATGGTATCCTATCACTTGACAAAGATGTGTGAATAATAAAATGCCCTCACACAACCATTTCATTCCTTTGCTAAAAATCCACCATGACCGAGAGCCTCCGGATTCTCCGCCTCTATATGTTTTGCTGCATTTCTTTTATAGAGGCTACAGAGGTTTTATTTTTAGCCGCACGGCTGCATGAACAGTACATTACCACCGTGAAAAGACCAACAAATGCGCAAACACACACGGTTTCTTGCTTGTCTCTCGCAGAAAACGCACTATACAACAAACCCGACAATCAGCATGATCAAATAGCATTTCTATAGTTTGTATTGAGGAACATTTGAGGAGGTGGTCGCTGGACTGGAAAGCAACAGGTTCAAATCCCTTCAGCATGACGCTTAACTTTAATTGTAAGCGCCGTAAAAGTAAATGTGCATTCTAATATAATTAAAAGGGAAAGAAAAATCTGTTTTATGAAATCCTGTGACATTTTTTTTTTAAGATTTTTATCCGAATTATCATTATTTAATAGTATCGTATTTCATCTTGTTGAATTCGGGATAATGAGCTGTATTCAGAGCTGATTTACACCCTACACTGTTTTTCATGGAGTTATAAACTGTCGTGGCACGCTGTAGGATTTGGGCAGAGAATTTCACTGGAAAAGCATCAAAATTCCATTCGAGGGCCGATCGTAGTTATTGTATTGTCAAAGTCCAATTTGCTCATCGTCATTCTATCGTCGATTCTTTTCATACTTAGGGGCCAAGTGGTCTGTTTTCCAAAATACGTCCGCATGCAGGTCATTTTAATAACTCGAGTTCTGAGCCGCCACAATTTACTCACATCCCGACTGTGAAATGTTGACATAACCTTTACCGAAATACAAAATGACTCGTTTGAAATATTCGTCAGTAATATTCTCTCTGGCCCTTTTGGTTATTCCAAATACGGATGTTATTTAAGTCTGTATTTATGCCTGTTTTGCAGACTATGCTGACCGCCATTTCAATGAGTGCGATTGCGACAAATGGAGTGGTGCCAGGTAAGCAAAAAAGCAACGGCCCCTGTCTGTGTTTACGCTTTATGTAGGCCCAGAGGATGCCTGTCCTGGTGTTCTTTATGGGCAGTTAGTCACAGTACACAGTACACAGTACACTTCCCCCGTGAGCTGAGTTCAGCTCCTGTCCTTTAGCGACCCGCCTATATATATATATATATATATATATATATATATATATATATATATATATATATATATATATATATATATATATATATATATATATATATATATATATATATAATATTATATGCCATCATGATTGAGCTCGGGTGAAAGGTCCGGGACACTGAGATAAAAACGTAAACAAGTTACGTCTAAAATATAAGTAATTATTATGTTTCAGCTGGCGGTTCGTACTACATGATCTCACGTTCACTGGGCCCGGAGTTTGGAGGAGCGGTGGGCATCTGTTTCTACCTGGGAACTACTTTTGCTGGAGCCATGTACATACTCGGCTGTATCGAGATTCTCCTGGTATGAGCATTCCGAACGACTTGCTGCAGTATCCTTATTTTATGCTGACTGAGTTGTATGTACTGACCCATCACGACCCTGATCTGAACTTTTCCCCCTCTCTTTTCCCTGGTGCAGATCTACATCGCGCCACATGCGGCTATATTTCAGATGGAAGGCCTGGACGGACCAGAAGCCGAAGCCGCGATGCTGAACAACATGCGCGTGTACGGCAGCATCGTCCTCTCCTTCATGGCCTTGGTGGTGTTTGTTGGCGTCAAGTATGTCAACAAGCTGGCGCTGGTTTTCCTCGCCTGCGTCATCCTTTCCATCTTGGCCGTTTACGCCGGAGTGATAAAAAGCGCCTTCGACCCGCCAGATTTCCCGTATGTCCCTTTTCGACTCCATTTCGGACTCACGTGCTATTGTGTGGAGCAGATTAGATTAGAATCTTTGCCTTAGCAGGAGTTTCAGGAATAAGCAGTAGGATATTGAGGTGTTGGGAAGGTTACTTTGGAAATGTAATAGATTACAGATTACAAATGACGCTCTTCATGATGTAATAAGTAGTGTAACTTTTCAATTATTATATAAAAGTAATGAGTACTTTCATTTGTCCACTAGGTGGCACTTTAAGTTAACATTCTAAGAAAAAAACATCTTATAGGTTAAAACTTAAACTGCAATAGAATCAGATTGTCTATGTTTGGGGGTGATTTGTTGTTGTTTTTGTTGACTTTTTTCCAGTTGTGGGGTGGGGGATGTGCTACATGTTATGCTTCGACAGATTTTTTTCACCGCCCCACTGTTTGAGAACCACCGCAGTGGATTAAAGAACTGATTTTACATTAAATTGTTCAGTTATAACCCTGTTTGTAATAACATATTAACATTTTCATAAGTAACTGTAACAAATTCCTCTTGCATGTAATTTTGTATTTACATTACATAACGCCGTTACACGCACAATGTTAATAAAATGCAGGCATTTTACACTTCTCCTAACTTCAGCTCTGTGACGTGTGTAGGATATGTGTGCTTGGCAATCGGACTCTAATGTCTAAGGGCTTGGACATCTGCGCAAAAACCATTGAATCGGGCAACGGGACAATTACCACCAAACTCTGGAGAATGTTCTGCGATTCGGAGTTCCTGAACGCGACCTGCGACGAATATTTCACCAACAACAACGTTTCCCGGGTGCAGGGCATTCCCGGCGTCACCAGCGGCATCTTGGCAGGTGAGGAAGAACCGCGATGATGCTAGCGAAGCAGTGAAATGTTGTGCAGATTAACTCTAATCTCATTTTCATTCATTTTTGCTCTGTAAGGATCTTGTTCTAGTCCTAACATGCCAATGATTATCTCTTCACAAAACAAAAAACTTCAAAAGACACAATATAACATCCTATACTATATATTATTAATACATTATTTTGAATAACAGATTTTTTTTGTTTTTGCAATAAAATTAGTGTAAATGTATAGATTAGTGGTACGTCAAGACCATACATTTTACAGTGGTTATGTTTCAACAACTAATCTAACTTTAAATAATAAAAAAACATAATAATAATTATAATAATAATAAGAAGAAGCAGTATAAAGAAATAATAAAGTTCAGCCTGACCTAATCATTTTAAATAGACAATTTTATTTATTTATTTATTTATTCTTTTTTTACAACTGTACCTTTTCATTGAATATTCCTTTTGAGACTAATATTTCAAGACTTATTTTGTGCATTTAATAGAAATCACATGACACATGAGGGCAAAACTATGACCAACAAATGAACATAATCTGAATATCTGGTTCTACTTGGGCCCAATCACGTGTGGTATCTGGTCTCGTTGTAGTTTCACCCGACAGCCGTTCTCTGGATTGGCTAAGAATGTATTACTCCTGACGTGAAAATGTTTACTTCAGTGCTTTAGTCAATTATTAGTTCATTAGTGCTAATTGTAATATATTGGGGCTGTGGCTAAGAGGTCTAAGTCTCTGGGCTACTGATTGGAAGGTCTGGGGTTCGAGCCCCGGTATTGTTGATGCCTCCATTGGGTCCTTGATGAAGGCCCTTAACCCTCTGTGCTCTTGGGGGGGGTGCCGTGTGATGGCTTGACCCAGCACTCTGACCCCAGCTTCCAAACAAGCTGGGATATGCGAAGAATGACTTGACAAATAAAGGCTATTCTACTCTACTCTAAATCTTAAGCATGTAAAAACACTAGGATTAAGAATGATGTGTTATTTATTTAAACACGCGTCAGAAAAAGACCAGTTTAGATGGAAAAGTTGCATTACATTCCTTCCTGTATGCCGTTAACACCGGAGATTATGATTATATATCCTTTATTGACCTTTGAAAGCATAACCCAGCTTTATGAAGGAATAACAAAACGCCATGTATTAGAATATTACAATATGTCGCTCCTGACAATGAAACGACTTCTTCTTGGCAGAGAATCTGTTTAGCACCTTCATGTCGAAGAACGACATCTTAGAGAAGCCCGGTCTTCCTGCCGTGTCCGACCCGGATGCTCCAATAACCAACGCGAACCGTTATGTACTAGCAGACATCACCAGCTTCTTCACTCTGCTGGTGGGCATCTATTTCCCTTCTGTCACAGGTCAGTACTAGTTCATTGTGGATTAGAGACAAATTCCTTCTTATGGAAATGAAGGATTTATGAAGCAAGATCTGTATATTTGGGCATTTTTTCTAACTTTATATCAAACTTAAGGTGTGTTTCAAGCTTTAGCTTTGTCACGACTCCTACCCATCAGCATACTATGGTATCAGCATACTATAAATCAAATAATTTTACTTGCTTAGTTACATTTTTAACCCCTTGCAGACGATCGAACTGCTTCAAACCCCAATACAGCCAATTTAATGTGCGTATTCCTCCAATGCCTGTTGATGCATATTTGACACGTACCATAGATCGTATTGAAGGCACTAATTGGGCCATCCAGCACAATTATAGAATCTGCTTGAAAGCAAAAAAATGCATTAATATGATTAAAAATTAGGGGTTAATCTGTTTTTCAGTGATTTGTCAAGAAGCCATTTGCGTGCAATCATTTGTGTTTTCATTTTACAGACAGAAGCGTTTTCAAAAGCGTGTATTACTTTAGTCAGGGCAGCCCTGGAATGTGTTCTTACCTTAGTGATGCTGATGTGTTTGTGTATGTGTGTGTGTGTATGTTTGTGTGTGCATGTTGACAGCAGTGAATTGTTGAGCCCGCGATCCAGGCACCACTGCATCAGCACAACCTGACAAGATTACTGTGGTTTTCATGACCCCTGCCAGTCAAACACACACATAAACACATATAAAAGCATACACCGAGCATATGGCCATGCACAACCTGCAGTCAAATCAGATGTCTGTAATATATAATAATAATAATAATAATAATAATAATAATATAATAATAATACAGTCATACAATTTCTTGAATTTCCCAGAGGTGTTCATTTTCAATAGGTTGTTGTTTCTATAACACTGAGCGGTGACACTAAGCGTAATGATAAACAGATTTTAAAATGCTGTTTGTTTGTTGTTTTTAAGTATATACATGTCATTGTTGGTATAGAGATATCCTGTAAATAGGCTTTTCCACGGATGAATGGAAGAAATCTCTGGGGTCAGTAATTCCAATATAAAACACACACTGTACCATTCTACAGCAATGATTAGTCAAGTCAAGAAGATTTTATTGTCATTTTAACTATTTCATATATATATATATATATATATATATATATATATATATATATATATATATATATATATATATATATATATATTCTTCATTTTTCATTCAATCTTTCTCTCTCTCGGCATTCTTTCTCTCTGGCACTTTTTCTCTTGTTTTCTCTCTCTCTCTCTCTCTCTCTCGCGATCTCTCTCTCTCTCTCTCTCTCTCTCTCTCCTCTCTCTCTCTCTATCTATATATATATATATATCTATATATCTATATATATATATATATATATATATATATATATATCATTCATTCCTTCATTCTTCTACCTACTATATCCCATCTTCCCTCGGGTCACGGCCATCTATGGGAATCAAGGCAGGATACACGCTGAATAGAATATAGAATATAGAATGCCATCGCAGGGCACACATATAGGATATATAGAATATATAATATAGCCGGGCATATATATATATATATATATATATATATATATATATATATATATATATATATATATATATATATAGATATATATATATAGATACATATGATATGAGACGACGTTTCTCCAGGACCTTGGAGCTACATGAAACAACATCACACAACATAGAGCTACACAACACAGAGCTTGAGGACTAGAAATTAAGTTGCCCTAGTGCAAACAGTGCAAAACACAACAGTGTAGAACAAGACAAATACACAAACACAAAATAGCAACAACCCGTAACCTACTGTATAAGTGCAAATAGTAAAAATGTCTAAGTGATCAACGAAATAAAATGTAAACGCCAGCGATGTGTAAAAAGCACGAGCTGCAGTAGTGCAGCCAAGGTGATTTGTACACATGTAAACAGTAAACACTGTGAAACTAATGATTTCTGTGTGTCCATCATAGGTATCATGGCTGGCTCCAACCGCTCCGGTGACCTACAGGATGCCCAGAAATCCATCCCTATTGGCACCATCCTGGCCATCTCCACAACTTCCACCATATGTATCCTTTCAGCAGCCTACTTTCCTGGCAGAAAATGGGGCATGTGTGTTTTGCATCTGACATAATGCCTCTTGTTTATCACAGTGATAATAGTGTGTTCTCCTGAGCACCGGCTCTCATCAGACATGTCCTGCGTGATTCTATTCGGAGCATGTGTTGAGGGAGTGGTGCTGAGAGACAAGTAAGGATCTGCATGCTAGAATTCCTCCTACTAAATCTAAGCTTTTCCTCTCCAGAATGTCCTTCTTCCGCTTCGGTGCTATTTTATGGTCAGTCCTACAGAGGTCTTATACTTTCGCCACACACAGGTTCGGCGAGGGGGTCAGTGGGAACCTGGTGATTGGTACACTGGCGTGGCCCTCCCCATGGGTGATTGTCTTTGGGTCGTTTTTCTCCACTTGCGGGGCCGGGCTCCAGAGTTTGACAGGAGCGCCGCGTCTGTTACAGGCCATCGCTCGAGACGGGATCATCCCCTTCCTCAGGGTGAGTGTGGGACGATATGGAGAATTTTTACTCGCTGTTTTAACGACACAATGCACTGAATATGTGGTGTTCGGCAGGTGTTTGGTCACGGGAAGGCTAACGGAGAGCCAACATGGGCGCTCCTTCTGACAGCCACCATATGTGAGATCGGTATCCTTATTGCCTCTCTGGATGCCGTCGCACCAATCCTGTCTATGTACGTAATCCTACGTGAGACGCACTCTCACGCACTTTTCCTTCGATTACATTTACACAGACACCGTTATCCAGAGCGACTTACAACTGGGATTTGGAGTATGGATGGTTTGGTGGTGGGATTTGGACCTGTGATCTTTCGGTACAGAGCCCATGACATAACCACTCACTCATCCGTTGTGGTTGACTCCGATTCATTTGACGCCTGCTGTTTCTTGTACATTTTGTGTTACTTTTCTAGGACAAAAATCTTAGATGTTTAGATGTTAATGAACTTTTTGGAGGAAGCATGATGTAATCACGTGAAACGAATTTTTGAAGTGAATCAGTGTTTGTTTAAGTGAATCAATGTTTGTTTAAGTTAAACAATATTTGTTGAAGTGAATCAGTGTTTGTTAAAGTGAGTCAGTGTTTGTTGAAGTGAATCAGTGTTTGTTGAAGTGAGTCAGTGTTTGTTGAAGTGAGTCAGTGTTTGTTGAAGTGAATCAGTGTTTGTTGAAGTGAATCAATGTTTGTTGAAGTGAATCAGTGTTTGTTGAAATGAGTCAGTGTTTGTTGAGGTGAATCAGTGTTTGTTGAAGTGAATCAGTGTTTGTTGAAGTGAAGTGTTTGTTGAATCAGTGTTTGTTGAGGTGAGTGAATCAGTGTTTACTGTTGTTGAGGTGAATCAGTGTTTGTTGAAGTGAATCAGTGTTTATTGAAGTGAATCAGTGTTTGTTGAAATGAGTCAGTGTTTGTTGAGGTGAATCAGTGTTTATTGAGGTGAATCAGTGTTTATTGAGATTAAACAATGTATGCTGAAGTGAATCAGTGTTTGTTGACGTGAATCAGAGTTTGTTGAAGTGAATCAGTGTTTACTGAGGTGAATCAGTGTTTGTTGAGGTGAATCAGTGTTTGAGGTGAATCAGTGTTTGTTGAGGTGAATCAGTGTTTGTTGAAGGTGTGTTTGTTGAATGAGTCAGTGTTTGTTGAAGTGAATCAGTGTTTGTTGAGGTGTGTTTGTTGAATCAGTGTTTGTTGTGTTTGTTGAGGTGAATCAGTGTTTGTTGAGGTGAATCAGTGTTTGTTGAAGTGAATCAGTGTTTGTTGAGGTGAATCAGTGTTTGTTGAGGTGAATCAGTGTTTGTAGAGGTGAATCAGTGTTTGTTGAGGTGAATCAGTGTTTGTTGAGGTGATCAGTGTTTACTGAGGTGAATCAGTGAATCAAGTGTTTGTTGAGGTGAATCAGTGTTTGTTGAGTGAGTGAATCAGTGTTTACTGTGAATGTGTTTGTTGAAGTGAATCAGTGTTTGTTGAGGTGTGTTTGTTGAATCAGTGTTTGTTGAGGTGAATGTCAGTTGAATGTTTGTTGAGGTGAATCAGTGTTTGTAGAGGTGAATCAGTGTTTGTTGAGGTGAATCAGTGTTTGTACTGAATCAGTGTTTGTTGAGTGAATCAGTGTTTAGTGTTTGAGTGTTTGTGTGAATCAGTGTTTGTTGAGGTGAATCAGTGTTTGTAGAGGTGAATCAGTGTTTACTGATGCATGTGTTTGTTGAGAGATGAATAAGTGAAATGTAGAGGTGAATCAGTGTATGCATTGAGCTTGAGAGATTAAATAAAAGGGCTGGAAATCTCTTTATCTGATGCATCAATTATGGAAAGAAACAAGTTCATATTGAAGTGTTTGATTCGTAAGAACAAAATATCATTATTTCATAGACTCATTTCATTAAAGTCCACCTGATCAATGACTAACTAACATACAAGACTCACGATTTCTTCATATTTTCTTACGTGTATCTCTCTCTCTCTCTCTCTCTCTATATAATATCCTGATATATATATATATATATATATATATATATATATATATATATATATATATATATATATATATATATATATATATAGTAATCAGGTTCATTATAGATGTCGACAAAACTATAATGCATATAATGTTGTTCCTTTCCCCAGGTTTTTCTTGATGTGCTACATGTTCGTGAACCTGGCCTGTGCTCTGCAGACGCTCCTCAGGACGCCAAACTGGAGGCCACGCTTCAAATTCTACCACTGGTTGGTTCAACCTTCAACTCACTCGTTTATCATTACACAAATTAAATTACAAACAGACTAGGCAAGGCAAAGCAATTTCATTACTATGGTACATTTCATACACATGGTAACTCAAAGTGCTTTACATAAAAGGAAACACAATCATAGTTAAAATAATTACACAAAACCTTAACAATAAACAATAAAATCAAATTAAATGATTAGAAAATTGATTTAAAATGAATTAAAACAGGAATAAAAATTATTATACATAACAGTAAGTGCTTATTCAGTAATTGCACAACTGAACAGATGAGTTTTAAGTCTGGGTTTAATTGTGGCTAATGTTTTAGCACATCTGAGCTCGTCTGGAAGCCGATTCCAACCGTGGGCAGAATGAAAGCTAAAGGCAGATTGTTTATGTGAACCCGTGGTATTTCTGATTGACTCGATCCTAGTGATCTGATTGGTCTGTTAGGTTTGTATTCAGTGATCATTTCTGCAATGTATTCAGGTCCGTGGCGAATGAGTGATTCATAAATGAGTACTTTAAAATCAATCCAAAATATAACTGGAAGCCAGTGTTAGGACTGGTGTGATATGCTCTGATGTTCTGTTTCTAGTTCAGAATCCTGGCAGCAGCATTGCGGATGAGCAGCAACTGACTACACATTTAAACATTAAACAGTGGATACAGCGTTTTTGTTTTTGACAAAAATAATGTCAAATTCTCCAAATGATTAAGGAAGCACAGTACAGAGTGTGTTCCTGATCCTACTCAAGGCCGGAATTCACTGCGGCTCAGGGTATAGAGGGGAATGAGTGAATGAATAAAAGGAATGACCCTTTGACACCATTTGTCAGCAATAAAGCCGCATAAATATCGCGCTAATGGTTTAAGAGTGAGACGGAAATCGTTACAGAGGTTTAAAAGTTTTACCCCTAACGTGCTATTATTACATATCTCTAATTGAATGAGGCCAGTTTAAATGATGTATGGGCAATGGCTTCTATAAAGCAGTGTTTTTTTTTAAGATACAGCCAGTTCTGTCTGAAAATACAAAATGACACAAAGGATACAAAATGCATCACATATATACTGTATAAGTAACTAAAAACCCCACCCAAAGAACACTTACCCGATCCCCGACAAAAAGGGGCAATTTAGTAAAATACATTAAAACAATGGCAGTTCAACACATATACATTACAGTGGAAGTGAAAAATATAACCAATGCCCTCATGGTGGCTTAGAGGTTAGCAACGTCACCTCACACCGCCAGGGTCCAGGTTCGATTCCTGTCTCAACCATGTGTGTGTGTAGAGTTTGCATGTTCTCCCCGTGCCTCAGGGGGTTTTTCTCCGGGTTCTCCGGTTTCCTCCCGGTCCAAAAAACATCATGGTAGGTTGATTGGCACCTTGGAAAATTGTCCCTAGTGTGTGAATGTGTGAGTGTGTGTGTGTGTGTGTGTGTGTGTGTGCCCTGCGATGGGTTGGCATTCCATCCAGTGTGTATCCTGCCTTAATGCCCATAGACGTCTGAGATAGGCACAGACTCCCCGTGACCCGAGGGAAGATCGAATATAGCGGTAGAAGATGAATGAATGAATGTAACGAGACATTCCCTTTGTTTTATTTCCTTTTTCATCCAGGGCTCTGTCCTTCCTGGGTATGAGCTTGTGTCTCTCGCTGATGTTCATCTGCTCGTGGTACTATGCCATCGTGGCCATGGTTATTGCCGGCTGCATCTACAAATACATCGAGTTCTGCGGGTAAGCAGGCATTAAAGCCCCCGGGATTGCAAACAGACATGTATCCTGAGGCATCACACACCCCCTTCCACACACACACACACACACACACACATAAGCCTCTTAGTTGGCAAAGTGCTATTATTATCGTCCACTCGTTTGGGCCAGCTTGGCACTTTTTTTGTCTCTTGCTTCTTGCCTTTGCTTTAAGAGGCACTGGATCGATATGCTGCACTCGGTTATTTAATGCACTTCACGGCGGTGTAAAGTCGCCACACCGTGTACCGCATTAAGATATCGGACGAGGGCAAAGGAATCAGTGTGGAAAGCGCTATTAATGAAGCCACGTTGACTCTCTGTGGTTTTTTTTTTGTTTTGTTTTGTTTTTTCAGTGCAGAGAAAGAGTGGGGTGATGGGATACGCGGCATTTCTCTCAGCGCTGCCCGTTACGCTTTGATGAGGTTGGAGGAAGGACCGCCGCACACCAAAAACTGGAGGTGAGGAACGTGCCATGCGAGATGTGCACCATTATCAGAAGTCCGTTAGAATGGAATGAGGAGTCTAAATAATAAGATCTTGTAATGGTATTGTTGCACCATCGATAAAGTGGGAGGAGGGGGTGGAGCTCAGTGGTTTAAGGTGCTGGGTTACTGATCGGAAGGTTGCGAGTTCGAGGCCCGGTATCTCCAAGCTACACTTTGGTCCTTAAATCCTTCCATCCTTCCATCCAAGCTACCATCTTTGCGTCCTTAAAGACTTAAAGGCCCTTAAATATCTGTTCTCCAGGGGGCGCCGTATCATGGCTTCTAAAACAAAGCTATTCTAAATGTTATTTGATAGCTGGGAAGTCATTTTTTTTTCCATAAATGATCTCTCTCTCTCCTTCGTCGTCTTTCCCGTAGACCACAAATCATGGTGCTGGTTGGGTTGGACGGTGAGCAGAACGTGGAGCAGCCCCGCCTCCTCTCCCTGACCAATCAGCTGAAGGCAGGCAAAGGCTTGACCATCGTAGGCGCTTGTGTCGAGGGGACGTACCTTAACAATCACACCCTAGCGCAAAAAGCAGACCAGGTCAGCACGTAAACGCGCACACACACACACACACACACACACCATACATGAAACCTCAAAATATTAGTCTACAACAAATGCCTCTGTTTAGTCCCTGAGGAAGCTGATGGAAACAGAGAGGGTGAAGGGCTTCAGTCAAGTTGTGATCTCGTCCAACCTGCGCGACGCCACTTCTCATCTGATCCAAGCCGGGGGACTCGGCGGTTTACGCCACAACACCGTGGTCATCGGCTTCCCCAAGAACTGGAAGCAACACGAAGACAACCGGCACCTGAGGAATTTCATTGGTATGGCAATGTGCAGTTTATAGGCTATTATGGGATATATTTGTCGTACCTGGCTATATACGTAAAATTATATAAAATATATATATATGTAAAATTGCCGAGTGATTCTGAGCATTCCAAATTAAAATAAAAGCTGCAGGCGAGAATTTTACCACTGAAACACCGTAAGATGCGTAAGAATTCTGCTACAGTTTAAGGACTAATAAACAATGTCAATGTAGAAAGTTAGCATTTACAAGGGCCAATCGTGCTAAACAGAGGAAGACTTTTTTTCTCCCCTTGTAGAGGTCGTGAGGGAGACCACCGCGGCCCATTTGGCTCTCCTGGTACCAAAGAACATTGCCGCGTATCCGTCCAACGGCGAGCGCTTCACCGAGGGCCACATCGACGTCTGGTGGATTGTCCATGACGGAGGAATGCTTATGCTCCTGCCTTTCTTGCTGCGACAGCACAAGGTACCTACTAAACCAGCTCTTATGGGTTTCATACCAAATGATACGTTTTAAGTACGACGTTTTAAGATCATCCTACGGTGGAGAGATGTTCAGAAATGAACAGTTTGTGTTTTTGGCATTTGTTTTTATCTGATTTGCTCTTCTTAATAAAGCAAAGTTATATGACTTGACAACGGATGAGTAGAATTGACAAGTACCAACAATGTCACTTTCAATATTTGTATAGTATCCAGTAAGGAATAAACATTTCAGCAGCATGGAGGATATTTGTGATTTAAGTGTAGATCTGAGGAACGTTTTATGCTTTATAACAGTGTTATAAATAGTGTTTTCTATTGCTGCCTCCGAAACGGGAGGTGTCTCAGTGAACTGGAAATTTGCCTTGGCAGGTAGCAAGTGTCCGAGTTGCTGCATAAGACAATTAATCAACGCCATCGGACGACGAAACGGAATTAAGAGTTCTGCAGTGCTCACCGGTCATTAAAAACCGGTTGCGTCATCACGCACCTATAAGGCAATAAGTGATGGGGCAGGTTTTTCATATTGTCATATGCGTGTGTTTAAGGTTTGGAGGAAATGCAGAATGCGCATCTTTACCGTGGCTCAGATGGATGACAACAGCATTCAGATGAAGAAGGACCTGATGACCTTCCTCTATCACCTGCGACTGGATGCTGAGGTGGAGGTGGTGGAGATGGTGAGATGCACAACTTTATATATAGACACACATTCTATCTATCTATCTATCTATCTATCTATCTATCTATCTATCTATCTGTCTGTCTGTCTGTCTGTCTGTCTGTCTGTCTATCTATCTATCTATCTTTCTAGCAAATTGACTTAGCAGCAGTAATTTCATTAACATGTGCATTACTATATACAGTGTTGGGGAGTAACATGTTACATGTAACATGTAACAGCGTTACGTAATTTAATTACAAAATAAAAGTAATTCGTTACAGTTACTGAGAAAAAAAAATTAATTGTTAATTGTTAATTGTTAATTGTTAAATTAATTACCTTAGTTACCTTTGAAAATGAAGATTACGAAGATTACATACACTACGGACAATTTTCCAAGGTGCCAATCAACCTATGAACAATCATTTTGTTTTGAATGAACATTATATATTTATATTAGTTCTAGTATTAAAATCATGGAAAAAAAAAAATATATATAATATATATATATATATATATATATATATATATATATATATATATATATAGATAAACCCATACATATATATATTAAAAGATACATACTGACCCTTCTGACCTTCTGCCCAAAGCATGACAGTGATATCTCAGCCTACACCTATGAGAAGACTTTGGTAATGGAACAGAGGTCACAGATCCTTAAAGAGATGCACCTCACCAAGAATGAGTGGGAGAGAGAGGTAAGGCTTTAATGCAGTAAACATCACAGCATCTGAATTTCTGCCATTAATACATGGTTTAAATGGATACTCTCTAAAAGCGTATGATTATCTAGTACAGAGTAAATATAATACAGGACACGGGAAAAATATAAACTAGAATAGGACATTGAATAGGATAGGATGATGATACAGTAAATTCGGATAGAATAGAAAAGAACAGATGTCAATATATATATATAAAATAACAATAATAATAAAAGTGAATATAATCCAACAGAAAAGAAGAAAAAGTCCTGAAGAAAATGAATCTAATCGAAATGTTGGTGCAATTTTATTGCCAAAAATGCTGTACTGTATGTATCGAAACAGAAAAGCTCAGATAAAACGCGTTAGTTTAGTTGTGCTTCTATTAAAACTTAAAGCAAATGTTTACAATAATATGGATCTTAGGGAATCAAATTTGTTCGTTTCCTTTACAGATTCAGAGCATCACAGATGTGTCTCGTGGTTCCATTCGCCGGAAGAACCCGTCGAACACCCATCCGCCAAAGAACATCAGTGAGGAGCCAGCAGAGGGCAACACAGAGGCCAAGCCTGAAGAAGAGGTAGCTGTTTATAATCAATGTTAAACCGAGGGAACACTTTGGCTGAACAATAATAATGATCATTTATCTACCTACCAACCTACCTACTTATCTATCTATCTATCTATCTATCTATCTATCTATCTATCTATCTATCTATCTATCTCTCTATCTATCTATCTGTCTGTCTGTCTGTCTGTCTGTCTATCTATTGATCTATCGATCTATCTATCTAACTGTTTGTCTGTCTGTCTCTCTATCTATCAGTCTACCTACTGACCTACCTACTTAGCTATCTATCTATCTATCTATCTATCTATCTATCTATCTATCTATCTATCTATCTATCTATCTATCTATCTATCTATCTCTCATCTATCTGTCTGTCTCTTATCTGTCTGTCTGTCTGTCTATCTGTCTCTGTCTGTCTGTCTGTCTGTATGTCTGTCGATCTATCTATCTAACTGTTTGTCTGTCTGTCTGTTTATCTATCAGTCTACCTACTGACCTACCTACTTAGCTATCTATCTATCTATCTATCTATCTATCTATCTATCTATCTATCTATCTATCTATCTCTCTATCTATCTATCTATCCATCTATCCATCTATCCATCTGTCTGTCTGTCTGTCTGTCTGTCGATCTATCTATCTAACTGTTTTTCTGTCTGTCTGTCTGTCTGTCTATCAGTCTACCTACTGACCTGCCTACTTAGCTATCTATCTATCTATCTATCTATCTATCTATCTATCTATAAGGAAATAAATAAATAAATAAATACATAAAAGCCAAATTAAATCAAAGGCCAAATTGTGTGTTATATGTTTTGTTTTACACAAGAGAGAATTCTGGACATAAAAGCAATGATTAAACGTGATTCTGCCTTCTAGTGAGTGACGAGTTCACAGAATTCATCATGATTTCTGTTTTTTTCCCCCTTTACTAAAACCTTTTTGAACCATTTTCTCACTCCTCTCTCAGTCTCTCCATCTCTCCTGTTCCCGACAGATACAGCTCATCCAGGGTAAGAACGCCACACTTACCCCGACAAGCCCCGTCTCCCCAACTCCTACAGACAAAGGGGCCATGAGCCCTAGTGAGGAGGTGCAAATGACCTGGAGTGACGACTTAGACAAGCCCAAGAATCCATCCGTGGCCAATCCGGAGACCACTAAAGACATGTTTAACATAAAGCCGTGAGTTATGATTTTTTTAATGATAATATCTGTGCTGAAGAGATCATGCGGTTAAGGATACAGATTGAATAGTTGTTTTGTTACGGCGGATATCTCGGATAGATGAATATAGTGATGTATAGCCATAAATAAAGTAGAATATTTTAAATAATGTCAATCTGTCACTTCTGACCCTGTGTTTTAAATACTTCTTTTTTTTTTCTTCAGGTAAATAATATGTGAAATAAATTATGAAATAAGCGCTAAATGCAATTTTGTTCTTTTCTGGCCATGCTTCAGGGAATGGGAAAACCTGTGAGTATCTGTTCCTTTCAGCATTAGACCTGCACACACTGCTTTTCCATATACACTGTGATCTATCTATCTATCTATCTATCTATCTATCTATCTATC
>JACRUU010000005.1:33358992-33383992 GCA_030449085.1 Kryptopterus vitreolus
AAAAAAAACTATGAAAGTATATTTATTTGTGAAAAACTAAATGTGGAAATATATAGCTGGTTAATGAAGAAAAAAAAAAAGGGAGTGAAAATTTGTGAAAAATATTACATTAGAAAAAACAAGGATGTAAAAAAACAATTTAGGGCTAATTCACAAGCTAATTGTGGATGGGGGAAATAGAATGAGAAATGACAGAGATAAACCGTGACGAAACTGACAGTAAAAATGTAATGAATCATCAAAGTAAGTTGATTGTGAAAAATAAAACATTGGAAAAAATGGATGAAAAAAAATTACGTGAAAAATGAATGTGTGTGTGTGTGTGGGGGGGGGGGGGGGGGTACGTGAAATCCTGAAAAGTGCGTATGACAAAATGTATCATGAAAAGCTGACGTGTAATATATTATAGGCTTGTTATCTGAATAAATAAAGAAATAAACAAATGAGAAGAGAATTTAATCTTTAAAAAACAACTGCATGCGAAAATAGGACACAATTAAACTACATGCAGGTAAAATGTGTGAGTTTGTGGGGGATTTGTCAGTGGGTGATCCCACATGTGAATTTACCTGTAATGGTGGGAAAAGCTCTCTGTGGGATTTTGTGGGATTTTGTGGGACAGATTTACTTAAAGGCGAATTTCGCTGTAACACAACGTACATGTCACAAGCAGTATAATACAATGTACAGCTCTACTAAGAAGTGGACATTTTTAAAGGAACTAGTTCATGTGCAATATTTATTTTGTGTTCTATTTATTTCAACCTAAAGTATTTTTAGCTACCTTATGCAATCTAACAACAACGACCTGCATAGGCTAAAGAGTTGAGTACTGTTTTCCTTTTTTTTTTCCAGTTAAAATGTTAAATCAAATTTTTAGATTTTAAAAAATGACGAATTCATGAGGGCGTTTTTCATTTGACGCAACACACTTAAGGTCTTGTCTGAAAACCACATTTTTCAAATTCGACGTTGACGTTTTTGGTGACACTTTCTACGAAGCCTAACCCCCGACGGCTTCTTTGTACACTCGTAACAATCCATCTAACAATGTCCCAAATCCCTTAAAAAAATTCTAGTGTCGCATTATAACTCGCTACAAGCGCTGTATCTTTATATCTAAGAATAACTTGAATAATCGAGTTGCTCGTATTATTTCTTTGGAAAGATGGACATTTTTTAAAAGTGACTAATTCTTGCAAGACACTTAACGTTGTTGGTTTTTTTTTGTTGTTGTTGTTTTTGTTTTTTACTGAAATTTAGGAAGTGGTACCAAAGTCAGGGAATACATAGAATATTTGGAGCAAGTTTCAATTCACGGTGACGTTAAGGGCTGTCCAGTATCATTTCATGCGAATAAACTGCACCTGTTAGTTAGATCGGATTGTACTTCCAGAGTTGGAGTAGTTCTGGACTGAAAGGTCATTCAGTCCAAAAGCTGGGTGTTAATCTGTGTCTGATCTTTATCCCATGGCTTTGTTCTGTAACGACAGAAGTAGAAGCGCTATGACGTGGCAGTCAGATATCTTGTCCGACGAAAGGGTTTCCTCGCGAGCGTGCTCCGTACATTACCGCCATGTTCCGCGCTCGTCACGTGCTGTGAAGTTGCCTTTGGGGGAAACAGAGTGCTCTAGATACGCACAGAAACGTTCCAGCTTTCTGTTCTCAGCATGCGAATTATGCAACCGTAGCCTTCTTTCGCGCGGACGAGAGTGTCGACGTTTTCTAAACCCCGTAGGTCCGGCGAGCTCGGTAACGTAGACAGTTGACTTACATTGCAGGATCTTTCGTTTCCTGAAGGTGCTATAAAACTTATGCATGATCGTTTTGTGGGAAACGTGTGTTTTTGAAACATATAAGGAAGTAGGTTCGAAATGGACTGGCCGAAGGAAGCGGATGTACGGTCGTTGTCGGAGTGCTGTGTTGTGTTGTGTTGCTCAGGAGTGACAAATACGTACCAATGCAATAATGAGTGTATTAAAGACCCATCGGCTTCCTCGCAAAGGACCGGATTTTTTTCCCGCAAGATCTGATTTGGTGCCATTCGAGAGTTTGGAGTCACACGAAACTTTATTTGCTCGGGTTCGAAACCCCCCAGAAAACCCCCCCCTCCCAAAACCCCGGAATCTCTTGTTCTATTTAGGATACATAGTTGTTGTTGTTGTTGTTGTTGTTTTGGTTTATTTTTCACGATCTCAAATTCTGAATTCATAATGTTACGAATTTGCTATTGAATTCGAAAAAGTCCTAAAGATCTATTTGAGCCTTGGGTTGGTGTTTACAGCAGGATTTTTACCCGGCCCTGTTCATTCACAGCTTTTACTAAATGTAATCCAGCTTTTAGCTTTGAAGTCTCACACACTATTTAAAAAAAAACAAACAACTCAGAAAGATCATTTCTATACTGCTGGCATATTTGTGTTCTATTCTTAGGCGAGTAGTGATACGTTTTATCCGGTAAAGACGCGAGTGATATTGCTGTTTTACATTCTTGGTTCTAATTCTCTATCCGTTGAGCAAGGACTCGCTACGGGCACATGAGTGCGTATGTGAGAAAGAAGGATAGAGAAAGAAAGGGCATGCAGGTGTCTGTGTGTGTGTGTGTGTGTGTGTGTGTGTGTGTGTGTGTGTGTGTGTGTGTGTGTGTGTGTGTGTGTGTGTGTGTGTGTGTGTGTGTGTGTGTGCGTTTTCAAAATATGAAAAGCTAGACGGTCAGGTTTCGTTTTTTTGTAAATACAACTATTATAGCGTTATAGCCTAGTGTAGCCGTTTTATTTCCACGTCCCATGCAAGTCTAATATTTTAAAGAAGAATGTGTATTCTATTGTGTTCAATGATGACATACTTTAAAAAAAAAAAAAAAAGGAACTATCTGAGATTATTGTTTTACCTTGTCAAATGCTTCTATAATTACATGGCTAATGGTTTCTCTGGACCATTTTATAGAGTTGTCTGCACAAATGCAATAAAAAGTGTCGTTTTATTACACATATCGGTGTGGCAGCCTTTTTTTGTCGACGGTGGTTCGCGTTTGCTTTCGGGCGGTAATCGACGGGAAATTATGTTACATTGTGACACGTTAATTGACGTGTTAATAATTAAAAAAAAGAAAAAAAAAACGCTTTGGAAAACGAAATCAATAAACTACAGTCAAAAAGGACTGAATTCACATTGTAGCATCCAATAAAAATCAAGGTTTGCTCCACTTTATTGACCTGTTCCATGGCTGGGGTTTGGCTTTTATTCAAGAAACCAACAAATGACTTTGCCACAGGCATTCAAAACAGAAGGACAAGACGGCAAAAGAGAACATAAGGAGGATTAATAATAATAATTTTTTTAAACGTATGATTAGATCAAATCTTGTAACAGGAGAAAGCCGGCTGGAGGGTGGACACTGTTAAACTAAATATCAAAATAAGTCTTTAAATATGTCATTTTTGAGGAACTGATAATAGACACTAAGATAGAATCACAATGAACTTTGTACATATAATGTAGTCTTTGACAGAGGGAGGGTGTAGCTCAGCGATTAAAGCACTGAGATACTGATCGGAAAAAAAATCAGGCCCCGGTATAAACATGGGACCACCGATCTTGACCAAGGACCCAAGATGGGATTCTGTATCACGGCTGACCCCGGCTTCTAAAACAAGCTGGGATATGCGTGTAATGTATATATGTGACAAATGAAGGCAATTCTATTCTACAACCTTCTCATCTTTGAATTCATTTCCACATGACAGTGACTTTCCAGTTTATTTGACAGTGTCCTTTATACGTTGATGTTTGTTTTTTTATTTACTAGGAATAAACAAAATGATTTGATGATGTATTCAATTTTACATGCAAAGGTTTTGACTCTAAAGGTGTGTTCGAGGGCTGTACCAACGATAACTTGAACTTATTTTCGTTATTGTAAATTCTTGACGAGGGGGCTGGTGTTGTGTGTGTGTGTGTGTGTGTGTGTGTGTGTGTTGTGTGTGGGGAGCGTTCTGTGCTTTCTGTGTGTTTGATTGTTGATAGCTTGAGGCGGGGCGTTGTGTATCAATCTTCGGTGGGCCGGATTAGAAGGACCAGCGGGCTGGATGTGGGTCCGGGAGCCGTAGTTTGCCCGACCCCTGCTCTAGCCAATGCACATGGAATGCTCAATGCAACATTCAAAGTAATCATACTTGTGTTTGTCATGTTAGTAGGAAATAAACCAGTAAACAAAGTCTCTATTTAGTCTATTATGTAAAGCTGCTTTGAGACGATGACAAATTGTAAAAAGCGCTCTACAAATAAAATTGAATTGAATTTAGTTATTCACCTTTTTTTTTTTTTTAAAGAAAAGATCTGTCCACATTCTTAATTTTCTGCTATCACAATAATATTAAAGGATTAACTGCCTGTACCCTGAGTCTCCATCTATATACTTTATAAGATAGTAGAATCAATATAGTACATGTAATTACTGTATATATATATATATATATATATATATATATATATATATATATGTATATATATATATATATATACACTCTATTCTGTTGCACAAACAGCTGAGTGTTCATAAACTTTGCTACCAGCGGCCAAAGTTCAGGCGCCCATTGCTGGACTGTAGAGACTAAAGAGAATACGCCACATCCTCAACCAATAGCCACTGCATTTCTTATCGGACTAAAGGATATAAAAACACGAGCAGTCATTCTAAAATAGACAGCGGCGCAAAAGGGCCCAATTCACCGAGAAAGCAAAGATGAAGCAACAGACGGTAAATTTGAGAGTGCAGCTTCCTGCCCTCATATTTGCCCTGGAAGTCCTAATCGTGGTCTTGTACGCTTTCTTTGTGACGTACGACGATGACACCAATGCACTCCTGCAGAACAACATGACAAATCCGAATCAGAACACCGTATACCAGGATTACACCTTTTTCGCCGACATCCAGGTGATGATCTTCATTGGATTCGGCTGTCTTTTAGCCTTCCTAAGGCGCTACGGATTCAGCGGGATGGTTTTTAACTTCCTGACCGCTACCTTTACTATTCAGTGGGCGATTTTGGTCCAGGGTTTTTTCAGCTTCTACTACAACGGGAAGATTCATCTGGGAGTGATAAACCTGATCAACGCCGAGTTTGCTTGCGCCGTTATACTGATCTCCTTTGGGGCAGTGCTAGGGAAGACCAGTCCTGTGCAGCTTTTAGTAAGTTTCCACATTATTTCATTTATCTCCATGTTCCGTGAGTCCATTTTGGAATGACAACTAACGGCTAAAATGTCATCTGTAGATCATGGCCCTGTTGGAGGTTCCGATCTTCGGTGTTGCGGAATGGCTAGTCGTTAATTACCTGAAGATCAATGATGCCGGAGGCTCCATACTCATCCATCTGTTCGCCTGCTACTTCGGCCTGAGCGTCACCTTCATCCTGTATAGACCAGACCTGAATAACGGTCATCCCAAAGAGGTCACGAGCTATAATTCGGACCTGCTGTCAGTGCTAGGTACCCTGTTCCTTTGGATATTCTGGCCTTCCTTTAATTGCGCCTTGACCCTGAGGGGCGATGACCAGCACCGTGCCATTCTGCATACTTTCATAGGACTTAGTGCCTCCACACTAACTGCCTTTGCCCTCTCTTCTTTGCTCAACAAAAATGGCAAGTTTAGCATGGCTGATGTCCAGAATGTAACCCTGGCTGGTGGAGTCACAGTCGGGGCTTCAGTTGACTTGATGATCTCGCCCGTTGTGGCTTTTGTGCTAGGGATTCTGGGTGCCGTCGCTTGCATGTTGGGCTACAAGTACCTTAGCCCGTTCCTGGCACGACGGCTGCGCGTGCAGGACCAGTGCGGCATCCACAATCTCCATGGCCTGACCGGGCTTATCTCGACGCTGGCTGCTATTTGCGCCATCCTTTTGGCTGGCGAAGACACATACGGGCCTAGTCTCTACCAGACCTTTCCACATCGGGCACCACCGGTCGGAGACCTTAGGCTGGAGGAGCTGCAGAAACTGATCCCAGGATTAGAAGGGGGTCTGGGACGCACCGCCCAAGAACAAGCCTTGTTCCAAGTGGCTGCGTTAGGAAGCACCATCGCAATAGCCGTCGTTGGAGGTCTGTTGACAGGACTCGTGCTCAAGTTGCCATATCTGGCCTCGCCGAGTGATGCATTCTGTTTTGATGATGAGCCTTTCTTTAACATGCCTCCAGAACAGGAATATATAAATATGACCAAGAAGGATATATCACTAGAACAAGCAAAATAGCAATATAGTATGATATTTCAATTACAACAAACCATTTCATTTGAAATCAAGTGAATTTCATACATTTTTTTATAAAATATATCAGCTTTTTGTTTTTGTTTTCTAATCATATCCTTACCGATTAAGTTAATTAAAAGTAAAGTCCTAACTCTCCTACATGCAATACTTTTTTGTGTAAAATGCTACACCAAGTTCACTTCATTACTTTTCATTTTGAATTGTGATGCGCATCGTCCGATATTAAAGCACATTATTGAAAATGTTGTTTTGAAAACAACATTTGGTGAAAAGTTCTACAGGTGGAGAATATAATAAATAGCCAGAGTAGTATTTTATATGTTATTTACCATACATTTTGAAATAGTTTGAAATCTGAAAATCTGAAATCTGCGAGCCTTTGTTTGTTTTTTTTTTTGTTTGTTTGTTTTTTACAGATTGTAAAAATGAGAAATTTTAATTTAAGTAAATAAAATTATTTCAATGATTGAAACTGTATTAAAGTCAGGGGAAAAGACTGTAATAGGTAAACAAATATTTAATAGGTTTATTTCTTATGGTCACTTTCATTTTTAATATGTTTTAGGCTTGTGAGCAGCCTAAAAAAAAAAGTTGTAAATCTCATTGTTCACATGGAATTCACTATCAAATATGGTTTATTATATAAAATAGATGTTTTCCGACTTATTGTTCAAGGTCGACCATAAAATGTACAATAAAACGTTTAGTCGTACAATATTACCCAAGGTTGGTGAATCTCTTACTGCAGCTTTTAGTTTGAATTTGTCCTTGGGGTTCGTGTTATCTAAGATAACACCCTGATAGTAGTAATATATAAACTAGAATTCCTGGAATGAACTATAACTGGCCACTTTGATACCATTTCTGAGGTAAACGCTTATATAAACTATAGTTTCACCTCCACCAGGTCATTTTCAATATTGTTCAGTTATGTACACAGAATTTTAACGTATCTAATAATAGGACAAGTTATTCATTCATTTTCATTCATCTTCTACCGCTTTATCCGATCTTCCCTCAGGTCACTGGGAGTCTGTGCCTACCTGGATAGAATGCTAACCCATCACTGGGCATACACTTACATTCACACATATTCATACACTAGGGACAATTTTTCCACGGTGCCAATCAACCTACCGTGGACGTTTATGGACAAATTCTTTTTTTGGGATAAATTAAAATTAAATTTAATTACATTTAATTCAAACCCGGACCGTGTTATCCATGCTCTCACAGACCAATAACCAACTTGCTGTGGGACTTGTTTAGATTTCCGGAAAAAAAAAAAACACAACGTGGATACGCAATAGCAATTTTTCTCTAAATCAAATTTTTATCCAGGGCTTAGCGGTTAGTACGTTCAGGGCTGTGGGTTCGATTCCCGCCTCTGCCATGATGTGTGTGGAGTTTGTGCATTTTCTCCCCGTGCCTCGCGAGGTTTTTCTCCGGGTTCTCCGGTTTCCTCCCGGTCCAAAAACATGCACGGTAGGTTGATTGGCACCTTGAAAAATTGTCCCTAGTGTATGAATGTGTGTGTGTGTGTGTGTGTGTGTGTGTGTGTGTGTGTGTGTCCTGCGATGGGTTGGCATTCCATCCAGGGTGTATCCTGCCTTAATGCCCATAGACGCCTGAGATAGGCACAGGCTCCCCGTGACCCGAGGGAAGATCGGATAAAGCGCTAGAAGATGAATGAATGAACATACCATCTTATAATGAAGGACAAATTATGCTAAACATCATGAAAAGAGCTCAACTCTCAAATCTTAGTCTGTATTATTAGATATTTAATGGCCTCCCTGGTTACCATAGCAACGGACCAAACAGAGGACGTGATAACAGCGTGTAACGCTCCAGTCTCACTAAAGACAAGCTGTACATCATTCTCATTGGTCAATTCTTTTCCGCCAAGGAACTAATTATAGACATCGTGTAGACTTCACACCACTACAGGTAAACGTTGAGTGAAAATGTGTCGCAATTAATATTATGTCTGATTTAAGAGCTCCGATAATCCCAAGTTATTGTATTTTTTAACTTATATTTTAACTAGGATGGGGGTGGGCGACTTTTACCACTCAAAGAACTATTTGGACCCGTTTCCCCACAATAAAGAAAACACCGGGATCCACAAAACCCTTTCGATATTTAAAACGCAATAACTCGGCATATAACGTGTTTTTGGTGTTTTTTTTGCCTTTATGCTATGCATAAAATAAACTATATGATGTTGCATTTGTAAAATCAATGACTGACTGCAGAGAAAAATGAAAGTACATTCCTGGATGCAACAAAAACATTTTGAACTCCGACAAAAAAATAAATAAAAGGGCAATAAAAATACGTATCGTACTTGGTTTATGCGATTTTTGCTCCTGAACCTGCCGTTTGCACATTGGCAGTTGTGGCGCATATTAAAAGCGACAAAAAAGGTTTTAACACGTTTTATTTAGATGTTACAAGATCACCATAATGTAATAATTACATTTTAAAACAAAAGAACTCAATTAAAATACGTTTTAATGAAATACCCATGGATTATTTTCAAAAGCCACGTGGAGCCGCATCATTTGGTGTTAATCTGATTGATCAGATTATATTGATCCAGTTAAAGAAAAAAAGTGCCCCCTTTGGACTTAAGCAAAAGTACAAAATGTACATCAAATGTACTTAAGTATCCAAAATTCTATGATTTATTTTTATGGCTATTAGCATTTTTGGTTACCCGACTCTTACTTAATCAACTCAATTTATTAAATAAGCACTTCGGCTCTGGATAAGGGCGTCTTCTAAATGCTGTAAATGTAAATGTTTGGCCGGTTTATCCATTTATAAATAAAAAGAAACAGATATGCAAATAAACTTCTTAAGTACAGTAACGAATGACATTTTGTCCACCACTGTTATTGAATAGGGCTTCTAATTTTGCTATATTCAAAACTTATGAGGTCGTTAGCATTTCTTTTTAATGACATTAATTGTGCACGGCCCACAGCTCCAGGGTCAGGTTGCCATCTGTGGCAAGTTTCACATTCTCCTTGTGTTTGCATGGATATCATCCAGGTTCTCCGGTGTCCATCTCATCTCTCAAAAAATATCCCTGCGGGTGGACTGCTTTACTGATTTATACCTAGGTGATAATGGGTATGTAAATGTATGTGCATGCTTGCTTGTGAAGGACTCACATCCTATATAGCATATACGAGATCCTATATAGTATAGCATTTTTCTGGCCTTATATTTAGTGTTCCAAATCCACTGTATTCCTGATCAGGATGAAGTGGTTACTAAACGCAGATGGTTGGATGGATGAAGAAAGGATTGAAGGAAGGAAATTACAATGTAACAGACATTTGGCAAATTTAGTACATTAAATTCAACAATGTGCTTTAATTAGAAAAACAAGAAACAAATCCTATGAATCCTACAGGCATGTACTCAGAGGCCATTACTAAACAAGCAGTCTGGTCCAGTAGGACTATAGACCGATTGACGATTTTCTTCAGTGTAGAAATGTGCTTTAATCCTGATTTCTACAGGATATGTTAGAGAATTACATACAACTGGTTTGAAACCTGTAGATTTTTCATACACCTGGACGATTTCACTGCACATACACAGACCTTTCTCAAGGACTTAAATTCCTGATGGAAAAATTCTTATTTATCCTGGTTATCCTGGTGTCTATATGTGTAAAAAAAAAAAGTTAATAGTTTTATATATATATATATATATATATATATATATATATATATATATATATATATACAAGAATAATTTGTACATTGTGTGTGTATATGTATGTATATTTACCCTATAAATTACCCTATTCAAAACGTAATAAAAACTGATTACATTACTTTTATTTTGTAATTAAATTGCGGAACGCAAAAAAAAAAATATATATATATATATATATATATATATATATATATATATATATATATATATAATGTATTTTATATATACATATATTAATTATGTAACGCCATTACATGTAACTACTTACTCCCCAGCACACAGATACACAGTGTTGGGGAGCAAGTAGTTACAAGTAACGGTGTTACGTATTTGTTAACGTAATGTAAATACAAAATAAGAGTATCATCACTAATTTGTTACAGTTACTGAGAAAAAAAGTGTAATTAAATTACAGTTACTTGTATATATGACATATGACACATTATTCTTGCCAAAGAAACAAAATACGCTATGGGTATTTAACAAATATACAATACACTTATTAAAGGTGGGTATATTGTGAATAAAAATAATGATGTACATATCGGTTGGTTATTTGCTAAACGTACACATTGATGGACGTTGAAGAAACCCGTGCACTTTTTGCCCGAGAAACCCCGTTTCCTTTCCCCCCCGCCATTTTGTAAAACATCCCGGAAGTTCTATACAGAAGGTGAACTTATAAACAAGACTAGCTAGCGTAATTCTGTTGCAGAGTGTGAAGGATAATAACAATATATCGGGTTTTCTTTTGTTTGTTTATACGGTGCTGAAGAATTGAAGCTGAAGACCACGTACATTTGATTGCCGGGATTCCGGAGAGGAAAAGCAGCGCTCGTTACAGAGCTTAGCATTGTTTGTCTCGCGTGTGACTAGCGAGCTAGTTCGCGTGAATACTATAACGCGACGATTCCTACACGCAAAACAACAAACTAGCAGGTAATTACACTGGTTTATTTTATTTTTTAAAGTTGCTAGGGATTATTTTTTACTCGTTTTATCAGTTCGCTAGCTTAGGAAAAGATCTACTCGGTGGGTTGCTAACGAGATAAAGGTTTTATTGACGAAGGCCTAGAAAGCCGAAGCCCAGCAATTACGATTAGTGCTTGTGTCCTTGTTTAGAATTGACTAGTTTTTTTTTTAATTCTCCTCTAATCTATGGGGGAAATCACACGTATAGAAGTATATAATTTTCATTGGGTTGAATAGGCCAGAATAGATTTTGCATTTTCGATTTTTCAAAGTATTTACCTCATGATGATGTATATTCGACTGGAATCTGAGATATTTTGTATAATAGCACATTAAAACGGCAATTACTCTTCAAGATTACTCTTAACATGGCGCCAATGTGAACCGAACAGAACCACATTTATGTTTATTGTGAACTGGATGAATGCTTGTAATCAAAGCTGTAAGACTAATTACCGCAAGTGTTGCTCTTAAACCAGAACATTTTACATTTGGTAGTTGTTTTTGCCTTTTACTATACAGTAATTGAAACACTACATTTTAGTTTAAAAGTGACTCTACAAGCTATACAATTGCATTCAAAAATGATTTGCACTAAAAGTTTCCTTAGTTTTTTTCTTTTGTATGCACTTGTGTGCCATGATGACGTCACTTGGGAACGGTGGTAGCCATGTTGAATAAGATGAATGTTCAGCAATAAAAACATGCATTTTAATTACAGCAAAGGCACTCCGAGGGAGCTCTTTGTCAGTGACGTGTAGTTAACTGGTGTGAGAGCCAAAGAAATGAAAGTGCTACTTCATTCGTGTAGATGTCGTGTAGATCCCTGTAGTAGTCGGGTCAGTGAAAGCGGTTTACAGCAAAGAAAAGGTGCAAAAGCCAAAGTTACCGTTGCATAACTGAAGATCACTTTGGGTGCAAGTGTGGTTTGGGCTTTTCATATTTCCATTTGTCTTTCTGATTTAACGATATTTGTTTTCTTGCCATCAACTCGACAGGTCTCCGAATGGCAGACGACTTTGATATCGAGGCGATGCTTGAAGCTCCTTACCGGAAGGTGGGTGGCTCGAAAGAGTGATGCTCGTTCGTTTAATATGAATTGACTCTTTTGCACTTGCCTGAGTAGCCGTTGCCATAAAACAACCGAAGACGTTTGTATGATTTTAACATGTCTCACGAGTCTGAGTGGTAGACAGAATGATGTATTGTGTGATGCTTCAGAAAATGACCTGAATTACAAATAAATGCCCGTCTATCTCTCTTTATAGACTTGCCTAATGATATCTCATCTCTACTTCCCTGAATACACCTTTGATTCCAGTGTGAAGTGTGAAAAAAGTAAGGTCGTCATTGCGGCAATATATTGATGTACTGTGTTCCCTTAGGCCAAATACCAAAAGACTCTCATCCTGTCACCTGTCTGGTGTCGATAAGATGATGACAGTGGATGAAACAGGGATAGAACCTAAGATGATTCGGAGACAGTATTCACATTTTGACTAAACACTTGGTCTTTGTATTGCAAAAGCCGCTAGCACAAGCAGTAGCTTTTTATTATGACCGCATTGTTTGTCATGGCAGATCATCGCCGTCTCCGATCGTCATTAAGACTCTAGTTTGTAATATACGGAGAAAAGTATTGTTCTGTATGAATTCCGCAAATGGCCGCCTCTTGTTGGAATAATTAATGGATTGCTCCTGAATATGAATACTGTCTCCCAAGCCATTCTCTAGAGAAGGCCTCAAATAAGTCAACATCTTGATTTTTTTTTTGCATGCCCCTCATTTTTAAGCTGCTCTTTAGTCCATTTTAATTTGCCATTTGCTTTTAGGAATCTCTTTTAAAACGTAACCTCAAATATATATATATATATATATATATATATGTATCTAGCAGTATAAATCGCATATTCAGTAAACCTCCAAAGGCTGTAGGTAATAAAACATAGATTTCTTTTCTATATTAAAAGTGTGGGGGTGTGATGGTATTTTTTTTCCTGGTATTTGGTATAAATTTGATGCCATATCACATGGAAGCCGCTCTGACTAAGCCGTGTAAATCCCTGTCTGCTTCAGGACGAGATGTAAGACAGCGGCGGCGTCGTGCTCACACAGTCCATCTGGGCGAAGATCTCACCGAATGGCCACCTCCACTGTGGAAACCCCGTTTAGCAACCATGCCTTTAGCAGCAAGTCTTAGTTGAAAAAAAAAAAATAGCAGTAGGCAGTGTCGGATTCCAGAGCCGAGTCTTCACTAAGCATCATGGTTCTTCAGATAGCATGCAGACTGTTGCTCCTTTTTTTTTCTAGGGAGCGAACATTTGATTTTACGTGGCAAAGCACAAAAGGGCAGCGCAGACAACAGGAGTTTTTAAACTGCTTTTCTAAATCAATATATTCTGTATTTTCTCTTGTCCCCCTCCCCCATTCCCTTGACGACTTGCTATGTATCCTGTCCATCCTCACGATGTTCTTCTATCAACCCTGCTTAGGGTGACAGCAAGTCCTATAGTGCAAACGGCTATGAAGAACACAGCAGGAAGTGAGTAACTGTTCTCTCCTTTTACTCAGCATTTGATGCTAGTCCATGTTCGTTATACTTGGATGTGTCTTATTCCCAAACCCGCGCAGGAAAAGGCACAGTCGAAGTCCCAGTCCAAGTGCCGACCGCCGCCGAAGTAGAAGCAGAGAGCGCAAGAAGGGCAAGGACAAGCGCAAGAGCCGCAGTCGGGAGAGAAAGCGGTCACGGAGCAGAGAGCGCCGTTCTCGAAGTCATGAAAGGCACGGCCGTTACCGAGGTCACAAAAGCCCCCAGTGAGTATCAAATATTCTTATTGCATATTATAGTACCAGATCTGACTTCCCATTCCAGCCCATATGTCTGTAAACTGCCAGAGACCCCCCCCCCCCCCCCCCCCCACTTCCTTTATGTATCCTACAGCAAATATTGTATATTGGCCTTGAAGTGTACTCCCTGCTACTTCAATATCTCTGAATAACCCTGTTATCTATAAGTAAGCATTTAACCTCAAACACGCTTGTCTTCTTTCTCCTACATTACAGTCGCAGACGTTCTCGAAGCAAGAGCCCAGTTAAGAAGGAAAAGAGTCCAATCAGGTAACATAACCCTTCTACTTTTTCCTTGTGCATAAACAAATGAGTTATTTGTTGTTAATATGTAGAGGTTGGAGAACGGTGGTTTGTTAAACACTGACCCCTCAATGTTGCATTTTGGTGACTATGTTCTGCAACAGGAAACCTATTGATAACCTGAGTGCAGAGGAGAGAGATGCACGCACAGTGTTCTGCATGCAGCTGGCTGCCAGAATCAGACCCAGAGACCTGGAGGAGTTCTTTTCTGCTGTTGGCAAAGTGAGTATTCTATCGCTCGTGCTCTCCCCTTTTTATATATTTATATATATATATATATATATATATATATATATATATATATATATATATATATATATATATATATATTTTTTTTTTTTTTTTTTACTGCTTCTGTGTTATTGTTCATTTTTCCCGCCAATCTTGTGACCTGTTATTTCTTTCTTTCTCCAAAAGGTGCGTGACGTAAGGATGATTTCAGACAGAAACTCTCGCCGGTCTAAGGGTATTGCCTATGTCGAGTTTGTGGAGACTACATCGGTGCCCTTGGCTATTGGGTTGACAGGACAGAGGCTGTTGGGAGTGCCAATTATTGTCCAGGCCTCGCAGGTCTGTATAATCCCTCAAGTTAAAGCGTTTCTTTTTCAGGTGCATATATGTGGTGTCTAACTCGTTTATACCGTCTCGTCTAGGCCGAGAAAAACAGAGCGGCGGCGGCAGCAGCAGCTCTTAACCTGCAGAAAGGCAACGCAGGACCGATGCGGCTCTATGTCGGCTCCCTGCACTTCAACATCACAGAGGAAATGCTCAGAGGCATCTTTGAGCCCTTTGGAAGGGTGAGACTGTTAATAATGCCCATTGCATGGGCTTTTAACTGTGATAGTTTTATTGTAACAATGCAGAGATTCCTTATTATTAATCCCAGGCCGCCTTTTTCTAACTTAGATTGAAAGCATCCAGTTGATCATGGACAGCGAGACGGGCAGATCAAAAGGTTACGGCTTCATATCGGTAAGAGATAATCCAAAGACGTTCTCTTACATACAAGGAAAGCTGTACCTTTTTATAAGATAATAGAAAACTATTTTGTTGGTGTGTAGTTTGCAGATTCTGAATGTGCTAAGAGGGCCCTAGAGCAGCTGAACGGTTTTGAGCTGGCTGGGCGGCCCATGAAGGTGGGTCATGTGACGGAGCGATCAGACGGCTCATCTGCCAGCTCTTTCTTGGACAATGATGAGCTGGAGCGAACGGGCATCGACTTGGGCACCACAGGGCGCCTGCAGCTGATGGCTCGTCTTGCAGAAGGTAAGGATTAGTAACAGGCTTAACCCATGTTCTGGATCTCTGGTTTCATAATGAAATTGTAAAATATATTTATATATTTATTTTCTGTTGTCCTTTTTAAGGTACAGGGCTACAGATTCCTGCAGCTGCAAAACAGGCTCTGCAAATGAGTGGCTCGATCCCATTTGGTAACCTTCCTGGAGGTAAGGACGTGGTTTTAATTGCAGCTCCTTGTGGATTATTATTATTATTATTATTATTATATAGCAAATATTGGGTGCTGGATGCATGAATTTTTGCTTAGTTTTGTAACCAAAATAAACATTATTGTTTTTCATAATCATACTTTATTATTCAAGGTACATTATATAAGAGAATTGTTAGTGTGGGGGGGAAAGTTCAAGGAGTCACCAACCTACATGTAACCTTGTCGTCCAAAGACATTGTGCAAATAGAGATAAGGAGATTGGAACTTTTTTTTTTTTCAATTTTATTACCAGTCTGTTTCATAAGCTGCAAATGTTGCATCACTTCAGGCTGAATTTCAGGTCCTTATCAAAGTTGGGTTTTTCCCTTTTCTAAATGTTTATTTATTTATTTATATTTTGGATTCTGGTTTCTTGACTGTGCATACAACCTTTGTCAATTTTTTGTTTATTTTTAGTTATTTAAACACGTTTTGAAAATCAGATCTATAAGTTGTGTTGGGTTTTATGGCATGCAGACTACAATCAAGATTTCTGTAAGATTAGATTTTGAAATCTAGTCCTGTGCATTAATTACACTGTAGATAATTGGATATTGATATTGATATATTGCTGATCCTGCTACATATTGGCAAAAGTCCAGTGTTTTTCCGCTTTGCAACATTTGACAAATCCTGCTTAGAATACAACTTTCTATACAACAGTCTTGCCAAGATGAACGTTTTATTATTGCGAACAAAATCTTTTCTAATGTGCACTAAAGAAATATGGTGTGTGTGGTGTTCCAGTGATTCCTGCACCAAGCATGAACCAGGCCATGAACCTCCCCACCCAACCCCTGGCCACTCATTGCCTACAGCTTTCCAACATGTTCAGCCCACAGTCGTGAGTCTTTTTACCAACTATCTTTCTCTAAGAGTTTATATATGTTAACGAGTGTTTAAGTGCTAATTTCCTCTTTGTCTATGTCCTTCCCCTTTCCTATCAGGGAAAACGAACAAGGCTGGGATATCGAGATTCAGGATGATGTCATTGAAGAGTGCAATAAACACGGCGGTGTTGTTCACATATATGTAGACAAGAATTCTGCTCAAGTAAGCGTTGCTCATCTTTTAAACTTGTCCAGTTTCTCTTGTAGCTTTGAGTTTTCAAAGCTGTTTGCACCCAACTAGCATGGTCTTCTCTCAATCTCGCAGGGTAATGTGTATGTGAAGTGTCCATCTATCCCGGCTGCCATGGCTGCCGTCAGTGCCCTACATGGTCGCTGGTTTGCAGGTAAGTTTTGCCTTTGTGCTTATGAAGATCAACCCGGTGTGGTGTAAACAATTGAACTTTATTGAAGAGGCAAAATAATCACATTGTAAACTTTTGTTGCTAATATATCTCCTAAAGGTACATTAGCATATCTTATATAATTACGCTCAGTAAGATACAGTCTCATAATTTCTTTCTTTTCCTCCTCCAACAGGCAAAATGATCACTGCTGCGTACGTCCCCCTCCCCACCTACCACAACCTGTTTCCCGATTCAGTCACAGCCATCCAGCTGTTGAGACCCACACGCCGGTGATCCATACTCCTGCTGCACAGTCCAAAACATCGGACTCTCCGTCTATCTGCATAGCCTGGAGATCCAAACAAATTGTCCTGCCCTCTTTTTTTCTCTTCTTTTTCTTTTTAGGACAGCTGCTGTCTGTCCCTGGAGGTCCATAGCACATTCTAGATCTCAGATGTACACAGTTGCCTGAGGGTGTAGATGAAAGCTGGCTGGACTAGGTTAGCGCAAAAAAAAAATCCCTGGGCAGTTTTCCTGGATGTATTCAGCTGACTGGGATCTCTTTACGTTTTTAGCTTTTTGTAATCACTTTCATTTTGTAAAGAACTCTGCAATTAAAATGGCTTTGAAAATAATCCGTCTCCGTTTTTGTAATCTGTGTTGTTTGCAAAAGGAAAATCCAGTTTAATTCATATATTTAACTGTATAACCTATTATGTTTGTCTGTTTTGTATAGGATGTCGGTTTATTTCCTGTTTGTAGGGGCCCTTTTATAACTCAAGCCTCATTTCAAGGTACAGGAATAAATAATGATTTATTCTTGGGAATAGTGATTACTTGGGAAGTATTTTTTACTTCATTCCTCAGTCGGGCAAAGCAATGTTTCTACTTTTGTCCTTGTTTTGTTCATTGTGTGGGTGTTGTTTTTTGGGGTGGGTTTCTTTGGTCACAAAACTAAGAACCCTCGTCTTGGTTAATTCCTTTCCAGTGCGACCGTGAAAGTAGCATGGTTTATATTACAGATTTTATATTTCTATTACTATATTACCGGTTTATTAATTGATATTACGTGTCTCTTATTACATCACAGAATTGGCCGTCATTCATGGTTTCTGCTCCTTGCTGAACCGGTGCCAGACCATAATTAACAGGTTGGTGGGGCAGAGCAGCTAACGCAGGTTTGCACAATCAGCAACAATAGCTTGTAAAACAAGGCAAAAAAAAACCAATGCAGAAATTTATGGACCGCTGGAATATTTAATTTTATTTATTTTAGGTTGAAACTATTTGCCGTTTTATATAAACCTATAAAATTGGGTGTAAAATTTTATATCGGATTTTCCATATTTATAGAAAGCAATTTAAACTAAACAAGGTCTGTAACACCTTAGTATTTCTGGAGAAATATCAAAAATTGTTTGTTTTTTCTTTTCGTGTTGCGTATTAAACCTGAACAGAGTTGACATGATGTCCCCATAAGTTGAAACAGGATATAGGAGTCACATTTGTCTTGTCTCCCTATTCTTGTGTCTCTCTTACTGTGAGTCAAAATGAAACAAAGTGTAATCGCTGCCAAATGGAAGTTTAGCGTCTTCTGTCTCGCGCATTTAATTAATGTCAGCAACTTTTCAAGCTTTTCTGATAACCTCCAGGCGACTCATCACAGGGCTACAAAAGCACATTGTCTAAAAGAAGAGTATTGTTATTTTTGGATGGGCGGAAAAAAGATCTGGAAATAAAAATCGGTGTAACAGCAGGCGTATTATTTTTTTATTATTAAATTTTCTGTCAATGTCGGATACAGAAGTTCAGAAATAGTCAAACTCGTGTGTTTTGCAGTATATGTGGTTTGGATGTAACAGTAATAAATACATCAAAGTTTGGAAGAGAACATTTCTCTCGTGTAACATTGTAAAGTGGGTCGAATGTTGTTTTCGTAAATACATTGTGAATATTTACTTCATTCATTTTGGGCGATGCAAAGAAATTGTTGTCGTTGTTTTTGTTTTGGTGAACTCACTAATTCACAAGGCGAAAATGTTTCAGATTATCAGGTCCATTTGGTTAAACGATGTTGAACGGAAGTCCATGTTGCTGACGGTGGACCTAGAGAAGAAGAAGGAGAGGGAGAGGTATTCAGATCAGAGTTCATGCTTTTTTTTTTTACATCTCTACCTCGTAGCTGTTTTAAGAGTAGCATAGAGTTTAATTACATTCAGTAGAACTAAAGTTCTTTATGTCTTTGATAGATTTATTACCACTCTTTGGAAGGTTACTTTGTAAATGTAATACAAATTGACCCTATTCAAAATGTCATAAGTAGTGTAACTTTTCCTTCAAATACATTATACGTCTGCAGTGTAAAGACTCTTCGTTATCGTACACCTTTTGATGACAATGGAAGTAAGAAAAACAATCACCACGTGTCAGAATTTGGGTCTCGTCCTCGACGCCGATGAAATCTCTGTCAGGGCAGAAAAAAGGGGAAAAAAAAAAAACTTTTAAAGCCAGGTGTGTGTGTGTGTGTATGTAGAGAGAGAGAGATATCGATCTGACGCAGTATAAAGAGGACACAACTTTCCTCCAGAACCTTGGTGCTACATATGACACATCACAACATGTAAACAGTTTGACCAATGTGCAAAATGAGCATGTATTCACTAACACTGTCTTTGAGACCAGGATATACAATTAATATGTATATATATATATATGTATGTATATATATATATATATATATGTATGTATGTATATATATATATATATATATATGTATATAGTATATATATATATGTGTATATATATATGTATATATATGTATATATATGTATATATATATATATATATATGTATATACTATATGTGTATATGTATATATATATGTATATATATATGTGTGTATATCTAGTGTATATATGTATAGTATATATATATATATATATATATATATATATATATATATGTGGTGTGTGTGTGTGTATCATATATATATCTATATATGATATATATTATCTATATCTATATCTATATCTCTATCTATATATCTATATCTATATATATATAACATTTTTATGCTGCAGGAAGACCTACCTTCCTGTGCATGAGGCAAAAGACAGAGATTAGCAGGCAGATTCCTGCACTCCCTGCTAACACGATAAAACCAAGTTTGTAGAAATCCGAATCAGACGAGTCCTGCTCGTTCTTCTCCATTTTCACTTGTGTGGCCTCTTAATAAAAAAAAAAAAACAACAACAAACAAACAAGAAAAGCAGCATTTTAATCATGGCATTTTCCCCCATGTACTTTACCCATCAGCTGTCACTATACAAACCGCAGCATAATAAATAGTAAACGTTATTCAAGTGCTTCTCACTCAGATGGGTGTTATAGACCACCTTTTGGCCAATCACAGTCAAGCATCCGATAGTCTCATGGTATTGTTATAGCATCATCGAGAGATCCAACACACACACACACACACACCACACACACATATTTCATTGTTCATTACTTTAACAACATCTAAAACCACGGGTGAAATCTAGTGTGTACCTGTGCTTTGTGCGCTGGGCCGCTCAGTAATCACAGCAGTCGTGTAGTTACTGTATTGTGTTGCGCAGCTCCAGTCCACAGGCGCGTGTGCTTGTGTGATGAGCTGAAGGTAGATATCCAGCACCTCCTTGGCTCTCTGTAAGGCTTGAACAGGCGAATCTTTGTACTGCATTAGAAACATGACCGGGTCCTCCTGGAGGAGAACGTTTACTTTTAAATTGCTTGCTTTTTTTAATATTATATCTACTTGAGTACAGTAATGAAGTAGTTCTATTCCGTTACTTCCCACCTTTGGTTTGTACAAATACTTGACCACTGTACTTGAGGAGAATTTTCTAGTATCAGTACGCAACCCGTAATCCTCACTGCTCCCGGGATAGCGTTTTCATGAACATCTGGAACATCTCACTGTTCGGCACTGATGTCAAAAGTATCCACAATTCATTCCTCAGGTAGAAGTGTAGATACCAAGATATCAAGTGTTTTACCCACGTATAAGTGTAAAAACAAGTGTTTCCAAACTACGTCAAATATAAAAAATTTATTTATTATTATTAATATTTTATTATTTTTTTGAGTAATGACCCCAACACTGACTATGTCCTTGCTGGAGTGTGACATGATTTGTTGTTGTGTGCAGGTGCGATGGATCGCGTCCAAACCAATCGGGTGTCGGAATTTTATATCTCATCCAATCACAATCACTCTATCCATGACAAGCCGGAATGAAATAGGATTAAACGAGGCTATTTTTAATTCCTCCAGTACAAAGACCCAAAATCTCTACTTTAGTAAGGTAACAAAGTATTTGCACTTCATGACTTGACACCTCTGCTGTGCTGTGAAATACATGTGACATTGATTCAATTGAATTTTATGTCTATAGCGCTTTTCACAATTAAAAAGTAAAAATAAAACTTGAAAGGGGGGACTCGAAAGAGGAACCTCTCTGGGTTATATATATATATATATATATATATATATATATATATATATATATATATATATATATATACTATATCTGGGTGTTATTAAGGTTGTGATTGTGAGTGATACACAACAGGTGAGTGTCGAGCGTGTGACTGTGAATCTGCACTTGTGTAAATTTAAATACAAGTTAAACGCATTGTGATCAGTATTTTAGTTGTTCAAAACTTACATGTAAATAAATGGAATAAATAAATGGCTGGAAAATATACATTAAAATTTTTTGTAAAAAGAAAACATTGAGCACTTTAAAAGCCAGACTCGTTTATACATTCCTGGTCTGTGACATTCACTTGCCCATGTGACCATGAAGTTTTAAACAAAGATGCACAAATTGAGGATTATATTGTTTCTTTTTTTTCCCTCCACCCAAAACAAGGATTTGATATAAATAAAAAAAAAAGAGAGACTTGCGTTTGTGTAAATAAAGCAACTCAAAAGTGTGGCACAAAAACAATTCTGTTAAGGAACAGAGAGTGATGCAAGAACGTTATTTTGGTATCCGTCAGGTTGAAGGAAAGCATAAAGACCTCGTCTCTACCCGCGCACACAAAACTCATTTCCCCCCAAAGGTGACGAATACCAGCATGTTTTCTAACTTGAGTTGAAAATTGGCCCTGGAAAAGGTCATTCTTTTCAACACTGTGTCAGACATTGTTGACATTTGGCTGCTCGGGAGACAATTGTGGATCGGGGAACAGTAAACACGAGGGGAAATGTGGATTACACTTTGTCTCCTTGAGGTCATTTTGTTGTTTCTAGCGAACCCGTTTAATTGTGTAAGTGGTGCAGGAATGGTTCTGGGGACGCGGTGTACTTTGTGTTGCATATTATTCTTCTCGAATGCATTTTGGGGTGACAATAAATATTACTCTTTGTTCTAAGCACTTTCGGGAAAATTACAAACTACGCTATTCAAAATCTAAAAACTTTTCAATGACTTTATACTTCAGTTACTATTATATGTCCACTAGGGGGCGCTTTAAGTTAACATAAAAAAAAAAAAATCGGTCCCATTTTTCGAAATGAATCTGCAGCAGATTGTCGTCATTTAAATCAAAACCCGTTGAAAATCGCGCCGTCGTCTAAAACGTTGATTTGACATGAAATTCTTCGGATGTAACCCTATTTGTAACATTTTACTAAGTAATTTATTTCCATTTTTCCTCAATAATTGTAACGATTTACTGTTACATGTATTTTGTAATTAAATCACGTAACGCCGGGACGAGTAGCTAGTTACTCCCCAACACTATAAGTATTTATTGTTACAGTATATCTTAGAATAATCGTGATTTCCTGTCACAATTGTCTCAAGAACGTTGAACTAGTTTGACTTGGAAGAAAATCTAATAATCATTCTTGGACATCTTGAACGTCTGCGTAGCTCCGCCCAAACAAACCTCAAGTTCTTCATTAAGAGGTGGCACGCAGCGCTGTGAGTAGATGTTGTGGATGAGGTTCTGCAGAGAACGGACGGTCAGAGCACTCTCGGAGTCTTGAGAGTATCTGAAATGGACACTCAGCAAGTCCAGGACATGTGGCAGAGCTGCTTTCACGTAACACACCGCGCTCTGGAAGACCGACAGAATGGCAATTTCTGAAAACGCTTAGTAAGAAGAATTGTTTAGACTGTTTACTAGAGTAAAATTGTTTCTTCGCAAATCTCAGCTAGTTTAAAAGCTGGGGTTAGAGTGTAGGACACAGAGGGTTAACGGCCTCCCTGGACCCCAGGGCAGCAGCTCGGCGATACATAGTGCTACTGTATAGACCCCAAATCTGATTACTGAATGATTTAATATATATGTGTATATATTTATATATATATATATATATATATATATATATATAGAGAGAGAGAGAGAGAGAGAGAGGAGAGAGAGAGAGAGAGAGATAGATACATATATATATATATAACACACGTGTGTGTGTGTAATATATATATATATATATATATATATATATATATATATATATATATATATATATATATATCTATATATATGAGAGAGTAATTATATTTCTCTTGTATCCCTTATATACCCGTTTGGCAAGAAGATTAAATGTACTTTTTCCAGTATCAAAATGTTTTAAATGTAAATACGCTTACCAGATGTTTCTTTTCAATAAACATGTATGTTATTGAACATCCATTCTGGAACTGGTTACTGATCTGAGGAACAGGAATCATTATCAGTCTTTCTTCATTATTCGATGTTGTACATTATAAAAAAAAATCTCACAGTAAAAAAAAAAAAACAAACAAAAAAGGACAGATTTAATATTTCTTTTTGATGTTGCTAAAATTTTTTTACAAATCATAAAACAAAATAACAAATACAAAAAATAAATAACCAATACAAAATAAAAAAAACCAATACAAAAACAAAATAACAAATCCGAAAACAACATAACAAATACAAGAACAAAATAATAAATAAAAAATAATAATAATAATAACAAATCCGAAACCACATTTAAAAAGGTCATACAAACCCGAAGAGGTAGGTACAGTTTGCAAATGGAATATTTGCCGTTCATTGGACAAGACACCTGTCAATCAAGATATTCAGAAACTAGGAAATCTATGTTTCTTTTTCTTCGGGCTGTTAGTGCACCTGTAATATAATAGAATATTTAATATAATAAATATACAGAAGTAAACACTGGAAAGCGAATTGGAAATGCATTCAACGCTACCATGAGTGCCCCCCCCCCTCCAACACACACACACACACACACACACACACACACACGTTCCAACTTTCTCCTGAAGTAGCCCGTTATCAAGGATATATGCCTTGATTGACAGGTGGCTCAACCAATGAGCGCTAATTGATCTCAATCTCTGTTTTCGGTATTTGCTGATGTGTTTACCAATTTGTCATTTTGTTTTTAGCGGTGTTATTTTGCTTTCGGATATGTTGATGTTTGTCCTGATTGGTAAATGGGCTTTCTGTATTGTTATTGTGATTTCGGATTTGTTATTTTGTTTTACGGTTTGTTATTTGTTCACTGGAATTTAGAATTTGAAAGGATAAAGTAGTTCTGCATCAGTGCAGTGATGTGCGTTTATATAAATGCCGTTGTTGCGTTAATAAACACGAATATAAAAACCCAGTCAGCTTACTAGATGGTTTATCTGGAGCAGATGATCTTTGGTTATGGAGTGCCTGCATGGTCCAGTGCTGTCCATCATAGACAGAGGGATATACAGGAGCACAAGAACACACGCACTCTTCACCTAAACATGTGTGTAATAAAGAAAAAAGAAAAAGGGGGGGGGCAGGGGGGTCGCTCATTAGAATCAATTCAAACACATGCTTTATATTTACGAGAGCTGTGCTTCGTATTGATCGCCTGGTTTAAGTGGGGTTTTACTGTTCCATTTACTGTGCCACATGTTGTTTTAGACAAATACACTGACATCCGTGCTGAAAAATGCAGTCACATACCAGCTTCCAAAACACAAGCCAAGCTGGTCAAGTCGGTTCACCATCTTTGCCTGCTGGTGACTGCTAGGAAATGCCAAATCACCGAAAAGGTATTTTTAAGTGTAAAACAAAAGCAAGTCAAAGGTGAAATATTTATTATAAGGAGCGCTGG
>JACRUU010000005.1:33386492-33396492 GCA_030449085.1 Kryptopterus vitreolus
CTCTCTAGTGTAGAACTTATTCATTCATTCATCTTCTAGCGCTTTATCTGATCTTCCCTCGGGTCACGGGGAGCCTGTGCCTATCTTAGGTGTCTATGGGCATTAAGGCAGGATACACCCTGGATGGAATGCCAACCCATCGCAGGGCACACACACACACACACACAGACACCCTCACACATTCATACACTAGGGACAATTTTCCAAGGTGCCAATCAACCTATCGTGCATGTTTTTTGGACTGGAATTAAACCGGAGAACCTGGAGAAAAACCCCCTGAGGCACGGGGAGAACATGCAAACTCTACACACACATGGCCGAGACAGGGTGTAAAACTTAGTAATTTGTAATTAATTATGAATGAATGATTAATTGCATGATTTAAATAAGCTTATTAATACTTGTTGAATTATACAAAGGATTAACTTTAAGAGTCATTTGATCATCATCTAACGCATTCTATAACGCCGTATATAAATAATGTATACATGAATTATACGCTGCTTTGGGAAAATCACAAGTCACAAGTGCTAAATAAAAAGTAAAGGAGAAATGGGATTTGTGGAAGGGGTCTCTGGGGGTCAGTGTTATGTAAGGGTCAGAGGTTAACTTCTATTGTGCGATAGAGAAAATGCTTCAGAAAGCCCTTTTTTTTTCTTTTTTTTTGGTGGTGATGTAACGCTTTGACGTTTGATTATTTTCAGTGGATCTTGTGGAAAGCTTGATTCCTGTTATCACTTCCATTACACCAGTAGTCGTCGTAGCACTGATTATATTTATTGTTTGGATTAAAAGTAGCGACGCACTTCTGAATGAGTGTGTGTATATATATATATATATATATATATATATATATATATATATATATATATATATATATATAATATATATATATATAGTTGTTATTGTGGATGGCTATATATATATATATATAATATATATATATATATATATATTTAGTATTTGTTTATTTGTTGAGTGGCGTAGGATAGAATCAATGCAATGTGAATCAACAAACAAATGTATGAATGTATATATATTATATATATATATATATCTATATATATATATATATATATATATATATATATATATATATATATATATGAACAATACTTGAGACACAGAAATTCACCATCAACTAAAGTCTCAGGGAATTAATGCCATCATTAATAATGACAAACAATATATTTACTATTAAGATTACTAATATATATATATATATATATATATATATATATATATATATATATATAGACACACACAAATATATATATATATCTTGATGTCATTATTAATGATGTCATTAATTCCCTGAGACTTTATTTGATGGTGAAATTCTGTTTTAAGTATTGTTCATTTATTAGTGACAATTATTAATATATAATTCTAATTGTTCATTCATTATCAATACAGTAGCATTAAAATTCCAGATTTCCAGAGTTTTGTAATCGATTTTAAGTGTTTATTCACACAATTCCCTTATTTTTTTCATGTCAAAGAGCAGGAAAACAAAATGCGCCATTTATCATACTAATACACTCTCTTATATCTATCTACATGATAAATATAACCAGCCCTCATATATGGTTGCATTTCCTGTAAATGCGGTAGTAATTTTTCCAAAAATGCAAATGTCTATTTTGACCTTTCATAATGTTTGTGCCAAAGTACAACTGAGCGGACAATGGAAGGATGTGTTGAAACATCTGCTGATGCATGCAACTCCTCACCAACTGAACATTCCAGTGGATTTTCCCAACCAAACAGATCGACCACATTCATGATACATATCTGTCTTCATGGCTCTGCTGAGTTTGCCACTGAAACCGAAGGAACAGCGAGGACGTACACAGCGTATAGCCTTTGGCATGTTTTACAGGCTCGGGGGGGAGTAGCCGGGGGGGGGGTGTCGAGGTGAACTCGAACATGTGATGGATTTGGTTTCGGTTTTCCTTCGTGATTAAGTGAGTACTGGCTGGAAAATGTGTTTCCTGTAATTGTTCGTGATGAGAAGACCTTTAACATTTGTGTCTTGTTTTGTTTTTTTTTAGTTCATTTCGCAAGAGTAGAGACAGATACTCTATATGGGCAAAAGTATTGGGACGGTTGACGTTTCTAGTCATATGCGTTACCACCTGTGTTGGGGAGTCGTTGTTTACATATTATTTACTTTAAATACAAAATAAATGCAACAGCATTTCCTTACAGTTACTGAGAAAAAATGTGTCATTAAATTACAGCTACTTATGAAATGTTTAAGATTAAAAATGGGGCCTCTTCATACTGTAACCTAGTTACGAACCCTGAAGGCACCTTCAACAGAAGTGATTCACAGAAAGCTCAGTCAGTTCATCGCTTTATTAATACTAATAAATCATTAATACATTTTTTGAGTGAAATGTATATATATATATATATATATATATATATATATATATATATATATATATATTATTATTTATTTATTTATAACATCAATTAGAGTACTAGAACTATGAAAAGTATTCATTTATGGTTGATGCGCGATTAAAAATGTGATTAATCTTGAGTGAAGTCATGGCAATCGTGCCATTAATCGGCAATTAAATTTTTATAATCTATTGACAGCCCTAATATATAAATATTTAATATATAAATATGTGACAAAACGTTTTGTGTAAATAATTAATATAGATTGTTGGAATTTCATTTCAGCTACTACATTTCACATGCTTCTTTGATTTAACCTGTGGCATATAGATAGAATATAGAACATATAGATAGAACTGCATGTGCAATTTTAGACGCTGTCAATGCCGCCACCCAGACGCTGTCTTTGCAAAAACTTTGTCTTGTGGCAAAAAAAAAAATGCTGACAGGAAAGTGATGAAAAGACTTTATCTGACTTATTAAATTATTCTTTCTCTGCACTGTTTATAGAACTTTTTGATAACACACAGGAAGGAAGACATTTTGATGCTTTATTGGCCCTATTTTTATCCAGACCGTCGTTCTTTGAACATTGCTTTAAAAGGCATGTGGTTTAATGTCTGTATTTAACCTACAGAGTTTACATTCAATCATTCCTCCGACATTTTTGGCCAAATCAAATGATTCATTATTGATTATGTGACTCGTCCATGGCTGTGATTGGAACATGGTAGATATCAAACTGTGATTTGGACTAGAAATCCGAGCTATGTTATACAAGTGCTTCTAATTTTTGAGCATCATCAACATTGCGGTATAAATGTAATATAAATAATGAATAAGAGTAAGAATGCAGATTATGAAAGTGTAAAGATGAGTATAAGGATGTAAAAAGGTCAATAAACATGTCATTGTGTGTTATTTTTTTTATTCTAAAATATTCACATGGAAAGAAATGTGGTTTGGAGTGTTCTGGTGGGTTGGAGTGTGGGTTTGGTATGAGGCGATATGGTTTTTGTATGCTGTGGTAATAAAAGTGTTGGGAAGGTTACTTTGGAAATGTCAGAGATTACAAAAGTACCCTGTTCGAAATGTAATACGTCGTGTAGCTTTTCAATTACTTCATAAAAGTAACCGATTACTTTTTGATTACCTTCATTTGTCCACTAGGGGGCACTTTTAGATAACGTAACCCTCGGGGGGAAAATCGGTTCTACTTTTTGAACTGAAACTTCTGTAGATTGTCATTCGACACTGAACTGTAATCTTTCACATTTTCACAAGTGTATTTTAAAAACACATTTTTTTCCCTCAGTAGCTGGAATGTAATTACTCCCCCACACTGGTAACAGCACAGTGTAGTTTGTAGTAAAGGTATATAGTATTGTGTAGTATTGTGGTAGCGTATAGTATGGCGTAAAATTGCTAGAGTATGTTACGGTGTGGTGTGGAATGGCGTGATGTAGAGCATTTACTATGGTGTGTTATACCATGGTGTCATCTGGTAGAGTAGTGTGATAAGGTATAATATGGCGTTATAATGTGATGTGATATGTGTAAGTGATAAAGGTGTCATGTGGTATTGTGTGATACACCGATCAGGCATAATAAGCAATAACACAGATTTTATCCATATGCTTGCCCATTTGTCAAAATGCTGCCGAAGATATCCAACAAAATAGCAGATGATGACGAGAAAATCAGTCTTATCAGTGTTATAATGTCGTAACGTTATGACTAATCGGTGGTCACTATGGCGAGATATCAGATAGGCGTGTGATGTTGTCGTGTTTTATCTTGTGGTATAGTGTGATGGTGTAGTATGGTGTAGTATGGTACTGGGAAACCCCCCATGGTGCGTCACACGGCTTGAGCAAAGCCAATGCGGTTGTTTTTCCGGTCAAACACCGTGTAATATCGGCCAATGAACTTAGCCCCTAGTATCCATACAGGGCCAGCAGGAGGTGGAAGGTCCAGGTCTCTAAACGTCACAGTGCAGATGTCCTCCCCAAATTGTGACTGCTGTATATGGGGGGAAAAACAGGGGAAAAATTATGGGCACGTCGAATAATCAGCTGCACCACTCCACACATCTGGGTCAAATGTCGATAAAAGCAATTGTGGAGTTCTCCTGTAGTGACGCGGTGAGGTTCTCCGTTTGCATGCTATAATATTCACCGAATGAGTCTCCAGTTCAAGTGATTTATAGTGTAGGCGTATATCGTTTAGTATTGTATCATATTTTTCAATGGAATCGTACAGTATGCTGATTACTGATTACATATGTAACGGCGTTATGTAATTCAATTACAAAATAAAAGTAACAGTAATCCGTTACAGTTACAGCGGGAAAAAACCTACCGACGTAACTTCAATTTAGATGTGTTAGTGTGGCCAGCAGAGGGTGCCCGGCCTGTGGTCTGTATGGGTCCTAACACTCCAGTATAATGACGGGGGACACCGTCTTTCGGATATGACATCCCCCCCAAAAAAAGAGTAGATGCGTGTCCTGGCTAAAATTCGCCTCTTTGAACCTCTGACCATCACGGCCTCCTAACCATCCCCATATCTACTGATTGCCTTCATCATTCTGACTCCTCTCCACCAGTAAGCCGGTGTGTGATGGGCGTTCTGGCTCGCTATGGCGAGGTGGATGCTGCACACCGGTGGTGGATGACGAGGAGATCCCCCTCTCATAATGTAAATGTCTAGAAAAGCGCTATATAAATGTAATGAATTCATTCATTCATCTTCTACCGCTATATTCGCTCTTCCCTCGGGTCATGGGGAGTCTGTGCCTATCTCAGGCGTCTATGGGCATTAAGGCAGGATACACCCTGGATGGAATGCCAACCCATCACAGGACACACACACACATTCACACACACACTCACATTCACACACACATTCATACACTAGGGACAATTTTCCAAGGTGCCAATCAACCTACTGTGCATGTTTTTGGACCCCTGAGGCACGGGGAGAACATACAAACTCCACACACACATGGTCAAGACGGGAATCGAACCCGGACCCTGACGGTGTGAGGCGAACGTGCTAACCACTAAGCCTCCGTGCCCCTCGAAATGAATTATTATTATTATTATACATATATAACTGTAATCGTGTACATGGATTACAGTGTTGTTTGATCGATGCAGCGTTATTTACTCCTAAAAGTGTTCCAATTGGGACCTTCTTACCCACAGAACATAGTCTTCCTGCGTCAGAGAGTACTCCTGATCGCCGAGGTGAAAGGTCACACGGGGTAAGGACATCACCAGGCCGCAGTTCACGGTATACTGAACACAGAAAAAATGACGGGTGAGCGTTACACAAAATCTGCTGCTTCCCTTTTGTTTTGTTGTCTAAACATATTTACGGCTATTCTTTTTTTTAACCTGAAATTATTTGTATTGGCATCCTGTTAAAAGTTCAAACACCATAAATTAAAAGTTGCCATGAATTTGAAGTATGATAAAGTGCTTTATTTTTTTTTTAAATAAAGGTTATAAGAGTTATTCTAAGTGATTTAATGAATAAATGGTGGGTATTTTGAGTTCATTTCAACACTTTTAGGAAACAAAGAGAAATATTTTCATATTATATATATAAAAAAAAACGATGTTATAAAAACAGCTTTTAAAAATGTCCATATGTTCAGAATTGTTTTTTTGGGTTTTTTTTTTTTTGTTCCTGTTTGGTTTTTCCGGATGCAGCAGTTAACCATCTCGGACTTATATGATCCATATTTTGAAGAAATTCGAGGACTCGTTTGTCTGCGGAAACGTAACCACACAGCAGCGAGAACACAGCGCTCCTTAGAGATGTGTGGGTTTTACCATGTTGTTTCTGGCATTTTTACTGTAAATATCAATTGTCGGACCAACGATGCCGTCTCAGACCGCGTAAACCAGTCCGTTTATGTTAGGAGACCGGCGTGTTTGTGTATAGGGTGCATCCGATACATTTCAACCAGTGTACTTCAACCACCTCTGTTACCTAAACCACCACTGAATTCTTTTCCTTGCTTCGTTCTAATCTTGAATAGTTTTTTCTATTGTTTCGATTTGGAACTCGTTTATCGTCCCAATTTCAACCCCCTAACGACTGTTTCTTTGGGAGATGAGCGCTCGGAGACCTGAGGGATCAAAACAAAATGCCTTCTAGAGCTCAGGGGGAATTCTCTTTCCAAAACAAGATATGCAACAAAACAAGTGGCTTTAGTATAACTTACTTATGCTACTAAAAACACATATAATGAACAGGCGTTGTAATAAACAGAGAGTACAACAGCGCTGCATCGTTTTGGCTCGGGGAAAGGTAAAGAGCGAACTTGGACGGTTTAATGAAACCTACCCCTCCCTCTGCCAGCTCCACGGCGCCGATCGTCTTCATCAGAGCGGAGACAGAGGAGGCGGGGCCAGTGATATAGGAGGAGCCTGTGTCAATCATAGTATTGCAGCCTTCTGTACAGAACAGCATGGCATCGCCAACAGACAGGCTGTAAGGAAAACAGGTACGTTGGTGTGATGCAAATACAAACGTATCGTCAGATTTTTAATACAGTCATATAGTTCATTTCGGCCTTTTTTTGTTGCATTTTCTATTTCTGATTGTCTGTCGACTGTAATAGGATAGCAGAGCCTTTATTTGTCACATGTTCATTACAGCACAGTGAAATTCTTTCTTAACAGAGGGTTAAGGGTCAGATTTGGATCTCTGAGTCCAAGTTCCACGACATCCTATACAATTGTGTGTTTTCCGACTTTTTCTCGACCATGTGTGTGTGGAGTTTGCATGTTCTCCCCGTGCCTCAGGGGGTTTTCCTCAGGGTTGTCCGGTTTCCCCCTGGTCCAAAAACATGCACGGTAGGTTGATTGGCACCTTGGAAAAATTGTCCCTAGTGTGTGAATGTGAGTGTGTGTGTGTGTGTCCTGTGATGGGTTGGCATTCCATCCAGGGTGTATCCTGCCTTAATGCCCATAGACACCTGAGATAGGCACATGCTACATGTGTCGGATATAGCGGTAGAAGATGAATGAATGAATGAACGTTAAGATTCGTGTCGTTTGTATGAATGTGCGTTTAACACACAGGTAACTTTCTTTTGCTGTTGTACATTTTAAATACCAAGGTGCATCTATTATTAAACCATTTTTTAAAATTATTTCTTGTTATTATTACATCCTACCACATCATACTCATTATTATTTCTTGACATTTTTCTGTATTTAAATTACTATAAAAGTATGGTACAAGGTCTGTACAAGATTTGGAACGAATATGTCGTAATTCTTAACTCACCCTTTCATAATGATCTCCCACTTGCCCTCGCCCTTGGTACTGACATAGTTGAAGGATCCCGTGTAGTAATTAGGATCGGTGCCACCCAAAATCAGTTCTCCTCCTGGGATGTGTCTGGGGTCTCTGATGCAAAAGGATATATAATAATAATTATACATATACATATAGATGTAAGTGGTTAGCACATTTGCCTCACACCGCCAGGGTCTGGGTTCGATTCCCATCTCGGCCATGTGTGTTTGGAGTTTGCATGTTCTCCCAGTGCCTCGGGGGGTTTTTCTCCGGGTTCTCCGGTTTCTTCCCGGTCCAAAACATGCATGGTAGGTTGTTTGGCACCTTGAAAAAATTGTCTCTAGTGTATGAATGTGTGTGTGTGAATGTGTGTGTGTGTGTGTGTGTGTGTGTGTGTGTGTGTGTGTGTCCATCCAGGGTGTATCCTGCCTTAATGCCCATAGACGCCTGAGATAAGCACATTCTCCATGTGACCCGAGATCGGATATAGCAGTAGAAGATGAATGAATGAATGAATGAATATATGTATGTATGTATGTGTGTGTGTGTGTGTGTGTGTGTGTGTGTGTGTGTGTGTGTGTGAGTGTGTGAGTGTAAGATATAAAATATTGAGCTTTATTTAGGACACCACTTTGTTGTGCTTTGCTCACCTGCTGTAATACACAGAGAAAATGTCTTCCTTTAGCACTCCTTGAGACATGATACGATCGAACACTGGGGCGATGCCATCAATAGCTGCCTCAGGATAACCCATTCCCATCACGCCATCAAACTTGGCAAAAATGAATGGGATGGTGGGGAGAGCTGTGGCCTCGGCAAACACTTGCACCACCGGGATCCCGCTCACCTGCGAAAAGTCAAATCACGTCAAAGTGTAAGGAATAATGTTATTAGACGTTGCTCAAGGAGGCTTGCATCATGTGGCCCAATACATTCATTCATCTTCTACCTCTGTATCCAATCTTCCCTCGGGTCACAGGCTCCCCTGTGCCTATCTCAGGCGTCTATGGGCATTAAGGCAGGATACACCCTGGATGGAATGCCAACCCATCATCGCAGGGCACACACACACACACTCACATTCACACACACACAATTTTCCAAGGTGCCAATCAACCTATCGTGCATGTTTTTGGACCGGGAGGAAACCGGAGAACCCAGAGAAACACCCTCTGAGGCACGGGGAGAACATGCAAACTCCACACACACGTGGCCAAGACGGAAATCGAACCCGGACCTTGGCGGTGTGAGGCGAACGTGATAACCACTAAGCCACCGTGCCCCATAGTCTAATTATGTTAAAGTTTAATACTAACGTTGTATTTTTTTTTTATACTTACTACAACTACATCGCCGCTCAGAAATCCGCGGACATTTCCGGAAGCATACTGAATGGAGAATCCTGATCCATTTTGAATATGTGTGTGGGATTTGGAGGCATCGTACCTGTTATGAGTAACTGTTTATAAACAAAAAGGGGGGGGGGGGGGGGGGGGGGGGCAAAAAAAAAGGGAATTTTAACGACAGAGGAAAATGTAAATGGAGAATACAGTAGGGGAGTGAGTGAGTGAGTGTGTTTTCTCACAGCATGCTGTGTATAGTGGAGAACAGCTCTGTGAAGGCACCCAAAGATTAGCCGAGCCGGTGTCAAACACAACATTGAAAATCTGTGCTGGGGTTCCAATGCTAATCTCGCCAAAGTACTGAGTCTGACAGAGAGAGAGAGAGAGAGAGAGAGAGAGAGAGAGAGAGAGAGTTACATTTATTAGGTTTTAAGGTATCCAAATCATCAAATGTTGAACTTAAAAACAATTGAAATGGAATGGATTTCTTTTCTAGTTCCCTACAATATAATACTCCCACTACCATGCTTCACTTTCTGAATGTTTCACTCATGTTGTCCAGTGTTGGATTTCTTTAATTTACCCTTAATGTAACAATGTGGGCCAATTCCAAAATGTTCTCTCGTTCCATATTTCCACATAATATTAATATTGCATGTTTCAATAAATACTTCAATAATACTGTATAGATTCATTCCATTATAATCATCTAAATCCATTTCACTGGATATATATATATATATATATATATATATATATATATATATATATATATATATATATATATATATATATATATATATATATATATATATATATAGTTTGCTCTCACATCTAGATAGTTGGTTAGAGGTGTTGAGGCTGTTCTGTTGTGATGGGAAAGACTGGAATCCAACTTTGGCGCAAGGATTGCCAACATTTGCGCA
>JACRUU010000005.1:33401492-33518992 GCA_030449085.1 Kryptopterus vitreolus
AGCTAATGCTACCACCTGCCTGGATGTGTCCTCTTTAGCCTCCTCGCTAGCAAAGAGTCAGCAATGTGACACGGTTACCACCCAGATGATGCCCGGCTCTTTTCTTCTTCCTTTTCTTCACCACCACCACCACCACATGAAACCCTCCATTATTTTACAGATGAATGTTTAATATATAATATAATTTTAATATTTTGTATGTGGTGGTCTTTCCACGCTCAATATTCGAGCATCCATTTCTGAGCTGCAGGTCCAAATAATTGATAATAATAATAATAATAATAATAATGGTACATGGTTTGCAATAAAATGATCGAGCTGAGCAGCAGTAAAGTTAAATTAATTAAATATATATTATATGTACAAACAAACAAAACAATTCTGGTTGCATCATTTTGATGACTGGGGGTGCACAAACTTTCGCACAGGACCAACGTGTCCCTCGATGAGAGTGAAAGAGGGAGAGAAAGTGCTTAGGCAAAATCTTCGCCCTGATCAGAAGGGAACTTTGGGATTAAATGCGATTTATAGTCGCGTTTAGACATTAATCTTTATCTCGAGATTAAACTGGGAGAGAGTGTGTGTGTGTGTAAATGGTTGCGTTCTTACAATAAACCCTCTGTCGCGTGGCAGGGATATGAGCGGACAGGCGTGAGTGGCGAGTGAGGAGGAGGAGGATGCTGGAGGAGGAGGAGGACATGGAGGCGACAGGAGGAGCGTGCCTCCGGGCCGAGGTGGATCGGCTCTCCGCCGAGCTCCAGGAGGCCAACGAGGAGAAACTGCAGGCGGCGCGGTACGGCCTGGCCGTGTTGGAGGAGAGCGCCGCTCTCAAGACCAAGCACGGCCAGCTGGAAGAAGAGCACGAGGCCCTCAAACTGGAGGTGCAGCAGCTCCGCGAGGTCAGTCCCCCCCCCCCCCCACTACGAGAAAGTGAATGGGATACGGGGAATAAAGTGATCTGTGAAACTGGGAAATATCCAGACAGATGGCGTTTTGCGGGAGGGGAGTTTGCTGAGAGGGTGAGGGGCTAAAAGGAGCAGGTGGACTCTTAATAGACGAGTCTGGACGAAATTTATACAGATTATTGAGCTCGGCACATTCGCGTACGCTCCATGTCTAATTTTATCTATCGCTTAGTACAATATTAATTTCAGTTATGATTGATGTCTATTTTGGAATTGATTGTGTGTATTGTTGTTTTTTTATACATTATTATTATTATTATTATTATGTATTCAAGTGTGTACTGAATTATTAATGCACTATTGACAATTGCACCATTGATAATCATGCATAATGCAGTTAATTTTTTTTTCCCTGAGATCAATGTGCGACATTTTCCCTTATCTAACATAAATTATACAGCTTCACAGAATTCTTGTCAAATCACATGCTTGTTTTAATCACATGCTAGTACTTTTTTTTTATAGCAGCTACTTAGATGATAATCATTGTGCAAGGTACATGTACTGCAGTGAGCATCGAAGCAGAAGTGGCCTATTTACAATAAATAACAGTGTGATTAAATAAGGGTATGGGCTCCATAATTGCAGACGTGAGAGTGACTAATGTCCAGAAGCTGCAGTAGGTAATAATATAATATAATGTATGATAGAGATATAACTGTGCACAAAAATCATATGTTTAACTACAAAGCTCTAACATTTAACATAAAAAACTGCGAATGTTTGGTAAGATATTGGAAAAAAAATATAGAAATTGAGCTCTATTTGGGTTTATAAAAAAATTAATGGAAAAAAATTAAAAAAGATGACTTTGGATCACTAGGGCTGTTGCTATTGATCATTTTAGTAGTCGATAATTCCATCGATTAATCGGATAAAAACTACTTGTTCTTTATTAAAGAGCAAAGCTAATACTAAGAACAAGCGTTAAAGCCAATATTCAGTAACTGCTCCAAGTTTCCCACTGAGCATTTTGTTTTTAGGACTGTGATGTAGCATTTCTTTCCCTTCTTTCTTTCTAGATATGGTTTATTCTCATGTCAAAGGCTGACATTTTGATATACACCTCGCTCAACTTGCACAAACCAAAAGTGATTTGCTGTCCAAGTGTCTGGCGGTGGAACTGGGTGTTTGTCAGAGGATGAAATGTCCCAGACAGCCTTCCCTGTGATTTATTTCTGCAGATGGACGCAGATCGTGATGCGCGTCTTGTTTTGGCCTTCGCGTTCATTAATAAACCGCATTACAGGACAGCAGAGAACTTGCTTTCTCTCCCAGCAGCTCCCAGTCTAATGTCTAAATTGTTTAGTCGTTCTCCCGGGTTGTTATGATTAACAATGTCTAAATAACCACACACACACACAGAAGCAACAAAGCCCATGTTATAATGTGGGTGTGTGTGTGTGGATGACACTAACATTATGACTTGTGTATTCAGCAGTACTTAATATGTCAAAGAAAAAAAAAAAAACTGCTGCATTGAATACATGACCTCCCTAAAATTAGCCATGCTGGCATTTGTAGGGTTGGGCACGTTTCCCCCGCCACCTCCCTTTACAGAGAATGCTGAGAAATGAAAGAGAATCCAGAGGAATGATTACATCGTTCTAAACACTATTCACCAGCTGTGATTGTATAGTTAAAAATAGAATATGTATGGTGTATTGCCAATAATCATTTTTGGTCGGAGCTCCTGAAGTGAAAATGATTCACTATGTGATTCCGCATCGTTTAATTCATCTGAACTTTTGTTGATTTGTGGCTATACAATCCTGCCAAATATGACTGAATTAGATTTCAATTTTCAAACAAAATAACAATAAAAATAGAAAATCAATAAACATGCAAATGAGAGATATGTATTCTCAAGGGGGGGAAATGCTTTATAAAGTACCTCTTAAATCACATCAGAACCGCTTAAATCGCACAAAACATGAAATCTGAAATCTGCTATGATGTTCTGTACCTATGAACACTTTCTGTACAGAGGGACTTGATGGCAAGACAACATGACTGTGTTAAATGACTCGGAACATTAAACCGTAAAGACAAAGCACCAGATCAGCTCCTGCTTTTCTCTCACTTCTCAGTCCGAGCCATTCATTCGAAAGGCGCCACTCTTAAACACTTTTTTTTCCCCCTCAAAGTGCATTTTTCTCCCAAGGTTTGTCCTACATGTACAGAAAAGAATGGGACATGGTTTATAATGCCTGACCTATTCAGGCCCAATTCAGTCTGGAGCAATGAATCGCACCGTGCTTGGCGTAAATTTTTTTCCTGCCGAGTGCAAAAAGAGACCTCGTGTGATCCTGAGACTGCAGCAGTTTGCTAGCCAACGCAATAAGAATGTGCAGTCACATCAGCAAGTCAGAATGCCCGTGGTCATGTCATGTCATCATGTTTGTGGCGTGTTGAGCGTTCCATGTGATTATAAATGTGAAGGTACAGAGAACGTCATTACAAGCTTTTTTTGCGTCTGCAGGCGCTGGCCGACTCCGTGAGCAGCCATAAGCGCGCAACAGCAGATGGACAGTGTCGGGAGGAGAACCTACTACAGGAGACGGCTAGCAAGGAGGCCGCCATGGCCACGCGGGTGGAGGATCTGCAGGGGGAGCTAAAGCAGGCCCGGACTGCACTGACCAACAGCACGGCCGAGATTGAACGGATGAGCGGGCTAACCACTCAGCTAAAGAAGGTGCATAATAATAATAATAATAATAATAATAATAATAATAATAATAACCTGTTCAATAAATTCGAGTATTCAGCTTCAGTGCTTATTTTTCATCCACGAAGCCTCAACTCATCTTCGATTTTAAATAAAAAAAAACAGTTGCTTGTAAAAAGAGCGTCTGTGGATATGACGAGTCATTAGAAGACCATATATGGCGAGCTGGGAAATGAGATCTGATCATAGGTGCGTCTCGTACAGGTATTGTAATTCAAACCCAGGCTCGGTTTCAGTTTCTGCTGGAATTACAGATTAAGGTCACTCGGAGCTGACTGGCCAGAGAATAGTGTCTCTTTGCACAAACGGTGTGAGCTGGTTTTAGTGAGCGTGTGGTGTATGTATAGCAGCACGAGTGTGTTGGTCTGGAACGCCACTACTTTTCAGTCTGTAATGAAGCACTTAAGTCAAGTTAAAAATAATTACACATATGTAATAGCACCTCTAGATTGACCGCTACTGAGTGGCGAGTAAAAACTTCCCGAGATCGTATGAGGAAGAATCCTTGAAAGGAACCAGACCAGATTTATCTGAGGTTCACCGAATGTCCGCTTATTATAGTTTTATCATTTGCATCAAATGCAGAATTGTTCATGCACATTTGCAGAACTTAGCCATGCTAGCAGCTCGACAGATATTTAGAATCAGTTGTTTCGAAAGCCAATATTGAATTGCAATCATAATTGGATAATAATTAAATAATTATTATTTCTAATGATAGAATTTACTTAATTCTATCTTCATGTAGTAGTGGTGCAGCAGATCACATTTTTTTGGAATATGTTGTAAATATAACATGCAGACATTTTTTATAAATCTGTTTATTTTTATAATAAAAACAGGATATAAGTACAGAAAAAAAAAAAAAAAAAAAAACACCTCCCACTGTCCGCAACCCCTCAAAAAAGGGAAAAAATGTTTAGAAACAACAATTAATAAACAATCATAATCACCAATGAAGATCGCTTTTTCAGTGCTTTGTTTAACTGGCCCAATCTGGTTTAAACAGGAAATAACAATATTAACTCCTCTGTCTTAAACATTCAACAATGAGGAAAAAGTGCAGGTAGAAAAACTTCATGTCACTTATGACAAAGTCAACTTGCCATATTCTAACGACTCCTCGTGCTGTTATGACCAAAAACAAAATGACTCGAACATTTAGTCATTAGGGGTTACGTTAACCTCCATTAGCATGTCTGCCCTCCAAGATATTTTCTCCCATCAGTTGCAGCTTATTATATTTTTGTGTCAGTCATTCAGTTTGCAAAAGTGATTGTATAATATCTAATATACATTATATATGACCTTTTTTTGGTATATATATCTTTATTTTATAGATCCATCTTTTTCTGTTTTCTTAGTCTCTGGGTTTGTTTTTTTGTGTGTGTGTCTTGCTGTTCCTGTAGGAGTGTGATTGTTTGGAGGCGGAGAAAGCTCGTGTCAGAGAGGAGTTGAAGGAATTTAAAGTTCGTGAACTGCAGCAGCTCCAGGACAACTCTGAACTGGAGGAAGAGAACATTTCCCTGCAGAAACAAGTCTCTGTGCTCAAAGAGAATCAGGTGTGTGTGTGTGTGTGTGTGTGTGTGTGTGTGTGTGTGTGTGTGTGTGTGTGTGTGTGTGTGTGTGTGTGACACAACAGATCCATTGACCTGTAGCTGTCATTCAAGGAACTTGACTGGAGGAAGTTGCTGTGTAACTGTGGGCAGTGCCTCAAGTCGTCTCGTAATCTTTTCTGGATGAAGTCAGCCTTTGTTGAGAGGGATTGGTGTGAGGTGTCTTGTGACAGATAGTGTGTGTGTGTGTGTGTGTGTGTGTGTGTGTGTGTGTGTGTGATAATCGGAGGGAAACAACTGCTCCTATTGTAGGAGACGTTCTCGCACGTTTCTCAACAATAGCCCTGTACGTAGTTTTATTGTATAGCGGAAAAGAGACCTCTCTAGAAAGTTGTGTTCCCATTAGGACAAGCTAATATCTATATTTAAGTAAAGTAAAACTGGTTAAACTAGAAAAGCCTGTCGGACTAGAAAATCTGTTGGTGTCGAGAGAATTAAGTCTTACCTTTGATTGACCTCTGACTGTAAATGTGAATTATTAATCCTGACTGGGAAAAATTTTAATGGTTGTATTCTAATGGTTAAAAAAATTGTCAATATTGTGTCAATTTAGATATAAGGCATTTATATGGCACTATATTTAGATATAAGGTATTTATATATATATATGGCATTTTTATGGCATGTGATTACCTATACAGAGGATATTGAAAGCTTAATATTATCCATAATAACCATATATAATTTTCATTTATATACATCAAAGAAAGATGAATCGGATAAAGTTTTGGGGAATGATTGGACAATTTCATATTTGATAAAAACCAGTGCTGTGTTCACCCCGGAAACACTTACAGTAATGTCTTTTGACAGACTTGTCCAGAGTGATTTACATAAATGCTTTAGAGTCTCCATCAATAAATAGATTCTAAATGTTGGTTGGTTACGCTTGGAATGATGGAAAGCTTTTTGCCGATATTCTGAATTTTAAATGAGTGCCCTGACCAGTTAGTGTGTACTCTTGCATACATCATGTAAAGTTAGTGTTTGTTTTCATAGCAGTCACAGGCTGGTTCTCCTCTGTGTCTGCCTACAGGTGGAGTTTGAGGCTCTGAAAGTGGAGCTATCCCAGAAGGATGAGGAACAAGATCTCTTGCGGGGGCAAATGGAGGAGGCCGGGCGGCTGCGCGAGATCGCCGAGAGGCAGCTGGAGGAAGCCCTGGAGGCCCTGAAGGACGAGCGCGAGCAGAAGAACAGTTTGAAGCGGGACCTCGCTGCTCGCACGGTCAACCCGTTCGACTCCGTGGTGCACCTGGACCTGCAGCTAGACGACAGCTTGGATGGAGATCGGGACGAGAACGAGCGCGGAGAGAAGGAGGACGGAGAGCAGGACAGCGGCTACAACCACTCCAAAGGAAGCGAGAAGCAGCACTGCTCTACACCCAGGGGTAAAGACGTGTTCCTGCGGCCTCCTGCACCAGGGCTGGTTGCTGACCTGCTGAGCGAACTCCATCTATCGGATACGCAGAAACTCAAACAGCAGCTGCTGCAGGTGGGTCACACATTTTAACATTACAAGGAAGGATATTGACTCACTTTCCTTAAGGGCCTTAACTGCCACTTTTGGAAGCTTTAGGATGTGGATACACTCTGGCATTGTTCTTTTATAAAGCGGGATTTTTGGCCTTGAACCAGAAGCTCAAACAAAGTAAAACTCCACACACAACACACAACAATATACCAAAAAACTATTGCTTCTTAACCAAAGCACACTATTTTACCAAATCTTGCGTTTTTCATCACTTTCAGTCTTATTTGAGATGTCTTGTGTTCAAGCCCATTGCCCTCGTAAATATATGTGAGGCTCGAAATGTGCTTTCCAGTCTATAAACCACATCCTGTACAAGATCTCATACACAGGAGACTCTTAATAGCTTTTAACAATGTATAAAAATAGCATATCACTTTTTGCTCTTTTGAATATGTGGATAGATATTCGATATAGCAAGACAAAAAAATAGTAATAAACCTGGAATAGTGTACAAACATTAAACAAGGATGTTTTTGTTGTTGTTGTTGGCACAGTGGTGGTTTCCGCTTTGTAAATATGCAGGAAACGCCTTAAAATGTAAACTTTCAGTACCTTTTTTTTTCCTCATAAGCAAATGTGGTTAAACAGCTGCAGTTGATATTTTGATTACTCTGCAATTTTAAAACATATAAGGCTATAAACCGGCCAAGCAGGTCGCCAAAAGTAACTTAAAATCCTGGAGTACAAATGTAATGAATTTAATCAGCATACATTTGTCCTGTGTCACTGCGCTGTCTTCACCGCAGGCGGAAAGGGAGAAAGCAGCTTTGGCTTGTTCAGTCCAGGACCTGCAGGAGTCACTGGCCCAGTCTAAAGTGGCACTGGATGAGCACAAAGTGAAGGTGGAACAGCTCACTCAACGCCTGGAGGTCCTGCAGGGTTGTTCCCCTTCTTCCACCCCTCAGTCTGGAACACTGGAGCAGAACGGAAACGGTCAGCAAGAACATGACGAAGACCTGGAGCTGGACGCCAAGAGTGCAGAGGTGCTCGAGAAGCGCATGCGCGCAGCCAACGCTGAGCTCATGCGGCTGCGCGACGAGCTGAAGGAGGCCGGCGAACGCTGCCGGGCTCTGGAAGAGCGCCACCTGCAGGAGAAAGAGCGCTGGAGGACGGAGGCGCAGGAGCTGGCTGACAAGATCCGCCAGTGCATCGCTTCCAGCCGCCACGACCAGGAGCGCATCGGGCAGCTGGAGCTCGAGATCGGAGCCACGCGCCGCGTCGCCACAGACTCGGAATGCCACCTGAGCGCCACGCAGGAGGAGCTGCTGGCCTTCTCTGAAGAGCTGGCCAACCTCTACCACCACGTCTGCATGTGCAACAATCTCACCCCGCGTCGCGTCACGCTGGACTACTACCGCGATGGAGCGCGCGGAGGAAGAAGGCACCACCACGGCTCGTTCCGCAAGCAGAGAAGGTCCGGAGAGGCGTTAGGGAAGGGAGCGCATAATGTAGAGCTGGACATCACGGCAGCGAACGGAGATGCCTCGGCAAACTGCGGAAGCAGCCCCGGCTCTCCAACGCTAGACTTCAGGGACCCCACTAATGTGCGCAACCTGGTGGCTGTTATTCGCTGCCAGATTAAACACCTCCAGGTAAACACGAGAATATTTGATGATATAATGTGTTTATTTTTTGCCCACACTTCACTGCAGCCTACACACACACACACACAAGGGCTCTAACTGTCAGGGTTAAAGGGCAAAACAGCCTTGCTCATGGTCGACCCCGCTAAATCCAAACACTGATACCAAATATGAACGTGTGACACCAGCTTGATCATCAGTTATGTAACGTAGAAGCTGCATGCCAGGTCAGCCTCGACGCAGTTGCTATAATAAAGGCTTTATGTTTAATAAAAGCACTAAGAATAAGTGTAAGTGGAAAATATTTTCAATGGGTTTGAGGCCAGTTTGGTTAGGTGGAGGGCAGCAGTTTGTATTTTGAAAAATGAACAGGAATTGACTGGCCTCTTTTTTGTTTGTTTGTTTGTTCTGAGCTTGTAACGTGTATTTAACTCTCACAAGTGAAAATAGTAATTGGCGAGTTTGCATCAGTTTTAATTTTAGAAATGTTGGTTATTTGGGTTCCTAATTGGAGGTCGGCCAGTTTTACAGATAGCTAGTTTGGATCACACACCGTATTATTATTATTATTATTATTATGAACACTGGGGAAAACAAACCCCACTGAATCATAAAAATGAGCTAAATCAAATAATTATTAATATATGAATAATTAAATGAATATAAAAAATGATACTAGCATGGGATTTGCCTCTAGAGGCCGCTGTATTCATATTGTATCACACAACTTGGAAAAACTAGCGTTATGACTTTTTACCGATATCTCCAGCAATCACTTATCGGTGCAACTTAATCTACAAAGCTGCGTGTCTCTACTTGTAATTGTGTCTCTACTTGTAACTATGCAAGTGTTCAGAATTTCTCATTAGTGACTTTAATTGGATTAAACCCCTCGTAGACGATTGTTGCTTAATCGCATCAAACTGTTTCCACCCAATGTAATGTATGTATTCCTCCAATGCCATTTGATGCCTATTTGACACGTACCATAGTTCATATTGGAGGCTCTAATTGTGTCATCTAGTGCAATTATAGTATCTGCTTGAAAGGAAAAACACAACAAGAGGTTTCAGAATCATGAAAAAATAAATACATATTTTTGTTTTGTTTTTCAGGTGGCTGTTGACCTGTGCAGGCAGCGTGGTGCCTTACCCTCCTCTGCATTAGGGGGCAACAATGAATCTGACCGTGAAGCTCTTCTTGAGGAGGTTCTAAAGCTGAAGTCCCTTCTTAGCACCAAGCGAGAGCAGATTGCTACACTCAGGACGGTCCTAAAGGCGAATAAACAGGTAGGCAAATGATTTTTACTGATAATTCAATAAAAACCACAAACTCTTCCTTTAGTTCCTATAAGAGTGTGTAAAGTTGGAACCTGACATGACACACTTTTTTTTATTTTTATTTATTATTATTATTATAATATACTTGTTTTTAGTTCGTGTTTTGGGACCCCAATCAACAACAGCTTTATTTTGAGGTGCTGGAATAAATTCATATAAATTCATAAATTATTCATAAATTCAATATTCAAAAAATCATGCTGCTACCTTTATTTGCCACAAATTTAGACTAATTTTACAGCTAGCTTTTCTTTTACACAACCCCCCCCCCCTTTTTTTTTTTTTGCTTGAAAGTCATCGCCTTGAGCAAACCCGGTAGCATACAAGAGCTCGTTCTACAAGTTTTACCTGACCTTTGTTAGGATGAATTGTCTGACCTTTTCCAGTCACTGATCTTTTCCATTGTGGGACCTAATCTTATCTAGTAGAGCACTTTGTTGAACTCTAAGAAGCCATAAAGTGTCATCATAAATGTGAAATGTGTTGAATTTTCATTTTAACTCAGAGTTCTATAGAGTTTGGTATGGTATTATTAATAATTCTGGTCAAAAGGTTTCAGATGACCAATTTTCCCCCCCAGGCGTGCTAGTATGATTTACTATATGTGTTCGCTGTATATGCAGAGATAGTAGAGAGAGCCGGTCTGATTGATCCTGACGATCTTGAGGCCTGAAAAGTGTACAGAGAAATACCAGATGTGAAACATCTTTTTATTCGTTTTCTTACTTCGAATCACTTCTCTTTCAGACTGCCGAGTTAGCCCTGAGCAACCTTAAGACCAAGTATGAGACGGAGAAGACCGTGGTGTCTGAGACCATGCTCAAACTGCGAAACGAGCTCAAGGCTCTCAAGGAGGACGCCGCCACTTTCTCCTCGCTGCGGGTCATGTTTGCGAGCAGGTACAGTACCCAGGCAGACTGTGCGGATCTTCCTGATGCTGACATTCCTGATGACCGGACACATTGGACAGAGTGGAAAGATTAGTCCGTCTTGGCATTCAGTTGTTTTTTTTTTTTTTTTTTTTTTTTATCTAAACAACTGGATAATCGGATTCTAATCCTAACCTGTCGTCTCACAGCAATCTCCGCTTACATGCAGATTAACGTGCGCGTGTCCTTAATCGTTTTCGGCTGTAAACGGCAGTGATGATTATGATTCTTATTGATGTTACTGAGGAACTTTTTCTGTTATAGTGCAAATAAACCAGTTTCATACACCTTTAGACATTAATGCGAAGCGTGCCGTTTTCTTTTCTAATATTCCGAGGTTATATTAGATTATACCTCTTAATTGAATATCAGACGTTATAATCATGTTTGACTTGCATTATGTGGGATGATGTTTCGGGGGAAAAACACACAGTTGTCTTCAGCGAGATTAGGTTAAAATCAACTTGTTACTTTAGCCTGAAATAAGGTCTTCATTTGACCTGCTTAGGAAATGTTTTATTATTATTATTATGTTGATATTTTTAATGCTGAACTGTCTCAATTTTCTCTCGCTCAGATGTGACCAGTATGTAACGCAGTTGGACGAGATGCAGAGGCAGCTCGCGGCAGCGGAGGACGAAAAGAAGACCCTCAACTCGCTCCTGCGCATGGCCATCCAACAGAAGCTAGCTCTGACTCAGCGGCTGGAGGACCTGGAGGCCCCACTGCATGCGCACAGTAACGGGGGCAGCCCGCGTCGCTCCCGCACCAAGCAACTGGCCACGAAATCAGGACGAGCACCTCGGAGCCCCATGAGGAGCAGCCCACGTGCCAGCCCGGTGTTGGTCTCGTCCCCAGGCCCTCAGAACGCGAGCGGCCATTTGCGGGCGCTCTCGCGCAGCCTCCACGGCAGCCCCGTAAGACCCGTGACTTCTTCTTCCTCTACCTCTTTTGTCAACCGGCCTCTGCCGTCCACCTCCGCGCAAAGTCTGGCGTCGGTGTGCGTCGCACGCGACGCGACGTTCATCTGTAGCCGCGGCTCGAATTTGTCTCGCTCGTTAGACGACTCGAAAAGTGGCTTGGGGCCGTTCGCAGCGTTTTCCCTCCAGCCCGGGGTGACCGAGACGCAGGCAAAAAGCATCCGCGTGTCAGGGCCGTGCCGCGATAACACATTTATCAAAGTGCGTCGCGCTTCTTTACCAGCGAGCAGAACCACGCCGTCTCCTTCACGATCTGTAGAAGTCCTCGCCTCTAGTTCGAACGTCAGCGTAGTCACCAGATCGGCGACAGGTGGGAAGCATGTGGACGCGCGAGCTCGTTCCAAATCTACTGCCGAGCGTAGCGTAGTTCCCAAAACGCCGGCCAGTGTCTCTAAATCGTGCTCTATGGAGGCAGCCAATGTAAAACGCTTCCCTGGTACATATGTGCCCTCTACTTCGTCATCCAAATCTCCTCCAGCTCAGAGACGCTTGAGTGTAGCATCCTCTAGTGGTCAAGCTGCTCAGTGCGCTCAGTGTAAACCTCAAAAATCCTCTACCAGTAGTAGCAGTAGTGCAAGATCAGGTTCTAGAGTGAAAAGTCGGCCAAACTCTCGCAGTACTAACAGGGAGGAAACGTTCTCCATTTCAAGCCAAGAGAACCGGAAACAACAGGACGCGCTGAAAAAAACACACACGGGCGCAGAAGCCACTCGTAAATCTGTACATAAACGAAGTTCAGAGTCAAACAGCCGGTCCAGTAGTCGCCAACATAAACATACTAAATAACAAGGAAATTCCCTTTTAGGACGTATTTCTGTAATACTGCATGACTGCACATCGTAATTTTTACATAAAATGCTTACCAGCATTAAAAAAAAAGGAGGTGGATTGAGAATAGACCTTGATCTCGGAAAAATAGCACATTTTATGGTTGCAGAATTTATATTCTATCCTACGATGATTTTATTAGACAAATTGGAGCACTTTAGAAAACTTGGCAACATTTAATGCCACTGATGAGCACAATGGAAAATGAAAAATCACTTTAATAAAATTTACGAATGTGTGCATACGGAACAAAACTATATATATATAATCTGTTTATAATAGGCACGTTAAAAAAATGGTTCATGCTCATCATGCTTGATTGCTTTTTATATTTCATGGCCATCTGCAACTCCATAGCCATGCACCTTATCGTGACGTTATGGCCTAATTGCTCGTGTTATGTCCTCTATCTAGTCCATCCCTGATTCTCAGAATGTACATGTTTTTGTGTGTGTGTGTGTGTGTGTCACGGTCACGCGATTGATTGTGTCTCTCGGCCTGTTTCCGCAGCGGTGAATGCTCCATTCCTCCTGTCCTGCTCCAGTGTCTGTGGATCGCGTTCATGCCCAGCTCCGAACTTCCCTTAACCCTCCAGATCCGACCCGACCCGACCCGACATCCACTTCATCCCACTCCAAAACACATCGGGCTCCTTTTGTGCTTCATTCTCGCCTCATCTGTCCTTTCTTTTACTCTCTGTTCGTGTCCTCTACCTCACTCCTAATGTTCTGTCCTGATTGTTGTGGCTGATTGTCTGGTGTCTGGCTGACTGTGCGCTGTGTGTGTGTGTGTGTGTGTGTGTGTGTGTGTGTGTGTGTGTGTGTGTGTGTGTGTGTGTGTGTGAGGAACCGAAAGCTCACCGGCATCCCATCTCATCAGCTTTCTGAGGGAAGGCAAGGTATGGAACTTGCGTTCACTCTCATGGATATTGTTACACACCTAACCCACCCCCTGAAAGGTGTGTGTGTGTCCAATTCTTTCTTTTTTTTTAATAACCTTTAGTCTGTATTGTATTTAGCTGCTGTCTTCAGAAGGGTTACATATGAAGGACATTAGAACCTGCTTTGTTGTACATTTTCACTCCCTAGAATGACTGATGGTTCCGACAGTATTAGCGTCTAGCTCGAAGCACGAATTTAGTTTTCCTCAGCCTGTTTCATTTCCTACAGGGTTCGAATGCACTTCTCCCGAAGCTGTGACCCTCAGACCTCCATACGCTTGAACTAGAAATCGTAATGAAAAACCCCCCAGACAAACAAAGTTTCACCTGCTGTACCGTGCTGGGAGGGGTGTTACGGTTTCACTGTACCATATGACTTACTATTACCACTGCACTGGTTCGTGCTTTCTATTTTATTTATTTATTTGTGCGTTTCGGACTCTGAAAACCTTTTGGCTGTGCTCCTGCTGTATCCATGTTGTCCGTGCTACCTCCGCTCCATACTTTATCTTGGAGTACGACACACAGCCTCACTTGCTAAGGATATATATTGGTGGCGTCCCATGTTGCGTCTCCCGTGCTATATGCGCGCACAACATAAGCGATTTTATACATCCCCTTTTTTTCCTATTGTTTTTTTTTTTTTTGCCCCTAAGGAATTTTATACAAACATTTTTAGCATAACCTGAATATATATATATATATATATATATATATATATATATATATATATATATATATATATATATATATATATATATATATATACAATATATATTTTTTTTTTTACCCACAAGTTCATATTCTATGGTCTATCGATACAGTGAAACCGTGATCATTTTAGATGATCATACCACAAGCTGATCCACCCCTACTCAGCATCGATGATGTCTGGTGGTCTCGCTGCTAACTAGAGCAAGTGTTTAGTTAAAAAAAAAAAAAAAAAAGAAAAAAAAAAAAAAAAAGGACGGTCAGCATTATCCTGTCAGATCTACTGCCGTGTTTTGTTTTTGTTTGTTGTTTTTTTTTTGCGACCTTTCACACAGGGTTAAACACGCAGCACTGTTACAGCAAAATACTACTCTCTGCTCCAAGTACAAGCCATGTCTAGTTGTTTATTATTTATCGAAGCAATAAGGCACTAGTGTTTGATGTTAATTGGAACACATCATGGGAGAGAAACAGGATCTGATACAGTGCCTTAATCATTTGCAGAGCTGACCTTGTTTTTAGGACTTTGTAGGTACTTGTACATAATTTATTATTCGTTCGAATGGTGTTTTTTTTTTCTTTGTTTGTTTGTTTTTGTTTTTGCTTTACTGCTGTGTAGCGCATGCTATTCCCCCCCCTCCCTTGACTTTAGTCCATAGCAGGAAAGAACTGGTAGCATAAACCTATCGCTGTTCTTATCAGAGCAGTGATGTGCTTTCTGTATGTATATAAACATGTCGTAGTCTGCATTCCAGCGCATGTTCATAAACCATGTTCCTGTATGTAGGACGGCTTTGCGTACGTAAGCAGCGGTGTGATTTTAAAATAACGGAAACGCAGAACAAAAGAAAGTTTGTGACGAATCTTGAAGCAAAGTTTCGTTTCAGCTTCATTATTTTTTTCTTCCCACCGCCCTCACATTTATAACGTGCTTCATTACATCCAACCTGATTCCGATATTTTTACCCGAACCACTGCTTGCGTTATTCCTGGATAAAACATTACTGTGGTTTCTATTCGTTTTGCGTGTGGCATAAAATGGTATTGAAAACTCCGTTACATTCCTGTTTGGAAAAAAACAAAACAAACAAAAAAAACTTTTCCATTTAATGATTGTAGTGACGTTTTATTCCGCTGCTCTTCCGCTTTTATTTTCCCACCGTGCATCCCATTTTAAATGTCATTTGATTGCAGCAGTCGCACTGTTTTGTGAAATGTGAAGTAAAAAAAAATAAAAGTAAATTAAATGTGCTTGATGTGGGGATTTAGTTTTTATTTGTATGAATAAAAGGCGATTTGTGTCGTCGTATGTCTGGTTGTGCGCGTGTGTGGTTAACAGTTACTATTTACATGTAACGGCGTTACGTAATTTAATAACAGAATAAATGTAACCGTGATTTGTTACAGTTACCGAGAAAAACGTGTGATTAAGTTACTTATGAAAATGTTAAAGGTTAAAAATGGAACAATTCTGTGTAAAATCCCTGCTTTAGACGACGACATGATTTTCAACTGAAACGTGATTTTGATTAAAGCGCCACCTAGTGGACAAATGAAAGTTATCAAATGTAATCAGTTGCTTTACTTTTATAAAGTAATTGAAAAGTGACACTATTTATTACATTTTGAATTGGGTTCATTTTATAATCTGTAATCGATTACATTTCCAAAGTAACATTTCCTTCCTAACACTGTTCGTTAAGGAGTTTTGATACGTTCTCGTTTTCGAAAGCTTTCACTGTTAAAAATAATTTACATTACATTTATTTCCTGAACCTTCAAATACCAGCGTCAGTATTAAAATCTCTACATTATTTTGTCAATCGATAGTTTGTTTTGTTTTGTTATTTATTCCTCAGCAATTAAAGCTACGGTTCGAATGTTTTCAAGTGTAATTCGATTACTGTTATTGAGGTTTAATTAATTAATTCCATCATCAATATAACAGTTTAGTAATAAATGTCTGGTTGTGACTCCCATCACTGTAAATAAACACGTTCACATTTTATTCCTGAAGTGAGAGAGATTATAATAATCAGCTACAATCATTTCATTATATTATTGAATTTAGGAAGTGTTTAATTCATTGAATTATTATTATTATTATTATAATATATAATCATTTAATCATTTCTAGATTACTTTTCTCAACACTCGAGGACTCTGGACAATAAGTTGCGGGGGAAAAAAAGAAATATATAACGTGGCACAAACACACAACGATTGCAAAAGACTTCGTAGAATAGTGAAGGTCCGAGCTTAACACTTGAACCAGTCGTAGTTTAAGAAGGGATTTGCGAGTGAGACCAAAAAAAAAGGGAGCATCAATAATCAATAACAAGACTATGAACAGGAATAGTAGTAGCACTATTAATAGGTGAGCGAGGGATGGATAAAGGTGATTGAAATTACAATTGTTCTTAAGATGCGTTTGTATTTTAGTCCCGGTTCAGATTAGTGGTGGATCTGAAACCTGATGTAAAGCAGGAATGCATTCAAAATACATTGTGTCTTTACCCAAGTGCTGTATTACTGCTCGTAATATTTGAAACTCGATGTATGTTGGTTCACAATGAAAAAGCTATAAGTGTGCAGCTGAATTCAGAACCGTTTTGGAGCAGTAGTGGGCAGTGAAGGATCGCGAATGTGGGATTGGATTGGAATGATGGTGTAATGGAGAGACTGTGGAGCTGTCAATGGAGACAGAAAAGCTTTGGAGCGAGTGTGTTTTACTTTAACCAGGACAGTGTTTCTTGTGGCTAGATGAGCTTCTATACCCCCCCCCCCCCAAAAAAAAGACTTTTTCTAATTACATTGTGGGTAAAAAGATCCCTGCACTCGCTGTATCTGTTCTCCAGTTACACACCAGGTCTGTGTTTGACTCGTCTCCTCTCCCTTTCCATCAGGGAAATGAAGCTGTTATCTCTGCTCGCACTGCTCGTGTATATATACACTGTACAGTGTCACAAATACAACCAAAAAAATGCTTATTTTGTACCTTTTTTAAATTTAAATGACAGGGTTGTACAAATAGATGTTACCAGTATTATAATACCATGTATAGTATATATATATATATATATATATATATATATATATATATATATATATATATATATATATATATAGATATATATATATATATATATATAGGATTGTCCAAAAAGATGTTACCACTTAAATGGGATTGACTTTTATTTTACAACACACTATGTACACAAGTTCAAATGTATGACATGACTTGAATGATTATATACACTATTAAATAATTATATTTTTAAAGCAATAATATTTAACATTTAAAGCATTGAAAAAGCTTTAATTTTCCAGAACCAGAAACACAGTGAAAGTCAATCTGGGCCAAGTGGATTTTGAAAGGGTTTTTTTTTTTTTATCTTTTATCCAAAACTGTTAATAAAATAAATAAATAGCAGCCTATTTATATCTGAATACTCTTTTAAAGGTCACGTGGAGGTCATTAAGGCTCCGGGTTACTGATCGGTGCCCTCGGCTAACACTCTCGGGCCCTTGCATGAGGCCCTTAGCGCTGTATAAAGGCCGACCCTGTGCTCTGACGTCAGTGAGAGACGCGAAGAAAGAATTTCACCGTGCTGTGATGATGATCATGTGACGCAGAAAACCTGGGATGAATCGAATTGACCACGGGCTGCCAATCAGCTGCTCTACATCTCCCTCTAGTGGTAGGAATGGGAATTTCTATGGGGTGAGGGGAAAAAAAAGAAAACGCCTCTGCTTGCTGCGTGTTGTACAGTAGTGTGTTGATGTGAGAGCTTCAGTGAGGACGCCTTCGTCATGGAGTGACAGGTGAGTTCATATGAACACCACCATAACATACATAAACACACACACGAAAGGGAAATCCCTTCTGTACTTTACTGTAGATTTCATCTGTGTATCCTCGAGATATGCTTTAATGCTTCTTTTCCTCTGTATAGATGATGACTCATATGATGATGGTGATGATGCAATTAATAATAATTTAAAAAATCCACTTGTGTTTTGTTATTGATCCAGTTTAATGAGTGTGATAATCAGGTCTATATTGCGCGTCGAATCAGAGTTGCGCGTATTTACGCGGGATAACCGATGAATAATTAGTGGCAGATAAATTATACATCTCCCACTTAGGTGAAACTCAATCTCGACACTATTCTCGCTCTCTCTTTTACATTCATTGGCAACCCCCAAAACACTACACACACACACACACACACACACACACAAACACTTGTACCTGACCTCCCCTGCAGTTACCCAGCATGCAGCAGGAGCTGTGGCTCAGGGCCAAATCTCAGGTGATCGCCTCCCTGAAAGCAGTGTGTGCAATGAGGGCAGCCGCCTCGCACCCGCTCCCCCAACCGCCCTACGACAACGAGCTGAAGAGCGCTCTGTCCTCCAGTGAGGGAAACTCGCTAAAACCGACGCACCTCAGGACGCGGGTGACCAACGGCGCGCTTAACAACAGCCATGGCTTTCCACAAGGCTTTAACAGAGGTCAGTGTGCGCCACGACGTCTCAGGGGAAACACAAATTCATCCTTTTACGCATCATTTACAGAGGGCAAAGAGAGTTTGTATTTTTGTTGTATTTAAACTGTGTTTCATATATATATATATATATATATATATATATATATATATATATATATATATATATCTATATATATATATATATATATATATAGTGGTGTGTGTGTGTGTGTGTATGTATAAAATAACCAATATGTACATCATTATTTTTTCTCTTAAACCACCCGTAAGAATTGTATTGTATATTTGTTAAATGTGGTTAAATACCCATAGCATATTTTGTTTGTTTGACAAGAATCATGTGTCATATTTATGCTCATATGTTATAGTGCAATATATCACAAATTGCCCTTTTAAAAGGTAAATAATCCACATCTGGTTAATATTTACATCATATTGTATGTATACATCACATATGTATTATATGGGCTTTACTTTTTAATTTTGTATATATATTTATATATATAATTTTTTTAAGGTATAATTAACTGTATAATATAATAATAAATTGAATAAAAATATCTATATAGATATAGATATATAGATACATTGTGATAGGATATGTATTTTGATTTAGCAGAAATGTATCTTATATCAGGTGAAATATTATAATATTTTAATACTTTTATCATATCTATATTTATAACATTTTTAATGATCGATCATATTTTGTCTCAGAAAATGCAGATAAACAGCACGCGGGTGAGAGTTCAAGGAATCCAAACAATCCAATCAGTGAGTGAAGGGGTCGAGAAGCCACCAGGAGCTGCACAGAGAGCTCTTAATGGCCCACAGGAAAGTAAGAACAGTACACTTTATCTCAGGTTCCTCTCCCTGTATGGACAGATATATATATATATATATATATATATATATATATATATATATATATATATATATATATATATATAATACACTATACACACACACACACACACACACACACACACACACACACACGGCAGGAGACACTGATGCTGACCCGACCTGGCCTGTTAGAAAAAACCGATTGTTACCTTTTCATAAATCGCAGAAGCGGTGAATCGAGGTCAGTTAAAAATTGATGACATTCTCGTTCTTTCTCTCTCTCTCTGTGTCTTTCTGTCTCTCTCACTCTTTCTTCTTTTGTGTCACACAAACTACGCTTGGCCACACGGGCTGCAATCGTACACCGTCTCACATGAGCGCCGTGTCAGGCACTGTAATGATAGACGCGTGCTTTGCTGTGTAGCTCTTCTTTACCGCGCGCACATATCATAGGAAGCAGTGAACATTAGACTGGATTTAGTCTTGGCCACAGAATAGCGTAAACCCTTAAACTGTAACAGTCATGTCTAGTACCAACTATCACTTTCCTCCTCTGACACGAACTTACTAATTAATATGATTGGTCAGAGTGTGTTGACTTTCTATAGCAATAAATCGTAGGCTTAGAAATAGGCTTTTTCTAGTAACAGCTCATTGTAAACGATTTGTGTGGAATAGATAACATATAAACGGATTTGTGAAATGTAGGGTTGGGTATGATTTTAACTGGATCAATTTCGATTCTTATCGATTATTCAGATAATTCTTTTATTTTTTTTATGTTTTTAATAAAACAACAGTAGTTACACATTCAAATGACTATAAATTCTTGAGAAAAACAGCCAAAAGTAAATGAAAAGTCTAAACCAATTATAAAACCAAATGTAAAAAAGAAAAAAAAAAAAGGCATAGCCACTGAATACCCTCAAGATATTACCAGAGAGAGGACCAAATTCGTCAGATCTTTGATGTAAAGTTCATTTTTTCTAGTGGTAAAACGTGGCCACCTGATTCAACCACATATTAACCGAAGGTAAACTGAGGTTTAGGTTACCACATAAGGTCCTGGCAGATTCTGTGTGCTGAAGGTCCTGGCAGATTGCCAGGTAAAAAAAAAAGGAATCTTTTCTTAATCTTATGTATCCGATTCCAGAATTTTCGATTCCCAACCCAAGTTATACGCCATAAAGAGGAAAAATCTATAAGCTCTCCAACTTTAGCATAAAACACCTGACACTGTATTTTTTTACTGGACTTTTAAGTACCATATACTGCAATGTATCTCTTTTTTATTTAAGGGAGGGGTGACTATACTTTAGAGACTATACTTTAGATATTTGTACACATTTGAGTTGTCTGAAGGTTTTAATGAATTTAAGATTCAGGAACCCTTATATAATTATATACCCTTATACAAAAAAACAAAAAAAAATAAGTTTGGGGAAATTGGTGCCATTGGTCCGTTTTTTTTTTTTGCCTTTCACTGATTGATTGGTGGGGCACGATGGTTTAGTGGTTATCTCGTGCACCTCACACCGCCAGGGTCCCGGTTCGATTCCCGTCTCGCCCACGTGTGTGTGTGGAGTTTGCATGTTCTCCCCGTGCCTCAGGGGGTTTTTCTCTGTGTTCTCCGGTTTCCTCTGGTTTCCTCCTGGTCCAAAAACACGGTAGGTTGATTGTGATTGTGTCACAGTGTAACACTTCTGAACATTTAGTAGAAGAATGTATTGTGTGTAAAAATGCTTTACTAATAAGTTATGGTTACAAAATCACTGCACAATGATGTCAGAGAACGGAACATAATTGTGTTAGAAACACGGTTTGACATCCATCAATCTCAGTGTAATTGTTTACGATTGTTAAGTAGAACCGATTGTTTTGTTTACAAAAATATGAATATGACAGATAGTTCAGTGTTCGCTCTGTGGTTATGGATACAAACCGCTGGTCAAAAGGAAAGTGGATTTAATCCCCCATACAAGTATCTTCCAACACTCTTCATCAGGATTCTTTCATATTTTCATCGGATGCACCTTCGATGAGCAGGACCGCGCGGTGCCAAACCTTTTACTCCTTTCCTTTTCCTTCCTGTTAAGCTTCTAGTATGCCTGGTTGTGCTTTGTCTCTTTTGGGGAGGGCAGGGGTCTGGCAGTGTGCTGTAAACCCGAGCTCCAGATGGTTCTGGAGAGGAGGAAGAAAGAGCAAACCCAGAGAGAAGAGTGTGAGCAGTGCAGGAGTCCGCTGGAGCAGGTCCTCCTCCAACGCCAACAGAAGCAGCAGGAGGTGACGGTCAGCACCACTTTAAGTCCTCCTTCTAACTTACGGAACGGAGACTATACTTTAGATATTTGTACACATTTGAGTTGTCTGAAGGTTTTAATGAATTTAAGATTCAGGAACCCTTATATAATTATATACCCTTATACAAAAAACAAAAAAAATAAGTTTGGGAAAATTGGTGCCATTGGTCGGTTTTTTTTTTGCCTTTCACTGATTGATTGGTGGGGCACGATGGTTTAGTGGTTAGCTCATGCACCTCACACCGCCAGGGTCCCGGTTCGATTCCCGTCTCGCCCACGTGTGTGTGTGTGGAGTTTGCATGTTCTCGCCGTGCCTCAGGGGGTTTTTCTCCGTGTTCTCCGGTTTCCTCCTGGTCCAAAAACATGCATGGTAGGTTGATTGGGACCTTGGAAAAATATCCCTAGTGTGTGAATGTGAGTGTGTGTGTCCTGCGATGGGTTGGCATTCCATCCAGGGTGTATCCTGCCTTAATGCCCATAGACGCCTGAGATAGACACAGGCTCCCCGTGACCCGAAGGAAGATCGGATATAGCGGTAGAAGATGAATGAATGAATGATTGATTGGTCGTTTTTTTGCAGAGGAAAAATAAAGTTAAAAATAAAAGCTACTACAAATGAAAGAAGGACAAGGTGTTGATTTTTCCGGTATGTGCTTATCTAACAGAGAGAACAGGAGCACGAAGAGAAGATACGGCACGAGATACAGCTCCTGGAGTTTATCAGAGTCAGACAGAATTTGAGAAAAGTGCATTCGGCGCTACACAAGAACACCAGCTCCTGAATATCAAGCCAAGGCTGCCGTAGTTCCCCAAACCTTCTAGTGTCCAACAGGACTTATTGACTGCGTACTGAGAACTGTGTGTGTGTGTGTGTGTGTGTGTGTGTGTGTGTGTGTGTGTGTGTGTGTGTGTGTGTGTTTGTGTTTGTCCCTCTGTGTCCGGATGTATGTTTTTACAAACTCTTGTAACCACCTCTGGCTTATGACTGACCATTTTGGAGAGAAACACATCAAGTTATATAAACAATCATATTTTCATTTTCATGTCATTATTTAAAATAAAATTTTCTGAGATTACTTGTTGTATTTTTTTTTAAAGATGCTGGTAGATATTTCCCTATGTTAATCACCATAATGTGAGGAAATACCTGCTGATAACGCTGTATGTATGCCGTACTTTTATACCGTAATTGATATTTTGCCCTCAGCGCCTTTAACGTACAGCGCGCACAAATTTCTCCTCGAGAAATTCCAGAGAACTCCAAGAGTAAGAAAATTATCCCAAGGAGGAAAAATTCAAATAAAAAGTTTCGTTTCTTTGACTTTTTCCTGGCCAGACTTTGGGAATTACAGGACAAACTAGGCATAACACGAATAAAACACTTGGCATTTACCGCATTAGCTTTTCTCAAAGACCCAGGAGGACTAGAAGTTGATCTCGCGACCTTCTGATCAGAATTCCAACATCTTCATTACGGAGATACAGGAGTAAAAAAACCCAAAACATTAACTTTAAATGAATGTTAAAGTAGGAGCAGCGGAGTTACCCCAAAAAATGTACTATGGATTTATTTTGCCGTGGTACAACTTCAGTGCAAGCCTTCCATCTATTAATGATCATGCAAATTCCTCACATTCCTCACAGGAATAAGGCAAATATCACACATTCATACACATATTCATATCACACAGTCATACACATATTTTCAACAGAAACACTGAACACGACACATATTTTAGTGGAATTATTATTTTTTATTATTATTCAACTTTGGAGATGCTGTTTGTTAGTTGCTCAAACCTTAGTGGTTCTCAATGTGAGGCCCTCTAGTGGCGAATAAAGACAAGACAGGTGGACCGGTGGGGGGCGCTTGAACATGAACTGCAGCATATATATATATATATATATATATATATAGATATATATATATATATATATATATATATATATATATATATATATATATCTATCTCTACTTTAAACTTGATACTATTTCATGTTCCTGATTTTAGAACTTGATATTGCAATAAATTGGACATTTTTAAACTTAAAGTTGTTTACCATTTTTGGGTTGATGGGGGACTTGAAAAATCCACTTAATCCACTGTTAAGCGGTGAAAGGCAAAGGAACGTTTGAGAGCCGCTGTCCCTTCATATATACATGACGTATATATTATTATATATGCAACTTGTATTTAAAACGAACAAAAAAACAAACCAACAGTAGTAACACAAATTTTGGTTTTGCTGCACACGTGAATGGGGAAATAGCGCCCCCTACTGACTCGTGAGGGCGGGAAAGGCGGATGTCACGTGATCAGGTAGTGTCTTGGTCATGTGATGTGTGTTGTACCACTTGCTGGTTCAGCTGATTATATTTTTCTGTGCAAAGTTGGGAGGAAAATGGAGTGATGTTGGCAGCAGAAAGGGGACTGTAGGAGAAATAATAATAATAATAATAATAATAACAATAATAATAAAAAGAATTGAGCCCTTTCGTGCATTTTGCACAGGACAGGTAAGAGTATAACATGTTAAAACTATTAGTTGAAAGACTTAAATGGCTTAAAATGTACTGTAAGCTGCTTTATAGGGTGTGTGTGTGTGTGTGTGTGTGTGTGTGTGTGTGTGTGGTGTGTGTGTGTGTGTGTGTGTGTGTGTGTAATGTAATGTAATGGACTGGAAAGACACTCATCGCACCAGTGCACCATGGACCGCAGTGCATTCAGTCCTTTATGCTGTTTGCTGTACACTGAGGCAGAAATCACACTTCATTAGGTTCCATCTGGCTGTATCCAGAACTGCCTGGAAAACAAATCACGGATAATAATTTGGAGAGTGAATTAATGTTGATCGATACCATAATATCAGATTCCTCTCCCATAGTGGATCATTATAATATGTGTATTTATGATGTATATCCATATCTCCCATACTAACCAGGAAATCATTTGACGTCACAATAGTTTGGGGAATTCATGACATCATCATATCTGATCTACGGGTTCCCATTAATTTTCAGTAGTTTGTTTGTTTGTTTGTTTTATTTATTATCGTGTTTGGAATTGTGCCGAATGAGTGGTGAAATAATTGCGTGTGAAATGAATGGTGTGAATCAGCAAACACTGTAATCATATCCCGGAAGTTGGCGATGAAAAAGTGAAACAATACAGAAAGAGTGATTTGGGAATGCAGAATCAGCAGAAAGAGGAACATTGTCCGGACCTTTGTAAAAAAAAAAAAAACAGATTTTCAAGGCAAGAATGCGATACGGACACGATGTGTAATACATAACCACTGATATTAATAGAAACCACTCATGTTAAGCAAGTTCTGTTCTGTTAAGACAGTTTAAACTGTGCTTTTGTTGTACGTTCATTGCTGTGTTTATATTTTCGAAAAAGATTTGTGCAAGAATAATATTTTGCAATCAAAATCACGATTTAGTAAGTTGTTTACAACTGAACGAAGTGTCCTATTTTAATAGATTTGCAGTTTCATACATTTTCATTTTACGATATGGAGGACTATTATACATTTACACGCACTTCAGCTTTAAGAGTTTAATAGATCTTTAATGTTTACTAGTTTTTTTTTTTTTAATAAATATGTTTTTACCGATATGTATGTTTTTAACAACGCGATTCTATATTAATTCTCGGAGCCGCTGCAGTACCGCCACTGACCGCATGAAGCGCTACAGACTTGTTTTTGAGCCTGAAGGTTATTAAAACAGTGCAAGATATTTTATATTTGTTTGTTATGTCTAATGTGTGAGACAAAACAATGACGTATTTGAACCTCGTTAATAAGGGAAATGCAGATTTATTGTAAAATAACTTTTATAAACTGCTTTAAGTCACGTGGCCTCTCTCTGTTAAGATCATGTTGAATGTTTTGTGAGTAGAATGATTTTATGGCCCTTTTTAATTATGGCACTTCTGTTTTTTCAAGGTCAAACATGACGGCGTTGCTGAAGCAGTATCGTGAGAAAATACGCACTGAGCTGGACAGAGTTGTAGATTTCTGGCTGAAATACTCCCATGATGAGGAATATGGGTGAAATATAATTGTTGTTCTTGATTTCTTGCTTGTAATGTAAACTCCACTAATCACGGCCTTAGATGGCTTAAAAATGGCCGTGATCACAATATTTCCTCACTTACGGTGTAAAGTTCAGCATTCTTCTATCTTACCACAGAACGAGGACTTTGTCCTGATTAGGACCCTTTCTCTAAAGACCGTTAATGCTGACCGCTTTATGTTTCTACGACTTGTTTATGTGCTTTTATTTTTACGATTAAAACCAATCATCTGTTATAGAAGCTGCAGCTGAATCCTAACTTCTAAACTCCACTTCTTTTCTGACACAGTGGGTTTTTCACCTGCATTGGAAAAGATGGCAAGATCTATGACGAGCTCAAGTATGTGTGGTTACAGGGCAGACAGGTAAGATTTGGGGTCTCGGGTATCCCCCGTTTCCTTAATTCATGTTCATTCATAAATGTGTGCGGTATGAAAGTGTGTGAACGGTGTTGTATGATATACTCGTGTCCCATCATGTGGGTAGGAATTCTGGGATAGACTTCAGATCCACTATGAAGCTGACCAGGTTAACGGGAACTCTTTAGTCTTTAGTTAAAATTCACCATTTAATGTTGTCATATTAGTTTACGGTGCTATTGCAGGTGTGGATGTACTGCAGGCTGTATCGCACTGTGCCGAGGTTTCATCGACCAGATATCCTACAAGCTGCTAAAACAGGTAATAATTTGTTGTAGGTTTAGTACAGTGTGCACAACAACTACACAGACACTAAACTATCCATTTGTACCAATATGGGCGGGTAGGGAATAGGAGGTATGGGCGGGTAGGGAATGGGAGCTATGGGCGGGTAGGGTCGGGTAATGGGAGGTATGGGAGGTATGGGCGGGTAGGGAATGGGAGCTCGTATGGGAGGGTCGGGCTAGGGAATGGGAGATATGGGTGGGTAGGGAATGGGAGGTATGGGCGGGTAGGGGTAGGGAATGGGAGGTATGGGCGGGTAGGGAATGGGAGGTATGGGCGGGAGGGAGGTAGGGCGGGTAGGGAATGGGAGGTATGGTCGGGTAGGGAATGGGAGGTATGGTCGGGTAGGGAATGGGAGGCTATGGGCAGGTAAGGAATGGGAGGTATATGGGCGGGTAGGTAATGGGAGGGGAATGGGCGGGTAGGAATAGGGAATGGGAGGTATGGGCGGGTCGGGTGGGGCTATCGTAGGGAATCGGTAGGGGTGGGGGTATGGGAGGGAATATGGGAGGGGGTCGGGTAGGGAGGGGAGGGAAGGGGACCGGTGGGAGGTGTGGGGATGGGGAGGTAGGGCGGGTAATGGGAGCGGGGGGGAGCTATGGGAGGTAAGGGACTGGTGGTCGGGTAGGGATGGGCGGGTAGGGAATGGGAGGTATGGGCGGGTAGGGAATGGGAGGTATGGGCGGGTAGGGAATGGGAGGTATGGGCTCGGGTAGGGAATGGGAGGTATGGGGGTAGGGAATATGGGAGGGAATGGGGGTAGGGAATGGGAGGTATGGTCGGGTAGGGAATGGGAGCTATGGGCGGGTAGGGGCGGGTAATGGGAGGTATGGGCGGGTAGGGAATGGGAGCTATGGGCGGGTAGGGAATGGGAGGTATGGTCGGGTAGGGAATGGGAGGTATGGTCGGGTAGGGAATGGGAGGTATGGTCGGGTAGGGAATGGGAGGTATGGTCGGGTAGGGAATGGGAGGTATGGTCGGGTAGGGAATGGGAGCTATGGGCAGGGATGGGAGCTATGGGCGGGTAGGGAATGGGAGGTATGGGCGGGTAGAGAATGGGCGGGTATGGGCGGGTAGGGTAGGGGCGGGTAATGGGAGGTATGGGCGGGTAGAGAATGGGGGGTATGGGCGGGTAGGGAATGGGAGGTGGGCGGGTAGAGAATGGGAGGTATGGGCGGGTAGAGAATGGGGGGTATGGGCGGGTAGGGAATGGGAGCTATGGGCAGGTATGGGAGGTATGGGCGGGTAGGGAATGGGAGGTATGGGCGGGTAGAGAATGGGGGGTATGGGCGGGTAGGGAATGGGAGCTATGGGCAGGTAAGGAATGGGAGGTATGGTCGGGTAGGGAATGGGAGGTATGGGCGGGTAGGAATGGGGGGTATGGGCGGGTAGGGAATGGGAGCTATGGGCGGGTAGGGAATGGGAGGTGGGAGGGCGGGCAGGTGGGTAGGGAATGGGAGGTGGATGGGCGGGTAGGGTAGAGAATGGGGGGGTATGGGGGGGGGGATAGGGAATGGGGCGTAGGGGCGGGTAGGGAATGGGGGGAGCGGGGGTCGGGTAGGGAAGGAATGGGAGGTATGGGCGGGTAGGAATGGGGTATGGGCGGGTAGGGAATGGGAGGTATGGTCGGGTATGGGAGGTATGGGCGGGTAGGGAGGGGGGGATGGGGGGTATGGGCGGGCAGGTGGGCGGATGGGCGGGAATGGGCGGGTAGGGCGGGTAGGGATGGGATGGGAGGTATGGGCGGGTCGGGGGGTAGCTATGGGGGGGCGGGTAGGGATGGGAGGTATGGGCGGGTAGGGAATGGGAGGTATGGGCGGGTAGGGAATGGGAGGTATGGTCGGGTAGGGAATGGGAGGTATGGTCGGGTAGGGAATGGGAGGTATGGGCGGGTAGGGAATGGGATGGGCGGGTAGGGAATGGGAGGTATGGGCGGGTCGGGTAGGGAATGGGAGGTATGGTCGGGTAGGGAATGGGAGGTATGGTCGGGTAGGGAATGGGAGGTATGGGCGGGTAGGGAATGGGAGGTATGGTCGGGTAGGGAATGGGAGCTATGGGCAGGTATGGGAGCTATGGGCAGGTCGGGTAGGGAATGGGAGGTATGGGCGGGTAGAGAATGGGGGGTATGGGCGGGTAGGGAATGGGCGGGTAGGGCGGGTAGGGAATGGGAGGTATGGGAGATAGGGCGGGTAGGGAATGGGAGGTATGGGCGGGTAGGGAATGGGAGGTATGGGCGGGAGTAGTATGGAATGGGGGGGAAAAAAAGCTATGGGCGGGTAGGGAATGGGAGGTATGGTCGGGTAGGGAATGGGAGGGGCAGGTATGGGAGATATGGGCGGGTAGGGAATGGGAGGTATGGGCGGGTAGAGAATGGGAGGTATGGGCGGGTAGGGAATGGGAGGTATGGGCGGGTAGAGAATGGGAGGTATGGGCGGGTAGAGAATGGGAGGTATGGGCGGGTAGAGAATGGGGGGTATGGGCGGGTATGGGAGGTGGGAGGTATGGGCTATGGGCGGGTAGGGAATGGGAGGTATGGGCGGGTAGAGGAATGGGAGGTATGGGCGGGTAGAGAATGGGGGGTATGGGCGGGTAGGGAATGGGAGGTATGGGCGGGTAGGGAATGGGAGGTATGGGCGGGTAGGGAATGGGAGCTATGGGCGGGTAGGGAATGGTATGGGCGGGTAGGGAATGGGAGGTATGGGCGGGTCGGGTAGGGAATGGGAGGTATGGGCGGGTAGTAGGGGCGGGTAATGGGAGGTATGGGAGATCTATGGGCAGGTAAGGAATGGGAGATATGGGCGGGTAGAGAATGGGAGGTATGGGCGGGTAGGGAATGCGAATGGTAGGGAATGGGAGGTATGGGCGGGTAGGGATGGTCGGGTAGGGAATGGGAGGTATGGGCGGGTAGAGAATGGGGGTATGGGAGGTATGGTCGGGTAGAGAATGGGAGGGAATGGGAGGTATGGTCTATGGGCAGGTAGGGAATGAGAGGTCCACACCAGCAGCCTAAAGATCTATTAACAACTCAAGAAGGTTGAGGATTGATTTGAACTGTAATCAATACATATTACAGTTATATAGCAATAATCGCATATTACGACACCTCAGCAATGACGGAACTGGACAGGTTTCCCTTTTTACTCCCTCATACCGTCTCAGGTAGTTTTTCCCCTTGCCATGTTATCACTGGTCCATTTATTAGGGACAATTGTAAGTTCGGACCAGTGATAATGTAGCAAGGGACAAAACTCCCTGAGATGGTATTTGGGAGAAACCTCAGACTAATAAGGGACAACCTTATAGATTACCTCATTATCTGTTCAATGCAGCTTCGAGATGTCCATTATATAGTAAAGTATGTTAATTTAATGAATATTATATTCATATATGAGTACTTAAACACTTCAATAGTCAAGTTGTTTAATACTACAATATTAAATTATATGTTCATTATCATTTTCTCAAAGGCACCTGGTTTAGATATTGAACAAGAGGGTGTATTGTGTCTTTATTCGACATTGATATTAGACCGGCGCTGACGGCAGGTGTTGCGCTTATTCAGGTGGTGCGTTTCTGCAGAGATGTGCCCGTGTGCAGGCTTCAGACGGTCCGGGAAAGTGTGCGTTCTGTCTGACGAGGGACGGTCGAGCGGTGAAGGTTCAGAGGACCATCTTCAGCGAGTGTTTCTATGTCATGGCCATGGATGAACTTTCCAGGGTCACGGGAGACGAACAGATGCAGGTGGAAATGAGGATTTAGTCGCATGCTTTAAATGATTCATGGGAGAAGTCCATTATGCAAAGTTCACAGGAGTCGACAGAGGCGGCAGCGGCAGATAGGATTGCTCATGGTGAAGCGTAGAATGAGGGGAAATGAATTTATATAATAAATCATATGATATAGGAGGCACGGCGGCTTAGTGGTTAGCACGTTCGCCTCACAACGCCAGGGTTCGGGTTCGATTCCCGTCTCGACCATGTGTGTGTGGAGTTTGCATGTTCTCCCCGTGCTTGAGGGGTTTTTTCTCTGGGTTCTCTGGTTTCCTCCCAGTCCAAAAACATGCACGGTAGGTTGATTGGCACCTTGGAAAATTGTCCCTAGTGTATGAATGTGAGTGTGTGAATGTGTGTGTGTGTGTCCTGCGATGGGTTGGCATTCCATCCCGGGTGTAATCCTGCCTTATGCCCATAGACGCCTGAGATAGGCACAGTCTCCCTGTGACCCCGTGAATGAATGAATCATATGATATATGATGACGCATTTGTCGTGACGTGGGAAATATCCAGACTGCTCAGCTTCAGCCGACTTATTTACACTCAATGATTTCATACAAAACTCTTGAGCATCGAAACATCATTACTGTCTATTTATTATTTATTACATTACTATCTAACAGTACATCATTTGAGAGTCAGAATGTTTTTGATGTGGGTGTTATAATAATAAATGGGACAAAATAAAACTACGGCAGAATATTAAACGACATTATTACTACTTTTATTATAATTAATGTCCATCATTTTTTACTGAAATCATTTGAGCGAAGCCCTCCATCCACCTATGCTCAAGTTTCTAATAAGATAATTGTAAGGAGATTACTTTGTATAAACATGGATCGGAACTATTCATTTGTGTGTCACACATTATAAGAGCATCTGCCACATGTATAAAGGTGCCTTCCAAATGACATGTAAGAATTCTTGTTCTCCTTCTAGTACCTGCACCACATTAATTCACGTCACATTTAAAACTTAATGAAAATTATATCAATAATGAATCATTATTATTATTATTGATCTTACATTCCAAATGGGAATGTTTTCCTGTTAAACCCAGAGACGAGGAAGACGAGTTGTGCGTGTGAGTGATGTTCTGCCTTTCTTTTGTATCTGTCCAGTCCGAAGCAGAGAGCATGATGGATCAGCTGGTGCACTGGGTCCGGGTCGACTCATCAGGTCTGGGTCGTCCTCAGCTTCCTGGGGATCGTCCCGTTAACAGCATGGCGGTTCCCATGATGCTCCTGTGCCTGGTAGATCAGCTGACAGAGGGTAGGACGGAGCTCGGAGAGAAATACAGAGAGTTAGGTGACTGGTGTGTGTCTCAGATCCTGCAGCATGTACAGGTGTGTGATGTGTGCACAGCTCATAATGATATATGACAACTATTTAGTATGTAGATTTTGGAATCTCGATATAAGTTTCTGTGTGAATCCCCTCGTCTGTGTCCTCATTAGAGGGATGGAAACGCAGTTCTTGAAAATGTGTCACTGGAGGGGAAGGAGCTGCCTGGCTGTCAGGGACGTTTGCAAAACCCAGGTACTTCACCCAGAACTTCCACTTTCTTTTCACCAATTCCTTTTCTTTTTGCTTACGACATCACAGTATTTATACTTTTTGAATAAAGTAAAGGCCAAAAGCGAGGGGGGACAAAAAAAAACCTCCAGTGATTTTATCCTGATCTTGATTCAGCCACATGTTGTTTATGTGTTATTTACCATAAACAAGAACTTTGACATTTTCCCTTTTCTAAGAAAAATATTTTCTCCAAATATTCAGTGCAGAAATATTAAAAACTCGCTTATAAAGGTGTAGATAAGACATAAGCATGGCTGAATAGTAACAGCTGTTTCCTTTTGAATGCAAATGTTTTAGCTAATTTTTTGAGTATATATATATATATATTTTTTTTTTTTAATTATTTTTTTAAGACAATTATTAAGTCAAACCAAATGTAAATTCTAGATTTTATATTTTAAAAAATGCCTTATTATTATTGATTAATAACAAGTTAATCCCTGTAGTTAACAAACTTTTATTATTTTAAAACTAAAAAACAAAAAAACAATTTAATTACACTTATATACTATATTTACTTAAGCATACTTAATATATACTTATATAGGCTATATGCTTCTAATATAGAGTATGATGTATCAAGTAATATTCTATATTATGAAAAAACACACAGATATATATATATATATATATATATATATATATATATATATATATATATATATATATATATATATATATATAGTGGCATGTCTTCCACTATTTCTCTTCCTCATATCCTCACGTACACTCTCCTCTCCTCTGGCTCAGGTCATGCCTTGGAGGCTGGCTGGTTCCTGCTGCAGTACGCAAAAGCGCGAGGTGATGCAGAGCTGCAGGATGTTGCTGTGCAGAAGTTCATGGAGGTTCCCTTCCTTACCGGCTGGGACAAACAACATGGAGGTCTTTTCTACTTCTTGGACGCTGATGGTCACTGTCCCACCCAGGTGTGATTCTTCTCTCTCTTTTTCTCTCTTCACCCTGTACAGCACTTTGAATAGGCTTGTATTAAACAATAAATGCAAGCCAGATGTGCACGTCTTCTCCAGTGTGAGGAGGAATCAGTAATAAACTGATATAATAAATTAGATACATTCATTACAAATCCAAAAACAAATATTTACATAAGATTGGTACACAGCAAGGGGCACGGTGGCTTAGTGGTTAGCACGTTCGCCTCACACCGTCAGGGCCCGCGTTCGATTCCCGTCTCGCCCATGTGTGTGTGGAGTTTGCATGTTCTCCCCCCCGTGCCTCAAGGAGGTTTTTCTCCGGGTTCTCCAATTTCCTCCCCGGTCCAAAAACATGCATGGTAGGTTGATTGGCACCTTGGAAAATTGTCCCTAGTGTATGAATCTGTGTGTGTGTGTGTGCGCCCTGCGATGGGTTGGCATTCCATCCAGGGTGTATCCTGCCTTAATGCCCATAGACGCCTGAGATAGGCACAGGCTCCCCGTGACCCGAGGAAAGATCGGATAAAGCGATAGAAGATGAATGAATGAATGAATGGTACACAGCACATGAAAACACACACATATCTGTTGTCTGATTTCTTTTTTTGATGTAGCTGGAGTGGAACATGAAGCTGTGGTGGCCTCACTGTGAAGCTCTCATCTCTTATCTCATGGCCTATGATCACCTGAGAGACCCTGCAATGCTGGAGAGATTCACCCAAGTTTACAACTACACCTTCAGCCACGTGAGCACCGATTATACACTTCATTTGTGTTCACTTTTATTTGAGACTGATCCGGGACGTAACGTAGAGCAGCATTAAAAAGGATGCAAGATTTACGCACCAGGAGGCTGAACGTAGTAGAACTTATTTCGCGTTTTTTTTCTTCAGAAAGTGCAGCTGTGTGAAAGGTAGGAAAACACCTACTCCACGTGGGGCACGGTGGCTTAGTGGTTAGCATGTTTGCCTCAGCACGCCAGGGTCTGGGTTTGATTCCCGTATTAGCCATGTGTGTGTGGAGTTGTGTGTGCATGTTCTCCCTGTTCTCCCCCGTGCTTCAGGGGGGTTTTTTCGCTGGGTTCTCCGGTTTCCTCCCGGTCCAAAAACATGAACGGTAGGTTGATTGGCACCTTGGAAAATTGTCCCTAGTGTATGAATGTGTGTGAGTGTGTGTGTGTGTGTGTGTGTGTGTGTGTGTCCTGCGATGGGTTGGTATTCCATCCAGGGTGTATCCTGCCTTAATGCCCATAGACGCCTGAGATAGGCACAGACTCCCGGTGACCAGAGGGAAGATCGGATAAAGCGGTAGAAGATGAATGAATGAATGTTTTTACTCCTGGGAAGGTCTGGGGTTCATGGTTGGATCATTAGATGCTCCGACCTCTTAACAAGTGGAGACTTGAATATTGCTTTGCTCTAAAGTGCACTATACAGACGAAAGTATTGGTACACTTTTCACTTCGTCTTTTCTGTCGTTCTTCACCAAATTAAAGGCACACAGTTGTATCGGATGTGTCTGGATGAAGCAGTATTACATTTTTCCTTCGCTTGAACTAAGAGTCTCCCTGCGTACGAAGCCGGTTCAAACAAGAAGAAGAATAGGCTTTATTGGTCACATATACATTACAGCACAGTGAAATTCCTTCTTGGCATATCCCAGCTTGTTGTTGGTAGTTTGGGTCAGAGCGAAAGGGTCGGCCATGATACAGCACCCCTGGAGCACAGAGGGTTAAGGGTCTTGCTCAAAGGACCCAAGGGCGGCAGCTTGGCCATACCGGGGCTCGAACCCGGATCTTCCGATCAGCAGCCCAGCGCCTTAGACCACTGTATAGTGAAAGATCGTCCCAGTAGATTGCTGGAGATTGTAGATGCGATGGAATGTTGAAAAAAACGTATACTGTTTTTGATACAGAGATGTAAATGTTCATCCTATCAGTGACTTGTATTTCTCTCTCAGTTTCCTGATGAAGAATACGGCGAATGGTTCGGATATTTGGATCAGTACGGGAAAGCAGTGCTGGATTTTAAAGGGGGGCCGTTTAAAGGTGAGTGATGTTTTTTTTTGGTAGTAGTAATTTGGAACCTCCAAGGAAACATTTTGCTGTATATTAAAATAGATTTTTTTGTATTTTCTTATATGGTTCTTATGTGGTATGCTATCCAGGGTTCTTCCACGTTCCTCGATGTCTCTACATGTGCGAGAAGATGCTGGATCATCTGCTCACCACACTCGAGTCTTAAACGTAACGGGAAATCGATTTCGTAGTTTATACTCCTTTCTCTTAAACAATTAGAATTTTTACCACGTGTTCACATTGCGTATAATTTTACACGCCATATAAGTGGGAGGTGGTGGCTTAGTGATTAAGGCATTGGCCTCTGGACCAGAAGATCACAGGTTCAAACGCAACCACCACCAAGATACCACTAGTGGGCCCTTGAGCAAGGCCCTTAACCCTCAATTGCTCAGTTTTAAGTCGCTTTGGATAAGGGTGTCTAAATATAAACGTGCCAAATGGGAGCAGCCTTTTCTTCCCCAGAAAACTTGTTTGGGAATTTTAGTAATGGTGTTTAGAAATGTGTTGGGATACATATAATGGCTGTCCAAAACTTTAAATACAAGCACGTTAAGAGCACTTCATATCCTCTTTACGACGCTCTATAAAGTGGGTAACTCAGGGCTTCAAGTGAGCACTATAGCTAAGATTTTTTTTTGTAATTTTCACTGCATTTCTATGGGCCAGTACAAGCTTTTATCCCCATGTATTATCTTCATGATAAATCAGCAGCTTATAGAATTATGTATTCTACTATTGTTCCAGATTTCTTTTTACAACTTCTATATTTTCTGACAACACAATTTAATAACAGACTGATTTCCAGCTTCAGATTTCACCCCATGTCAGAAATAACTACGTACAGAATTAACAACATATACTCAATTCATTTTTAAATAATAAAACTGGTGTGAACGACTATTAAGGAGGAGATTATTGTCATTAATTAAAGGCACATTTTCACTCCAAACATGATTGGCGGAATAAGATTTGCTCTTAACAGGCGGAACAGAAGTAAGGTGGCTTCTATTATATCAAATAGTATAAATTTTAATGATAAAAATTATAAATATGTTAATAATATTAAAGATCTAAGTGCACTTGTATACAGGATGAGTGTATACATATTTGGATGAGCTTCCTTATTTATTTATGGTTATAATGAATTTCCAACAGTTCTTGTTTTCATCCCTAGTGTGTGTGTGTGTGTGTGTGTGTGTGTGTGTGTCATCTATATACTATATATATATATATATATATATATATATATATATATATATATATATATATATATATATATATATATATCTATATATATATATATATATATATATATATATATATATATATATATATAATAATCTAAAAAAGAAAGATCCTTTCATCTCCGACGTGGTTACAGAAAATAATTATGACCAATCAGAAGGGAGAAAGCGTCGTGGTGCAGTTTACCTTCCGAAAAAGCGAGAGATGACGCATCCACAGCTTCCTAAAACAATTCTAACTTTTATTCTCTAACAAAAGTGAAAAGAAACAAAGGCAACAACAAAATGAAAATGTTTTTTTTGTTGTTTTTTTTTTTTACACAAACTCACAAGTCGCTCGTCTGCAATACCAATAACAATAATAATGTATTTATTAGAATTCAGAACAAAAACAAAAGGAAACAGAGTGAGTTACAGTGAGGTGTTTGTACAGTACCTTGGAAAACGAGAGGAGAAAGAGAGAAAGCAACAGAATAGTAAAAAATAACCAAAAAAAAAAAGTGGAAGAGAGAAAATAAAGAATTTCAAAATGAAAGTCAGTAGACAGAATAGGGGTAAAATGTACAGTGACCTATTTTGGGAAAGTAGCACCAAAACTCAAATGCCGTTTTTCTCCCCCCCGATCTTTATTTATTATTTATTATTTTTTTTTATAACTAGTTCATTCAAAACGGAGAGTCTCTCAACAGCCTCAACAAAAACACGAGACTCGGTACATAAAAAATACAAGTCATTTTTCACGGCATCTGGGCCACGTTCCCATTTCTGTCCAGCGCTACCGAAAAAATGTGTGTGTGTGGGGTGTGTGTGTGTGTGGGGGGGCTAAACTATGTCACATTATGTTGGCGTTTGGGGGACTTAAGCACTGCATGGTACAGTGTAACGGTACGGACAGACAGACAGACAGCAGGGCTTGAGTGCGAGTCCTCAGTAACAGCCGGTGTAAAGCAGCAGACAGGACACGGGCGGATTCGCTGCGAACAAAATGGCGCGAATCACAACGATGGCGGAAACAAGTCGCCGGAGTGAGAGAGGACAGACAAGATGCTAATGCCATCCAGAAACGAGGAGGGAGTGCAGCGTTTCAACAACAGGCACCAACGAGAGGGAGTTGATGTGTGCAAACAAGAGGAGAAGGGGGGGAAGAAGAAAAGAAAAAAAAGAAATGTGTGTGAGCTTATTACGTAGAACCTCCATGAAATTTCCTCTCCTGTCTGTTTAGGGGTGGCGTTTGGCCCAGAGGAATTTGAGAACCGGTCTGTGGGTCACTTTTCCCACCATTTTCTCCTTCAAATGTTCAACAGACCTGAGGAGAAAAAAATAAACAAAAACATGTAAAATTATTTCATTTAAAAAAGTATTACCTTACATATTAAATAAGTCCATAATTTCACAATGTTTAATGGAAATATTGTATACACCAACACAGTAGAACATTATGACCACCTGCCTAATATTGCATTCATGAGCGCGTGCATTCATGAGCCTTGGCTGCCCTGATACCAGTTCACCATGTTCGTTTCATTCATTCATTCTATGCATCCATCCATCCACAAACACAGGCCGCACACGCACAAATAAATAAAATGGTCTTAATGTCACACCTGATCAGTGTATATGCCTCCAACCTAATATATAGATTTGTTATGAACCCATATCTGTGTACAGAATTTTTAAATTGCATTTATTTATTTATTTATATGATCTGTACCTCCTCTTGTTGCTGTGCAGGAGTGTGGTTAACAGGTCGTGTCTTTTTGGACTCTGAGGCCTCTGTGGGCTTTGCTCCTCCTTCAGACCTCTGACTTTTCCTCTTCCTTTTCGAGTCCTTCATCCTGCTGCCACGACCCGAACGCTTCTGCTCCTGCAGCTCGATCTGACGTCAAGCAGAGAAATAAAGGAAATCCATCATCAATACAAAAGACTGCGTCGGAACGCTTCAACACCCGTTAATATACTGGGAAAAAGTTCACGGAGGTCACCTGTATAAGTGTGTGTAGGGTATGCCGAGGAGGCGCGGACGACGCCTGCAGGAGTCGGTAGATGGTGTGCGACTGATCGAGCGAAACCTCCAGCAGGTCGCCTTCAAGTTCCAGCTCCTCTAACTGAACTCTGGTTGAAGTGGCCAGTTCGATTACCGGCCCTTTAAGATACGAAATCAATGGCACCAGAGACTCCACCCCTTAGAGAGAACGTAGGGTTTAGAAATATTGCAAGTGTATTTATATGATAGAGATAGATAGATAATAGATATAGAGAGAGAGATAGAATATATATATATATATATATATATATATATATATATATATATATATATATATATATATATATATATAATAGATATATATATATATATATATATATGATATATATATATATATATATATAATATATATATAGATATAGATAGAGAGAGATAGATAGATATCGAGAGAGATAGAACTAACCTGATATATTTTCAGTATCTGGGTTCTTAATGCCATTTTCACAGCCAGACTGTAGAAGGATAAGCAGTTTTCACAAAAGGGTACCATATGCACAATATCAAAGTAGATAACGTTCATCTGATTATTAATGTTGGAAAGCTGTTTGACCAAACAATTCCGACATCTAATAAAGTTCCACCCCAATCTGAGTACACGACTAGCATGTTAATCTTCTGCGCGCGACTTTTTCACCTGTAATCCATTAGCAGCTCCATCCCTGTTGCGTTTCACCTTGTCCACCTCCTCGGTCAGATCGATCACGCTGTCTTCCGCCTCCTCGGAGTCGGACAGGACAATGACGTCTTCCGCATTCCCTTTCTTTTCCACGTCTGGCTCCTCCTTTACCCTGCTCTGGGTTTCTTTCAGATCCTGAAGTCTCTGCAGTGCCCCCTGCAGCTCCGGGGACTCCAGAGCTTGTTTGGCTCGGCCCTGCCAGTTAATCGCTCTCTCTGTGAGACACTGCAGAGCCTCGCCCTCTGGCAGGCGCACAGGCAGCTTCTGTAATGCCACCAACAACGCCAGAATGGTTTCTAGCCGAGGACGCCGTGTTCTCTGGCACCGCGGGCACAGGAAGCGTGTGTCCCAGTCCCACCAACAGAGTGGGTTTACAAGTGGCACGTCACTAGGTCCCAGTACAGAAGGAAAGGGCACACAGCCTCCGTGAAACCAGTCTTTGCACAAATGGCAGCGGTGCAGCAGAGCATGGGACTGCTCCCCGCACACACACACAGACTGGCTGACTGTATGGGAGTGGGCGGAGTCACCATTCTGTTGTGAGACTTTTTCTGACGAAAGAGGCGTTTGTGTGTCCATGGATTCATTCCACCTCTGCTCTTGCTTGATGTCTGGAATCGACGCGTCCTTGGGCGTGTTCTCCAGACCGCGTTTGGCCAGGTTCAGCTGTCGCATACGCAGCAGAGCATCTTTTTCAAGGTGTTCTCCCTCCTTGAATGCCATTACCTGCACAAAACCACAATAATTTGAAATCAATATTGCAATACTTACCATGAGACATGGAGGTAAGCCCATGAATCAGACATATTTATTCACATTATACTGAATGAATTAAGACCTTTATTTATAATGGTAATTTAATTGCAACATTATTTGAGGTGTGCTAGGACAGAAAAAAAATCTTTTTTACTAGCAATCCATACTGATGGTTTTCCCCAGTATGTGGTCAGGGTCATTATGAGAGCGGCCTCTACTGGCGAATCACTGACACCACATGAGGAACTCTATATATTTATTTAGCACTTTTTCATGATTACATGAAAGAGTGTTTTTATTTTTGTTATTTAATTCAATATTATTACACACGAAGAGTTGTTTTTGTCTAGTAATTCTATTTAAAAACTACTAATTGATGAATCAGAAATAAGATTAAGCCTAGCTATTGGGGGGAAAAAACAAACTATAGGGCAACCCCTGGTTATAATCGTTCTTAGGTGCATGCTGTGTGCGCTCACAATGGCTCCTGGATCTCTTAGGTCCTGAGCAGTGAGCCCCAGCACATCCACGTCCGACTCGGTTTCTGAGCTCAGCGAATCTTCCTCCTTCTTCTTCCTCTTCTCCACGCACGGACATAACACCTATACGAGAGTGAGACATTGACCTTCATTTTTCTCCTAGAATCCTGACGCCTAACTATATCATTAACACACTGCAGGACCCGCCCCGGCTGCTACAGCAATAATAAAAGCCTCAATCAGAAACCTCACTTATATTGCAGCAACCCAATGATGATCAGAGCTTGTCCTCACCTCCAGAAGGCTGTGCTGACTGTTCTTCTTCAGGAAGGTCTTACTGGCTTTATCCCTCCAGGAGTGAGCGCTGGCCACCTGCAGCTCGAGTTGCCGCAGCTCCTCCATCCGCACAGGGAGGTCACGGCCAATTGCCACTAGACCCTCTAGGTCATCCAGGCACGGGTAGTGCTCTCCATTCTGCTGTGAGACACAGGGCACACAAAGGAGATGTATAGAAACCAATGAAGTGGGCAAGAACAACAGTCTTTTAAGGGACTGAATAAAAGTAGCTACATTTTTCCCTTAAACCCATTCGTCAAATAAATTTTAATCAGCATGACACATTAAATAGAGCTGTATTAGATGCCAGAAGGGTGGGGGTCAATTCTATTAACAGGATCGGTCGTCTCCCAAAGCCCTTATTCCAGGAAATATTAATTTCAAGTCTAGACAGCTAATAAATGTGAAATGCAAATCAAGCGAATTGCAAATCCTCAAATAAAACCTCTCTTGCCTGGATTTCCTCTAGATCAGTGACCCAGGCATGGGCTCGGCTCAGGCAGGCGTGGAGAGCCAAGATGTTGGGCAACTGCACAGGGATTAGCTGGGCCTCATTCACTATGGCCTCCAATGTAGATAGAGGATGCTTCTGCCTGCTCGGATAAAGATCGAGAAAAAGCGTTGCGAGTGGGGTAAAATTTACTAAAAAAAAATACAAAAGGTCAATTAAGATGTAAATAAACATGCACTGCTTTACCGATCTTCAAGGCAGATCTGGGCTTTCTCTTCCCAGCGCTCTGCGATGGTCAGCAGCTCCTGCAGCTCTGCCATGGCGGTCTCAACACTGACACTCTGCAGCACATTGCAGCCGGCCTCCATCAGATTTCTTAGAACGGTCAGTGTCACCTCTCCACCCCCAGGCCCAATTGTCCTGCGCACCTGCTCCAGCCAGCGTCTCTGTTCCTGCAGGCCGGACATGAGTCCACAGGCAGGGGCTACAGCTGGCAGCGCAGAGCCTTCCTCCAGCAAAGCCTGCAGATCGTCTTCGGACGGAGTGGAGGACTGTTTCCACTCGCTGCCGTGGCTGCTCACTACAGCCTGAGCACGCGACTCAAACTCCTCCACCTTCTGTAGCACAACCTGCGAGAGCCAAGTGTAATGTTGGGTTATCCCTTTTTTCTAACTTATTTTGATCAGAAGGTGTTTTTTTTTTATCATTTTGATTATTGAGTACGGCTCTTTAATTCCACTCAGAAATCACAGCCGATGTCTTGAAACGTACTAAGCAGATATAGTGGCAGAAAACACGTGAAGACTCAGCGTTTGCACAGATGAATCATAACACTTTTCTTTTCTATCGTATCTCTATTACATTTATAACTTTATATTGACATTTTAGTATTTCTTTTTGGTTGAATTTGTTACATGATGTTTGTCTATGGATGGATAATACTGGGAGCTGTAAATTTCCCTCAAGGATGAATAAACTATCCATCTTTCCTCCTTTCCATCGTCTTTCTCAGAGCCAAATCTCATCCCTTTTTATTAAGGCTTTACAGTAAAAACACAGGTAAAGGGTCTTACACACCTGCACCTCCCCAAGCTGCGCGATTGCACAAGGTAGGTTTTGCATGGTGTCCACCATTTCCCGAAGCTCCTGGAGACTCATCTTACAGCTCTGTGTGCCACTCAGAAGCTCCGTGCTCCTGCTCTGGCACCGCTGCATATCAGCCATTACAACAGTGAGCCGTTGTAGCAGCTCGTTGTCGGGAAATTTACGTTCTGTCGCCTCTTCTTTCAGTGCCTCCAGATTTTTAATGTCTTAAAGAGGGGAGAAAGAAATACAGGGAATTTTAAAGCTGTTCCACCACGAGTTGAATGGTTATAGATAATGTACATGTTTAGTGCAAAAAAACACAAGATCTCCCACAGATATGTTTAACTGTCTACTTAGCCTTGATATGTACCAATGCAAATTATTTTTCTTAGTATTGGGGGGGGGAGCTTGTGCCTAATGTGTTAAAATTGATAAAACTACTCTGTATCTAAATTCACTATATAAAACTGTCAATATCATCAAGAGACTGTACAAGTTCCCCAGCTGACCTATTTTGTTGCCCTCCTCCTGCTCAAGGGCTTCTTTCACTCTGTTAGCCCAAGAGTCAAAGGACTCGGCTCGAACCTTCAACCGGTACAACATGGCCAACAGTTCATCCAGAGTGTAGCGATACCTGGAAACGGGTGAGAATTGTACTGACCGCGATTCCATATCGGGATTAAATTGAAATTTCAAGGTGCAGTCAGTGTGTGTGTGTGTGTGTGTACCTGAGGTAGAGTTTGTCTATGGGACAGGAGCAGAGGTCTTGCGTGTGGTAGAGACAGACGAGGCGCTCGGGGCAGTTGGTGCAAGCCAGAGCGGACAGGAAACAGGTGGTCTTGCACTTATCACACTGCCTCTCGTCATCGGGCAACAACTCGAACGCCTCTCGCTCGGCCTCGGTTATACCCTGTGTGCACACGTCTCAACGTTATTCTTTCCGAAAAGCAGCTTTGCCGGCAGGTCAAAAAAAGTTCTACAGTACTCCGTTTCAGATATCCTTCGCAGACTCACCTTCTCCAGCAGGGCCTTACGGAGCTTCCTTTCCTCTTGGACAATAATGAACATTTCCCTGTGCGTGGCTGCGGCCAGGTTCAGGTCCAGCTTTTCCGGGCAAGCGGCCATTTTGCAGGTGAGCTCCTCATGAGAAAACACGCAGTAGCGTCTGAGGTGCCTGTAATGCTCAATACATGACCGCCCTAGGGGCAGCTAATACAGAGGAAGAAAAATTGTTTTTACTTTAGATGGAAAAATCACTTCTTATATTTTTCTACACATATACAGTACATGTAGTGTTTAACAACCCAAAAGGGGGGACAAAACAGTGAATTTCAGATTTGACCATTACAATATGTATTAAACAGTATTTTATGTTTCCCAATCATATCATTTTATCCAATCATATCATGGATCAGATCATATAGTTAAACTAAGCCTCCAAAAACAGACATTTCTGATGGAGGACAGGTAACCGAGTAGTCAGGTGTCACTTGTTCAGAAGAGGAGAAAATCCCGCTTTAAACCCAGCTGAAACTTGGAGAGGTTATCCAAGCCTTTATGGACTACGATCCGGTGCACGGATCAAAAATGTTTGCTATTTCTATTGAGGTGGATCCTTTTCATCCAGCAATTTCATTTCCAGCATCGTTAGAAAGTTCAGGAAAAAAAAATGCACTGTGCATTTTTGCAATGTATGAGAAATACAATGCAGTACTTAATGAACGACATTCACTTAGATTTGGAGAAGGTTAAATTGCTTTGATGCGTTGTCTTGATGGACGTTAAAATGCGGAAACCCCCCCTCCCTGTACACACACACACACCCATGCATAAATTTCTTTGACTTACCCAATCTGCAGTGCAGAAATTGACGGCTTCAGCAAAATTATATCCCTGATTGAAGCCACTGTGATAGGCTCGAGGGAAAGTGATGACAAACTCTCCGGCGCACTGATTCGTACGCACAACCTGTCAACAGTAGAGAACATGTTTACAACCCTCAACCCAGCAACCTTTTTGAATGTTGTACAAAAACAACAAAATCTGCACCGGGAGTGCCATTAATTAATTAAATAAGCACAACACATTTGCCTAAGTACTCAATTATTCTGCTTGTACTATAAGACAAGACAAGGTTTCATACCCAAACCATGACAGAAATAGAGAATTTCCATACATATAATATGGTCTGGAATTTGAATGCGACACCAAACCATGTTCGTTGCACAGCATTTTATTAAAACGGATTCTGAAACAGTTCAATTCGGCAAGAAATTACAAAACTAAACTAAAGCCAACAAAAAGTTTTTTAAAAATTTCAAATAGCCAGAAAATAAACAAAGGTTGAAGGAGAAAAACAAACAACAAAAAAATACTGTAGACATGGTGCAGTAATAAATATAAATATATATATATATATATATATATATATATATACACACATACATACACACACACACACACAGTCTATAAATAGACATGTATATAAGACACCAGTATATAAATATGTTTATATATTCAAATATTTTTCAATACGCAATATGTGCATTACTGACCGGCACTCCATGGGCCATGAGTATATTAGGGTTCATGATCGTGACGAGTTGATGGAGCAGATCTGGCTGGTATTCGAAAAGTTCAGGTGTGAGCTTCTTCATTACTTCCTCCAAATGTTCTGCTGCTACTGAAGGAACACCATACCATGTCTTGGGCTCCCCCCTGAACCAGAAATTATTTAATTGTAGACATTTACCAGAAAAATAAATAAATACATGTTGTATCTCTCTCTCTCACTAAGGCAGTAAGAGCATCAAGGCAGGATACACCCTGTATGGAATTCCATACACACTCACATTCACACACACATTCATAGACTAGGGACAATTTTCCAAGGTGCCAATCAACCTACTGTGCATGCTTTTGGACTGGGGAAAACCGGAGAACATGGAGAAAAACCCCCTGGGGCACGGGAAGAACATGCAAACTCCACACACACATGGTCGAGACGGGAATCGAACCCAGACCCTGGAGGTGTGAGACGAACGTGCTGACCACTAAGCCACCGTGCCACTGAATTCGATAAAGCCACTAAATTATTACCAGTGTAAGTAGTTGATGGAGTAGCTCCAGTGGTCCTCAATGTGCCAGCAGAAGGCAGAGAACACCATGCCCACATACAGCCACGGAACCTTCATACCCGAGATGTCGGCATTGATATGGCACAATACTGACTGCTCTAACACGGGCATCACGTTCAGATTCCAGCCGCTACGTGCATACGCCTGAAACGGGACAAAAGGTTTACTTTAAAAATTTTAACCTGTGTGTGTGGTGTACAAAATAAAAACAGACTCAAAGAACAAAGCATCATTACACACACACACACACACACACACACACAGAAAGCATAGTAGACATAAAACCGTACAAACCTCTTCTTCCTCGCTTAAATGTCTCTTGCCGTTGTTGACAGGAAAACCGCTCCCAAACTCCTTAGAGTGAATGTCGGCGCCATACTCGACAGTCACGTCCTCTTCAATACTACTGACCAATCGCCAAAACTCCTTCTCCACCAGTTCTGTAGGGACCATCTAATAACATCCACACAGTTTATTACAGAGCTCAAACAGTGACATTCAACTGCTCTCCAATTCAGGTTGTGTTTTTTTCCTACGCCTGATTTGCAAATATAATATAATATAATATAATTGGCCTAATTAATGGAAAATAAATAAGAAAATAAATAAATAAATAATCATGTAAAAGCGCTTACGTGGACGGGCATGTTGAAGTAATCAGCCTTGAACGTGTCTGCCATCTCGCCGAAACTCTGTAACGTGTATTCTCGTGTAGCCTGCTCGAAACCAAACGCTTCAGAGGGTTTCTTACATTCCTACAAACGCACGGCGAACAATAAAAAGTCATGCTTATTGAGGGGAAAAAAAGATGTATTTTTGCACATCATATGACATATCACTTTAAAATCAGCACATGAACATTTTAGTGACACAGACACTTTACATCTGGACCACTGTCAATCTATCTATTGCTCAATACTAACCATATGTAATTTCATTTTTTATTTCTTTGTTTCCATGTTGGACAATATCAATTCTATCAATTCTATCCATCTCTCGAACTCTCAATTCGCTCTCTCTCTCGCTCAATTCTATCCATATGTAATGTCATTTTTTTTATATTGTTGGACAATATCAATTCTCTCAAGTCTATCCCTTTCTTACACTCACTCAATTCTATCCATCTCTCTCAATTCGATCGCTCAAATCCACCCCCCCCTCTCAATTATATCTTTCTCTCCCCCTCTCAAGTCTCTCATTATTTCTTTCTCTCTTGCTCAATTCTCTCTCTCACTCAAATTCTATCCATCTCACTCAATCCTCTCCATCTCTCGCTCGCTCAATTCTATCCCTCTCTCTCCCCCATCTCTCTCAAATATCTTTCTCTCCCCCTCTCTCGGTTCTCTCTTAATTCTATCTATCTCTCCTTCTCTCATTACTATCTCTCTTGCAAGGGGTCCATCTTTCTCTCATACTCTCTCTCTGTTCTCTCTTAATTCTCTGTATGAAAATAAATAATTTTACTGAAAAACTCAAATGAGACAAATAAAACAGCATCAGCCTTTTTATTTCCCCTCAAAAGTGTTTTTAAAATTTTTTTTAGATGCCGCCTTACCTCCGCTACACATTTGGGACATCTCCAGTTGCCCTTGGGAGGGTCTGTGAGGGGAGGCAGAAGGCAGAAAGTGTGGTAATTATCATCGCAACCATCACATAGCAGCAGCTTCTCGTCCTCGTCCCCACGGCCGCACATTCGGCACACAAACGAGTCCACCTGGGAAAAGAAACGCCGGTCCGATTTACAGAAATTCAGTGTACGTTAATTCAGAACAGTGGAACCCAAACACATCCTTCATTACTCAAGCATCTGTAGAAGATTATTGATCATCTTGTAGAAAATTATCTACCAACATAAAGCTGGAATTAGGATTGTTATATGTAAATGTACATTTAAAAAAAAACGATTACGTAATTTTATTATTTGCATCAGCGAGGTTTGACACATCAAGGTTTAGTGACAAGATTCACCACACCTGCTTTAGAATCTAAAGAACCTGAGCGACCGGTCTGAAAATCACCTACTAGTTCTTGTCTTGTTTAGTATACTTGAAAACAACTCTACTAATCAACATTCACACAGCCAGCAGAGAGTGATGTATTTCTAGAAAGAACAACACACAAACGAAAAAAATATATGTCCACATTAGGACGAACCCCCCCCCCCCCAAAAAAAACCCTTTTTACCTTACGTTACACACTTTTACCTTACTCAATCCTCACTTTGTAATGTGGTTTGAGAAAACCGAAAGACATTTTTAACATGACCCGACTGAAAGAAACAAGGTGATGGACGTTTTACTAACTATCCAGTTTGAAAGCTGTTAAAAACCCGAGGTCTTCAGTTTGCATTTTTCCACCCCGAGGGGACAAAATAGTTTTTCACGGATATATAATTCGAAGAGATGAGAATTAGAAACGCACACAGAAGGAACAGTATTGAATAATATATATATATATATAAACTATTGCAGTCTGAAACAATGCAGAATTAACTTTGTTTCAGACTCCAATATTTGACATTGTGACGGTAAAAAGTGCACCATGCGCTCACAGTCTCACTCCACATTGCAGTAATGTGAATAAAGACATCCCTTACTTCCTGGTACAAACAGGAACAGGTACACTTACAAACTGTGAGCTGCTGTGGTTGCGTCTCAGCCGCATGGTCATCTTGGTGCAGGGTTCATCTTTGATGGGATCGTTCGAGGTCACGGCTCGAGTCTCGTCCTCTTCCTTTTTCTTCACTTCATCTTTGACGATGAGGTTTGGGGGCGGAGGTGGGATGTCCGGCTCTGACTTCGTAATTAACGTCTCTCCGGGTTCTTCTTTGACGCCACTGTTATCCTTAACGATTACAGTCTGGGGAAGTTCATCTGAGTGGGAGGGGAAAAAAGCAGAAGTCGTACAAGTCGCAGTGTTTAGTGAGATACTGCTATAAAGAAGATGCAAAGCGAATGAAGAATGACGTTTGATTTACATTGGGTTTTGTATTTTGTATTTACAGAACCTGGAAAAGAAGGTGTCTGGAGGAAATGGTAAATCTTTCTAGCTGGAAAGACAAATCGACACCAAAACTTCCCTGTATTAAATTGGTCTGACAATCAAAAATCTATTCCGATTCTGGAATCAGACACAACATTTATATTTCTATTAAAGTGTAATTCTTTTAATAAACTAATAAGTTTGCAAGCAAGGTGTCACAACCAACATGACTAAGCATCTGCGGTTGGGTTCACCATTTGGAATCAAATAAGAATCAGAATTGCTAAAATAAAAACAATACCCAACCCTGGTGTGTTTAAAAAGAAAGAAAGAAAAATTACATTAAAGAAAATAAAATAAAGTGAATAAGCTAGGTAAAAGGGGGTGTGGCTTCTTTAAAAAATGGCTAACCTTGTAAAGTGCTTCATGATTTCAAGAAGAATGTTTTAAGCAATAACTAATGACCACTTTTTTTGCACATTAAAATGTACCTTTTTTCCTAGCCTTGTCTCGAGCCACCAGGCCCAGTCCCATCATTTTGGGTCCGGCTCCGTAGATCTGCAGCTTCTTCAGCTCCGGGTTCTTCTCTATGTCCTCCTCGGTGGGTTCCGGCTGAGGGCAAGACATCGCAATTCACAATTCAGAGGAACACTGGATTAGCCTCAGCCTGATCTCTCTTATTAAGTACAGCTAAACTGGAGGCAAAATGTTACAAGGCCCTGCCTCTGTCCATGCCACTCCGTTTCTACTGTTTACGTGTAACTCTTATTATTCTGTCATCGGTAAAGAAAGCAAAACAAGCTGTAACTGACTGCAACACATGAGAAGTTTGCAGTCGTACACTCAGAGAGGGTGAACGCAGGAAAAGCGGCAGCCAAGCTAAAAAGAGTCGAGGCGTTAGAAACTAGATCCCATAGGTGAGCAATAAGCAATTGAAAAAAGGGAAAAAAAAAAAGAAGTGGAAACCAAGAGCACCACCATCCAAGAGGAAAACAAACAAGCTAGCAATGTTAGACATGGAAAGACGAGCACAAGAAGTTTTTTGTGCTAATTATAGTGACACTGCCTCCCAGCTTGTTCACAACAGATTAGCAGCGCGCACACACACACACACACACACACGAGCGCAAGTTGGGTGAGGCAGGACAGTTTGTGCACAAACTGCACGAGTGGTGCACACCAGCAGGAGCGAGCCACGAGAAAGCGTGTGGGAGAAAGGGAGGTGTTAATGAGTAAGTGAAAAGGACGAGAAAAAAGAAGGCAGACAGAGGGGGAGAAAAAAAAAGTGAGAGAGAGCGCAAAGTGCCAGCGAGAGGCAGTACCGAGGAGCTGTGTTGAGAGCCAGTGGTAAGAGGGTGGTGAGTCGGATCCTCGGGACCCTGCATGGGGAGACAACAACCGTAACAAAACAGACTCCAGAGACAAAAGGAAGCGGACAGGGAAGGAAAAAACAAAAAAAAACTAAAACATCAATGAACTGACAGTACAGAGCAGGAAGAGGAAGAAATAAGGACAGGATGCGCATGTGGGAATTTTCATATCCATTTTATATCTCTTGCATATTCGTTTTAAAAATGTGTGCTTATGTGATAAACATACAGTATATGTAGAATATCACCTGAACACCAGAAACAATCCTGGCATTATTTATTTTCGAAAATCCTACGGGGTACATTTGATCAAACGTAATACGCTACATGGATCAAAAGTCTTGGGACACCTGACCTTTCCGACCATACGTCACGCAAAGCTGGCACGCGATTGGACAGGACGTCTTCGGAAGAAGTTTTTCACTGGAAACTCAAACCTGTTCCAGCTTGGCAATGCTTCTGCTTGTAAACCGAGCGCCAAGAACATGGTTTCGATAGGAATTTCAACCATACTAAACACCTTTGGTATGAACCGGGAAATGCTGAGTGCCTCCCAGGCCTCCTCAACCAACACCCTTGCAGCTGATGAACACAAAAGGTCCGCAAGCACACTATAAATTCGTGAGCGGAGTGAATCAGAAGAGCAAATTAGGACTAAACCACTCAGAAAGTATATACCATTCTCTGGTGTTCCACAAACTTTTACAATATAGTGTATAGAGAGAGATGAATGTTTCTGACCATATCTAACTACACAGGATTGCAAAGTGGCATTGTAAAATGGAAATTATGGAACACAAAAGTTGTGTTGTTGTGTTTATATATATATATATATATATATATATATATATATATATCTATATAATATATATATATATATATATAATATATATAAAGAATAAAGAGAGAGAGAGAGAGAGTGAATGAGAAATAGGAATAATGCAGTAAGGAATGCAAGACCCAGAGTGCAAAGTATAGAAGCATTTAAAAATGTTTTTATAATTAGATATTAACCGGCTTCGAACGACAAACCACGGTGTGAATCCAGATAATATCTGAAGTTAATAATCGGTTATAACCAAACTGTTTTTAAACGCGCCAACATCAACAAAGTTGTAAATGAGCTAAAACAAGTGAATATGTGCGACCTTTTAGAGGATTCAAATAACTTCAGGGACGCATGCACTGTACTCGGAATCGAACGTGGTTACGATTAGCATGAAAATGCAGTTTTACAGGTTTTCATTGGAGAGCTGCAGAGCGCAAGCGACAGGTTCGGAACGACAGGATACTGCTGCGTCTGTGAAAACACGACGAGCTTGAGGTAAAACCTTTGGGCTAGGCATGTTCGTGTTGACAACGATGATCGAGAAACTCTACCCTACACGATGTACGATTCCTTACTGTTTGTCTACAGGGTGCATCCCTTTTCGGGTTTTTTCCCCCCTCACGTTTTGTGTTTTACAATTCTATTCATTTATTTTATTATTTATTTATTCCATTAATTTTATTCATTCACCCATCCACCTTCTACTACTTTATCCGATCTTCCCTCGGGTCACGGGGAGCCTGTGCCTATCTCAGGCGTCTATGGGCATTAAGGCAGGATACACACTGAATGGAATGCCAACTCATCGCAGGACACACACACACACACACACACACACACACACACACACACATTCATACACTAGGGACAATTTTCCAAGGTGCATGTGCTTGGACCAGGGGTGAAAACCCCCTGAGGCACAGGGAGAACATGCAAACTCCACACACACATGGCCGAGACGGGAATCGAACCCAGACCCTGGCGGTGTGAGGCGAACCACTAAGCCACCGTGCCCCCTTTTATTTTATTTATTGCTTTTTTGCAATGGACATCGTCTCAAAGCAGCTTAGTACTGACGCATTTCTGAGCCGGGCTATACAGAATTGTTTAACACCAATAATACCTGAATCACGTCATCAAAAAAACGCTAATACATGGTTAGAAAAGGGCCTTAACCAAACCCTAAATCTAATTGCTTCACGCCAAGAATTGCTATGTATATTTACACTTCTCCATGGATGAATGATTAAATTCTACCAGAACTTTTTTTTTTTTAACCAGAAAGCTGATTGGCTGTCGCATGTTGGTCTCATTTGTAGTCATAATACAGCGAATTATATTTGGCCTAGCGATCAAGAACATTTGGACGAGGTAGCGTTACATTGACGTCCGAAAATCAAAACCTGATTCAAAGACTTTTTAAAAGACCCGTTTTGACGTCAGACACCTATGGAAAAGGAGTTCGGAATGCTTTGACCCAGAAAGCAAACAAAGTTACATTCCTAGATATCCAATCTCAAAGGACAAACAAATAAATAAAAACAACCACATAAAGCCTATCTAAAGAATCGACCAGATATATTGCTCACCTCAGGCTGTAGGCGGTTCGCTCGTCGGCCATAACTGCTAGTCTTGGAGGGTTGGACTGACTGGCGAAGAGGAATGGAATGGGGCTTGTACTCTTTATCCACGTTATCCTTATCTTTATCCTCGCTCTCATATGGTCTGGGCTTACATTGCTGCACACACGTGAATATGTTTGTGTTATAAAATGGTAGTACTGCACACTAATAATTCACTAATAAAGTGAGAATCAGGTTTAGGGAAGAATGTGTATTGAGGGACCAAATACATGCACTTGCTTCTCCGGCACAGAATTGGGAGCAAATAAATAAATAATCATGTACACAATATTTTACCAGTATGCTAGCACCAGAGTGGAACATCTCAAAAGGATAGACGATCCTCTCGTAGTGCGAGCGAAGGAGGGAGCCGATGTTTTTGCCCGGAGGGTAGCCGAGCTTCTGGGCGACTCGAGCCCATCGCCTCTCTTTACTGACTGTCTCAAAGCCCCCTTCTTCTGTGACGACCTGCAAAACGCATTACAGTTAGATTCCAGCCGCACCCCACGACCGAACCCAAAGTGTTAAAAAGTCACAGCTTGTCGCAGATCCGTTTCCTCCTTTGTGGCTGGACAGAACTACTAAATTATTCATGACCATCATTGCAAGGCCTTTGTTGTTTTCAGGGAATTGACCCATTATGAACATCACACCAACACCACCACCACGTACTGCGTATTCCAGTGAAAAGGAACCGCGTTTTTGATAAATACACACACTAATAAACAGAATGCACTGTTTGTGGACGCACCTTGGACAAGCTGAATAGATCAACGATGCGCCGCTCGATGTTGGGGATTTTGAGAGAAGAGCCCTGAATCTCCCAGAACTTGGCTATCCGGTCCAGATAATTCAGCTTCACTCTCGTCTCGGCCTGGAGCGAAATACAAACAAACATTAACGTTGTGCATCCGAAATTAATCTCGCGCCGAATCCAAAAGACCAACGTGTGTTTATAAACAAGCCCTGTTGTATACAAGATGCTGCCAAGCAACAACTGCATAATGTATTCCCCCCTTTATTCTTCTGGGAAGGAATTCCACTAGATTTGTGCACTGGGGATTTGGGATTGGTTGAGCCAAGAGTGAGATCAGGCTCTGATGGTAGATGTGTGAAGCTCTGGTGTGAAGTTTGTGCTTCGGGTTCATTTAGAAAAAAAGGCTCAAGTAGGCTTGAGGTCAGGACTCTCAGCAGAGTTCTTTTACTCCAACCGTGACCAGTTCATTCCAGCTCTCCAGAAATGGGAATTTATACTGTTACACATGTTTCTCTCGGTTTTGGCCACACAAACGGCATTTTTAAATCAACGAAAACTTTTTAAAAACGCTCTCCAAAGTGTATAAGACAGAATTTGTTTACACCGTTATTCTTGACGGAAGTGTTTTTCGTCATTGTACGTGCGTTCGTCCGAAATGCCATGTCGGGAGCAAGTTCACGACGGGCGCGATGAGATGTTATAGAATTTTAAAGATCGTGTTTACGGCAGAGTTTATGTGGCGTCCTTCTGTAAGCATTCTAGTATTTTCATTGGCGATACATTTTGGAAGATTCCTCCAGATTCCGTTATATTTGTCCTGAGACGAGTAGAGAAACTGCCTTGTTTTTGTTTAGAGTACTTTTGTTTAGTGTGCAGTAAGGGGACGTAAACATTTTCAGGTGTTTTTTTTTTTGGGGGGGGGGGGGGGGGGGGGGGGGGACGACACGGTTTGTTATGTAGAAGCAGAGTGTTTTCAATGCCGTTTTCATATTCGTTGTAGATCTTTCACACGCAATACATCTGGGCTGAGAAACACGTGAAAGTATAGTTACATGCACACAAACCTCGAGTTCATTCAGTCTCTGGATACGGGGTGTAAAATGGAAATTGTCCACTTCAACAGCAAAAGGTGGCTGCCAGTCCTGTGAACACAGAAAGGAAATTGTAACCGGATAATAAAATAAATAAATAAATTAAAAGGTAAAATCAGTAGGCTATATGACATTTCGAATACTATAAAAAATAAATAAATAAATTAATTAATTAATTCAACACTAGAAGCCTGAAACCCCCTTACAACGTTTGGAAAGCGCAGCGATCGAGTGAAACTCGCATAAACCCGACTGCTTTCGAAAATAAATAAACGCAACAAAAGCTGTCCGAACAAGCCAATGGGGTTATAAATATAACCCGATCCTGAAAGCAGAAATGAAAGAGCACTAAAAATCCGTCACTAGGATGGCAGTCCCTCCGAGTAGAACGTTCAGCCAGAGGTTAAGGCGTACCGCTGGGGGGCGAATCTTGCATATTCCTGACTTCTCTGCGATTGGACGGATCTTGGCGATGTACCCGAGCGGATCTGCAAACTCCTCCCATGATGGCTCGAACACAGGACACTCTGGAGGCGGAATGAACTCATCCCCGGCCTCCATTGCCCTGAAAGCAAATTAGGAGAAGGTCAAGGTTTGAAGGGATATAAACAAACAAACAAATAAATCAATATCGGTCAGCCATGGCCCCCTTTTTATTATAGACAATATATTCACACAGGATACCGCATGGATGCTATACACGATCACTAACAAATAAGCAAACTGGCTACAATTAGGCACGAGAAATAAAAAACAATTATAGCTTCATAAATAAACTGAAGACATCTGTGGCTAGCCATTGGCCCAAAATCAACCAAATTAAATAAAAACAACAATTCTTCTCTACTCGTTTCAAGGATTCTCTTTCCATGGTGATTTTCCATTAAAACTGCATTATTTCCCCTTTAAATTAGGGTGATGGGGTCGGGATCCACGTTGCTTCGATGCCAATGTACCTATGCATATAACGCTCAAAATGTTCCTATTGTGTATGGATTTGGAAGGTCATTCCTGAAACAATAGCACCTACGGACATATGGCAAGCAGCGGCATCGCTTTCTACCCAAACACACACATTGGCATGGTTACAATTTTGGGTTTATAAGATGACTTTACATAGGCAGCACGACTTCTAATGTTTAGTACCCCCTCCCTCCCCCATTTCCTCTCAAATCAACAGAGTAATTGTTCACACACACACACACACACACACACACAAACATGTGGGTTTATACTTCACAAAAATGAGAGGAAATTGTAAAGCTTTCTGTGTTACTCTCACAAATCAAGTCAGCTGGAAAAGAGTTTCTCGAGTTAAAGACACCCCAAATACATATCCTGTTCTACATTTCCTCTTCTTATATGATTTTTAAAGAATCAAACACTTTCAAGACAAATAGGAGGTGAAATATTTACAATACTGATTTTGGGACTGAACTGGAGTTTCTATGTTGGCATGGTAAGAATGAAAAACGATCGAATCTTTGATGCGTGTTTGGTAAACAGTAAAAAAAGGCCGTCACATCAGCAGGACATGACACCATTCGGCCTTCCGGTGTTTGTTAAAGGCACACGTGGAAAGATACACGAAACGCCAAAAGGACGGCCGAATAGCAAGCGCTTCCCAATAATACATTATTAAAAATGTTCAAGCAACATAACTTGAGAAAGTTTTATTTTATTAGTATTCTAAAACAATGAGACAATATTCTGAAATACCCAGATATAACATAACAGAGCACTGAGATAATGTTATTGTTATGATTTTAAAAATAAAAAAAGTAAATATTATAAATATAGATTTTGTTTGTCAAAAGAAACAAAAGATAAAAACTAGCCTTTTCTTTGGAAAGAAGGAAAACTAAAGATATTCCTTCGTAAAAAAAAAAAAAAAAAAGGACATCAGTTTGGAATATGGCTGTAGCACGTTAAACAAATTGAGATAATCGTCGATTGATTAAAAGTAATGGCACCCTACAGCGAACTAACGCGCTATTAACGAGACAATGGGACAAACGAGAACGATATGCCGGGCTTAAAATCAGGTTTTAAAAGATGAGGATTTCTTTATAGAATGAAACTAAATTATGCACAGTTCGCATTAAAGGAAGATCTCGAGTCGACAGAATACGATTTGATTTTCCTGACTGAAGATTGGTTTATTTAAAAAAGTAAAAGTAAAATAAATAAACAAATAGATACTGGGATGTAAAAACGAGATATCGAGTGGAAACCTGGCCGTGGTATGTCGCATAAGGTACGGTAATACGAAATAATTAAAAGTAATGGCACCCTAGAGCGAAATAACGTGATAAAAGCACGGGATAAGGAGCTGGCAGGACGAAACAAGACATAATAAAATGACGATATCGAGTTGTTAAGTAAGAATTACGGCGTGTCATGTTTAAATACGTAGATTTGTATTTCGATGGAAATATCGACATGACCCCCTGTCAGTTTTTGGCCACAGTTTCTGGGCTTCCGTGTTCTGATCCATCACAAGTTACACAAGCGCCGCTATCAAAACACAATACGGGCTTGTTAGCTTGACTAGCCACATAGCAAAACTCAGAGTGGTGTGTGTGTGTGTGTGTGTATATATATATATACACATATATATTTAAAATATATATAAATCACAAACGTCTCGTCTTCGAATAAGTCGTTAAAACCCGCTAAAGTTATGACGCACTAATTTGTTATTGTATTAACTAGTCGTCTCAGATGAAGGTAGTTATTAGCTTCTCTGACTAGCTATCAAAAAAAAAAAAGACAGAGAGTAGCCTGGTAGATAGCACCATGTATTACTCAAGGAGAAATTAATTCTATATTTCTTCTAAACTTCTTACAAATATATTCTCAGGTGAAAATAGATAAATAGTTTACGATACTTGTTCAACGAGGTGTGATTGTATTCATTTTTACTAGGATAGTGTTGGTTACAAAGCCCATTATCGAGTAGAAATGTAAAAGCCACCATTATTTAGTGGTGGTTTAGCAAATGATTACTAGTTTGTATTATTTTTGGTTTGTTTTTTGTTTTTTAAGGAAAAAATAAAACGAATGGAGGTGTGAACCCGAGCAGTGTCCTGTCCTGATGCACAAGGCCATTGTTGAGACCAGATCGCTGGGAAGCTAACGAGCAAAACTTGAGGTTTAGATTGTTGAGCCCATTTGCTCTCGGCCACGGGAGCTTACATTCCGCCACTGGATGTTTGTGCTTGCTTCCTCAGATTGCTGTCGAGCCCAGATGAAAACGAGAACAAGTCGTGTCAGGGTGAAAGCCTCGGCTGATCACAGACTCTATTGTTTGCCAGCGGGTCACTCTCTGTCTCTGTCTATGTCTCTCTCTCAGGGTGGCTGCACCTCTGCGGCCTGCGCTCGATCTCAGCCCATCCCAGCGCTCCGACACTTCCACGGGCTTCGAGCACCCAAAATCCTCGCTGAACTCCTCTGACCTCCCCTCCACCAAGTCTCACCAAATCTTCTTCCTTTCTTCTTATTACTCCTCAACCCGAAACGTAAACAGGCGTCAAAAAGCGCCTTACTAGTGCCTACTTTCCCCCCTTCTCTCTATATCTCTCTATAACTATCCCCCGCTCGTCCTGTCCAAGCTAAACGCCATTTTGGTTTCCATCACGGCCTAAGCACAACCCTCTCAAACATCCATGCTGGGCTTTCGGACGGGATTCCGCCCCCCTCCCCTTTCCTCCTCCTCGCGTTCGTGCCTGCCTCGCTTCCGTCCTTCCGCCGCGCGACTTACACAGAACATAGTTCTTCAACTTACCTTTGAAAATCGGACGAACGAACCGCAACAGTCGCTTTCGGACTAACAGGGGCATAAAGTGAATGTAACGGAGCGACGGCACACTGATCTGGGAGCGACGCGGAGCGAGTCGGCGGCTGCGGTTTTAATCAAACATCGCAGGTAGACTTGCGGAGTGATACTTTGACAAGGGATTTTCACACGGTCGCCTCTGAGAAGTAGTGCAGGCAATTAGCGTTTGCGCAGACGGACCCGCACGCGCATACTTCAATACTACACAGGTACACAAGTAAACAAGCGTGCTTTGGGCCAAATACACAAGACATCGTTGTATACAGATTGCGTTTCATTTGCTTGTGGATCTTAAACAAAAATTGTTTTGACAGCGAAAAATAAATTAATAAATAAATAAAACTGGATAGAAAGAAAGCGTTTTAGCTTTATTTGTTGATGTTTTCTCTCCTATTGTTATATTGTGACAAATATATCCCCAAATAATTTTGATGAATTATAAAAAACAAGGCTATTAAAACTTTGAACACGTTGATTATAATTTTCTCACATTCACTTAAATACTTGTGTATTTGTGGACGGGTCCATTTTATGATTTTTTTTTTCATCAAAAATGTTTTATTCCTCTGTGTTTTGCAAACTATGCTACTGATAATTATAATAATCATATTATATATATATATATATAATATGATTATTATAATCATCAGTATTATATATTTATATTATAATAAATAATCATCATCATCATAATGTTGATGATGCAAGGAAACGCTTTATTTGGTTAACAAGTACACTTCGTATAACTTATGCTATGATTTCTTGCTAATAGTCGAAAAGGCATGTATTCCTTAAACCATATGTACAGAAAAATATGCAATTTTTAAAATAAAATCCCCCTCTGTCACTAAAAAAAAACAGGTCCATGATTGTTATTTATGACACTTTTTTGTTGTTGTTTTTAATCTGCGTATTATCTGGTAGAGCTCGTAGTTTCTGGACTACCCTGCGCTCCAGCGTGCAGAAATTCAGAAGCGGAGATTAAAGAACAATTATTTTAATAGGCAGATTTTCACTTCTGATCACTTATAACGGAAGTAATGACCGAACACCTGAGAGACACTGCGGTGCGACTCCATCTCTCCCCCCTGTGTAAGCGGATGGGGGGGGGCAGGCGGCGTGGTCACAGTGATACCCGGAAATACAGATATCCAATAGCGAATTTGCGCAGGCGCACTGCAGAAATCGTCTTCCGAAGACGCCATAATGTACGTGTTAGTCCCGCACTAGCGGATTCTCATGCTGAAAAAAACCCACCAACAAGCAAAATAAATAAATAACATTTAAATTTATGAATTAAAATGCAATTTTATATAAAAAACAGTTTTCTTAAAACAGTATTATAATCAGCTACACACACACACACACACACACACACACACACACACACACACACACACTATCTATCTATCTATCTATCTATCTATATCTGTTTCTTTCTTTGTCAGTACCAATCTGGCAACCCTGTATTATATACAGTATATTTACATTTACATTTGCGGCATTTGGCAGACGCCCTTATCCAGAGCGACTTACAACTGAGCAATTGAGGGTTAAGGGCCTTGCTCAAGGGCCCACTAGTGGTAGCTTGGTGGTTGTGGGGTTTGAACCTGTGATCTTCTGGTCCAGAGTCCAACACCTTACCACTAAGCCACCACCTATAGTATATACTGTATATAATATACTACATACCCTGTATAATATACAGTTATGATAAGAACAGAAAAACCCCAACCCCGCCCCCTTTTTATACATTCCAATTTGGGTAAAAGAGGCAAAGCATAATATTTTTAATTTACACAGACCAAGATGTAAATATAAAGAAATGTAACATGCTGACACATCACGTAACAAGGACATAATTTCTGTACTACTGTTATACAGCAATAAAATCATCAAATCTGCAAAACTATCCCATAAAGTTGTTATCCTAACAGGATTCCCAGTATAATAATCATAAACAAACAACAAAGTGGGGAAAATTAACTTGTTATGAGGTGATTAGCCAAATTAAAACGATATCTAGTCTTTTACCTTAATTAGGAAACCGCTTGAGCCGTGCGATTTGCCGATTTGATTTAATTGTATTTGAATTTCTGAAGAAATCATGGCCTGTTGAAATACCCTTATCCTTATGTTAATGTGGTAATGTCTATATTAATCCGTGGTGGACCATTAGGGCCAGCTTGGCTTTCTCTGCTTTTCTGATCAGAATCGCTGATAATGTTAATATGTTTGTCCACAAATATTTCTTAAATGATTCATAATCTTCTATTTTCTTCATTTCATAGCATGCCTGTATATGAGTTTCTACCAACTCAGATATTAGCCGTCACATAACATATTATAAGATATCATGCAGTGCCATGTTATACTGTGTTTCTCTATAACATTGCATATAACATATAACAAGTAGTTCTTTATTGCAATATATACATAAAACATGCTCAGTGATTAAGGGATTGGAGCAGAAGGTGGCAGGTTCAAATACCAGCACCACTAGTGGGACCTTGAGCAAGACTCTTAACCCTCAACTGCTCCTGTCTGCCCCAGCCAAGAGGCTGGAACAAGCCAGTGTATTCCTATTGGCACAAAACTGCTAAAACGATGGCTGTATAAAATGTACTGTACTGTACTGTACCTGTGGCATGTTTATCTCAAGCTGTAATTGTAAGTTATACATTTTCAAACCCTACAACTGAAGGGAAAATCAGCATCGAGGAGCAACATACAAATATTTTTTTGGGTAAATTTTTTTGGGGAATTCTACAGTATCCTGTGTTAAAGTTTATTTGCTGCATTTTCTTTTTCAGTAAAGAAAATGATGAATCGATCAAAGAAAACACTTTTGCATGTAACGCAATCTAATAAGAAACAAACCACACCAGGCTTGAAGCACTGCAAGGACACTTTATAACAGATTTAGAAGCAATATATATTCACATCTCTCTGTATTTCTGTTGCACACATTCTGTACACAAATTCGATGACTTTGTAGTTCATAGCATTTTAAAAGAACATTCAGTTTGGTAGTGACATATATGCCTACTTTAGTTAGGCTTACAAAATAAATATGCAATATTCACTTACACTGAATGAAAGTATACTCTCACACACACACACACACACAATCAAACCTGAATAATATATTTTTTTCTGTTCCATAAACAACATTATATCATATTATAATAGGCTATATTATATACAAATCTGTTTATAGAACACTCTTCATTCAGTAAGTACTGCAGTCATGCAGGATACACACAGCAGGAGAAAAATGATCAAGCCATGGACTGGATTCATCTGTATATATATATATATATATATATATATATATATATATATATATATATATATATATATATATATATATATATATATATATATATATATGGCCTGCTGCAATGTAGAGCCTCTTATGTGCACACACTAAAATTATAATAACTTAATTACATTTGATAATAAAATGAACGCAATCATTTCTATTTCTACTACTGAAAAGAAAACACTGAAAAGAAAGCCTTAGTTAAAAAAAAAAATTACACAAAAAAAAAACATTTTTGACAAATTCTATATTGCACGAACCTAAAATGAAACAAACGCTTAATTAACAAGACATCCGGGGAGGAAAAAAAACGGTAAATAAATACCAGAATAAAGTATGCGACATTCATTAAACATTTGTAAAGGCAAGTGTTATTGTCCATAAAATCCACCAATCACCAGTCTAAGCACACTCTCAGGTTAACTATGGGTGGATTTTTGTACATTATGGATCTGTCTCGCTTATATATATATATATATATATATATATATACATATACTATACGATATATATATATATATATATATATATATATATATATATATATATCTTTGTGGTATTTATAGTAGATGATTTCATAACATAAATACTAGTAATCCTAATAGTAATATTCATACTAATCAATGAAACCATTAATATCCATAAAAAAACAAAGAAAAATGAGGAAAGCATAAAAATGCAACGCATTTGATTGGCACGATGACATACAGGCATTTCATTTTGGCAAAAGACCAAAAGGAAGAGGAACAGTGAGAGCAGCTGCAGTGCCTCCAGGAAAACGTTTCTTTCCGATAAATGCGACTGCCATACACAGATTCCTGAACTGGATTAATTCAGTCAGCCGTTTATTTTTCCACACACATGGTGAATTGGCAGTAAATCATGACGCTCGCGGACTTTCTGCCTAAAATTGGATTGTCTTTTCAGATCCTTGAGCTCGATTTGCTTGACATGGAATACCCATTTCATCAGGTCAATATTATTACTACTAATAAAATGACATTGTACAGACAATTGTCCGTTACAGGTCTTGGCATAGTGAACGTCACGCATCTCGTTTTTGTTTGCTAAATGCAAGTGGCAGTTTATTGTTTATTATGAGCCAGCAAAGTTTCAGTGTTTATTATTATTAATGGCAGCTGACTGCAGATTTTGGAACAGGAACACGAACTTTGGCAGTGAAAAGTTATTATTTCTTATACTTATAATTTCAAGCATTTTTATAGTCTTCAAACATTTCAGTGAAAATCAAGCCCTTTAGGATGCTTATTTCATGGCAGGCATTCTGAGATGTTAATACTTTTCCAAAATGAAGGTACAACAAGGGCCAAAGTAATCCCTTCTTTAACTCAGACCACTGACGATTTGTTAAGGTCAGTCCTATGAATAAATCTGTTTACAATAAATCCGATATTGGCGATATTGGAAACGGTGAATAAGTCAGGTTTCTACAGTGCTCTTTAAATATGCCTTTCATACGAGGCAGTATTTATACAGCAAAAGATCAAGAATCACAATCAGCTGAACACCGAGTAATTATTAATGAGCATAACCGATTATTGCGTATAGTTCCTGTCTGTTTAAAACACATTCCACCCGTTCTATCATTGAAAATGGATGTACACGGTATGTCCAGTAGAGGATAAAGACTTGTTCATTGTAGGTCTCCCTGATCTACAGGGTCTACTTCCATTCCAAGTATTAATATACAGCCTGAAACAAGCTCTTCATGTTTCTTCATGTACTGACTCTGAGATTACATTCTTTTATGGCTATAGGCAGTTTATTTTCCCCCCACGTGCATAATTAATTAGTCAGGGTTTGAGCACAGCTATGTGTGTGTACGCCCATGTTTACGATACCTGGTTATATTTTATTTCTCTTATGTGCAATGGCTAAAGTTTCGCTGTGTACTTGAAAGAAAAGAAGAAAACAAAGAAATTCATTGCTTGTCAGTAACTTACACACTTTCACTTATAGTCAGTTGTGCTTCATTTCAACATTTCTGAGATTGTATTTTCTCCTACTGTAATCAAACGGAGTACCCTGTGTTACACGTGAGGTGCGTTTCAAACTGTTCATATTGCGTATATGTGCACGTCCTGTCTCGCTCTATACTTGTGGGAAGCGCAAATGAAAGTAACAGAGTCTCAGTAGGTTGCGTTTCCTCTTGCTGCCCTCCGTCCTGGTCCGAGTTCCTCCTCCTATGTCTTCTAATCTCTCTGCCGTTCCTCCGCCTACCACGAGCGGACCTCGTAATGAGCCCCAGGAGCGCACCTTTCCCTTGCCCCTGCTCATACTACCGTGCTGATCCGGCTGGCAGGCTTGGATTTGGCCCGGTCGGCCGTGCCAGTCTGACCTGGCGATGGTGCCGTGACCTGTGGCGGTGGCGGGGCGGGGTGCGATGGGGGGGGGAGAGGGGAGAGAGGCGTAAGAGGGGTAAGGGGGGTAAGGGGGAGGAAGGGGGGGGTAAAGGGGAGTGGAGGGGGGGAGGTGGGATGGAGGAAAGCGGAGGATACGGGGGCGGATACGGGACGGCCGGCGACACGTGTTGGGGCGCGGCGGGTGGAGCGGAGGCTGGCAGGGGCGGCGGAGTGGGCGCTGGGAACGGCGGCGGTGGGCTGGCGAACACGAAGTGTGGCGGATGGACAGGGTGGGGCGTATGCCCGTGGGAGGGTGCGTGCTGGTGCGGGTGCGGCTGTGAGTGTGACAGAGCTAGTGGCGTTTTGCCCACAACGGCGCCCCCTCTGGCCGAGTGTGTGAGCTGTGCGTGGCAGAGGGCAAACGGCGGGTGTTGGGATAGTGGGGAGAGAGGAGAAAGGGGGGGAGGAGGCACGCACGTCGTGCCCCCATTGCCCGAATTCCCGAAGCGAACCTGAAAAACATGTTGGGATAGCGCCGGCAGATAGGGTGAGGAGTTGTGGGTTGGGCGGCGCGGTAGCGTGACCCGCTGTAGCGTGGCATGTTGCCGTTGTGGACCACCGTGTTGGCAGCGTTGGTGGGGGTGGCAGTACGGTGGCGGGGGGTGCCCAGCCATGCCCGCACCCATAGTGTGGCAGTACTGGATCTTGGACATGCCAGTGGACTCTTGAGGGCACAGGGGTAAAGGGGAAAGAGGCGGTAGTGGTGCTGGCACCGTAGGGGCGGGGTAGGGTGGCCCCGGCGGGATAATGGGGCCTGGTGCTTTGGCCCGTTTCGTCCCAAACAGTGATCCCAGGAAGGATGTGGCGCTGGTCGTTGTCCCACTGGTGGCACCTTTCTCGCTGCTGCTGCTGCTGCTGGAGGCTGGAGGTGCAGTACCAGGAGGTGCGGGCGCCGTGGTGTGTTGCTGCCCCGGCCCACCCCCCACCCCCACTCCGGGGCTCAGGATGGGGCGGTGAGGCCGGTACTCTTCGGTTCCATAGCAACTCGATAGCACAGTGGCTACTGGGTAACGCTGGTGAGGCTGTGGACTGCTAATGATGGAACCCTAAGACAAAGAGAGTGGGGGGAGAGGAGGAGGAGGAGGAGGAGGAGGAGGAGACGGTAGGACGGAAAGAGGAGGAGACAGAGGGGAGGAGGAAGGTGTAAGGAAACAGAGAACACAGAAAGAAGTGCAAGTGCAGACAGACAAGAACAAGGGATTATAGCAGGATGAGTGTGAACGGTAGTACCAGGAAGCATAGATGAAATATGGGAGAGAAAGAGAGAGAGAGAGAGAGAAAGAGACAGAAGGATATAGAGTATGACAGTTTCATAAGACAGGGGAGGGGAAATGGGTGAGTTGATTAGAGTCATGGAACCACTTCACATCTGTATCAAAACTTAAAACAATGAAAATTTAAATAGACATCCAGATGCAGATGCTGGATCACACAAATTAAAGACCGATGAAACACCGACTACTCAGCATGCCTATCCATGCAGGAAGTACACACACACACAAAGCAAACTCCACCACAAAACAAATGGCACCAACAAGATCCAATACACAACAACAACTCAGTCAGATTCAGTTGCTGACTTTTTGTCATTGTATTCCAGGCCAGTGTATAGAAAACACGTTTCTAATGCAGGGAGCAGATCAACGTGCACAAAGGCATGAAATACAGAGATGCAAAATAATGACTCTGGGTGGTTGGTTGGATCCATGCGAGGCTTAGCCGCACGTTTTTTTTTTTTTTTCCAAGGCGGGGTTCTTAGGGCAAACATGCGAGGTGAGTGAGGTGGTCACTTTAGTGATGGATTTGTTTGGGCGAAAGCTAAAGATACAGACCTCTGCTCCACTCAGACTTACTTCCATTGTACTGTCAAGGGAACCAACGCTGTTTCTGCGACCGCGTTTCCCTGCATCCAATTAGGACATGTCAAGGGCCTCCACAAGCAATTGTATTCTTCCATGTATGTGTGTGTTTAAATGTGTTGTGATGGCAATTAAATGTGTTCATGTTGTCTTACTTTTAAAATACAAGGAGGGGGGGTGTGCAGGTCAAACCAGGACTTTTGAGTTCGAAAATAAAAAAACACATTTCAAGGAATAGGACTTGCAATTATTTTTCGACATGTTCTCCTGCTACATTTATACACTTGTCAGTGCGTTTAATGAACGCCTGGAAAGATTCAGCATGGAAAGATTTATTTGAACTCTCCTAGTTCACCCAGCTTCACTTCGTCATCAAGGTATCATCATTTATATGGCAAAACTTGAAACATCTTTCAAATGTCTTATCATCGCATCACCATATTGCGCTTGAAGTCTTCTATAGATATTCACGCGTTCACAAGGAACTTCCTCAACATGCGCAGTTCCATGAACACACTAACTCTGTTTTCTGTCATTTTGATTACTGGTCTCTGGACTGGGCTGTATATTAGTAATACTGCCATGTTAGAATCCATTTACATACCTATTTGATAAAAAGTCAAGGTTTGACTTGAACACCCCTTGGACATAGTACTTAGTATAGTACTATACATAGTACATACACATATCGTCGCTTCGGCTTGCTCAACAAGAAACAATTAGTGCTAAACTGATTTTCACTATTCACACATTAGTATTATGTAAAGCTGCTTTGGGACGATGACACATTGTAAAAAGCGCTTTATAAATAAAATTGAATTGAATTGAATTGAATATATGGATAGTATGTGTGTGTGTGTGTGTGTGTATATATTTGTGTGTTTCTCACCTGAATCAGACAGGTCCCTAAGTGAGGAGCTGAGAGCAGTGCGTTTCAGGCCTTCACTGGGTGAATAATTATCATCCAAACTAGACCTTCCAATGCTGCCATTCACTACTTCATTCTTGACTCCGCCAACACCTCCACCCACCACACTGCTGTTAAGAAGGCTGGGCCGCATCACGCCTTTTTGCTTCTCAAGCTCAGCTGCAGAAAAAAAAGAACAGCATATAAGGATGTAAATAAAGAAGACAGATGTGGAATTCTACACAGATGTGGAACTCTAATTGTTTTGCCACTCTATTCGATGTATCTTACAGGTGAACGTTGCATGAAATTCAGACTGAAAGTAAGAATATAGTACAATGGGGTTTGTAAAATATATAGGGGTTTGCACTTTTGCTGGTCCAGCAGATGTGAGTCTATATGACACTCCTAGAATAAATCCCAATTTCTTACAATATCTTATTACAATGCTGCTGACCGACAATGGTGACTGTATTATTTGACTTCTACTATCATATTTTGTAGCTACCATAGGTCTGGTTTATCTGTCTCAGTATAATTGATCATCCACCACACGTCTGCCAAACTACCAACAGAGGGCGCTGTACTCACATTCAACCCTGTACTTCTCCATCTCCTGCACCTCGGCAATGCTCTCTCGCAGGTCACTGACAAAGCGTGTGCGGTCCTGCTGACTTGGCGCATTGAACACGATTAGCACCTTACGCTCACCGCCTGGGATCGCTGACGTTAGCCGGATGCCGTGAGGGTAGTCTAAGGGAGAAAATTCAACGGGGAAGATGTTTTCACCTTTCATTTTGATCTCTGTAAAGAGAAAATCATACAGTGCATATGTGCAAATCTTACAGGAGTTTTGGAACATGTGAACTTGCATCTCCACCAGTGGGAATGATTGCCGAAAACTGTACGTCACTGATGTTTTCTTCTTCTGGAAGATCTTCGTTACCTGTCAGATGTGGAGCGTGTGAATGATCAGAATAACAGCTCGTTTTCTCATGAGGAAAAATAATGTTAGTGATAAGTCGTCAAGCGTACCACCAACAAGTCGTTGAAGAGGAACAACTCTCTCTGGTGCACACCGGTGCGCTGTGGTCGGTTGGGGTCAGGCACCTCGTAAAGCTGGCAGCAGCACACCAGCCTGCGGTGGGGAAGAGATAGGACCTGCAGAAGGATCAGAGAGAAACAGGTTCAGCAACAGACGGAACATTATTTAATCAATATCTCATTCACTTTGGCAGTATTTCCATCATGACAAATGGAGCGTTTACGCACTGGTTTCTTGCCCACAATGACTCTCTCCACAGCCTGGACTTGGGAGACGTGGTCATCATTGGTCCTCAATTCCCACTTCTGAATGCGCTGGTAGATCCCCACCAACAGGTCACGTGGGATATCTTGTCCATTATCAACTCCTTAAGGACACAGACATGAGGACACATTATATATTTAAAAAAAATTTGCTGATGTAATACACAAGTTACAAGTGTTTATTATATGTTTGTGTTTGTGTGTGTATAAAAATGCTAGAAATGTCACCTCGCAGGTTCTTAATAAAGTCATCTAACTTCATCTTTCTGTCTGGTTTAACGCTTGGGCTGTACATGTCTGTATTGAGGAGGATGATGGCAAAAGCCAGGATGAAGATTGTGTCAGGGTTCTGGAACTGGCGCACCAATGCAGGGTTGCACACACAGTACCTCTGACTGAACGGAAGGAACAAAAGAACGATTTTTCATTTCTCATCCTTAAATCAAGGCCTAAAACTGTATTTCGTATTTATTTAATGTAAAAATAAATAGCACGAACAATACATACCTGAAAGCCTCAATAAGTCGTTCCACTTTTTGGGCCTCTCCTTGCACCTTGATCTGGGCTTGAAACTTCCTTAGCGCGTCATCCAGGTCCATTCCGGAGAAATCCATCTCATCGACTACACAACTGAAAACAAATAAATGACTTGGATGACCTTTTTAAAAAAAAAATCCTTATTTATCAAACTTTGTGTTTATATGTGTTTTTTTTTTGCATAACACTATTGGATTTAACCATAAGGTCCCATTTGTATGTCAATGCTATAAGCTGCGGAACATTTACTGACTCGAGTACATCCTTGTTGAACTGCTTTTGGCGGTTGCCCAGGAACTCCCCAATCATCTGTCGGCTTAGGCCCTTTCGCTCTAGGATAAAGCGAGCAATGCCAATGGGTGTGTCCGAGACAAAGCCGCGCTCTATCAGGTATTGGATGCCTTTCTCTGGTTTCCTGGAAAGAAACACATTGGCCACAGTGTAAATGAATGTACCAGGAACATCAAGAATGCACGCTGGGTACGATTGAGATTGTAGTATCTATATAGTTCCAGTGTATTATGATGTGTATTACGAAGACTAAGCAAAACCGAACTTTAATAGGACCCAACTTTTTAAAAAAGTATTTTTTTTTTTTACTTAAAGACATTTTTATAAGCACATTTTAGCTTAAAATGTGTATCAATTAATTATTTCCCAGAAATGATCATGTAAATTTGGGGCTTGCATTATAGAATTTCTAGATTTCTAGTGGTCTTGAATGTGTAATTCTGGCAATTCAGTAGCACTGAAACTCCTGAAAGCCCCTCAGTTTTTGTCCGTTTTGCTCACTTGTTAAACAGGTTGAGTCCGATCCGATACTGCCTTCTCTGTGCCACATCATTGTTGAAAGCAGGAGAGTCCCAGCTGTGCCGGCTCTCCCTCTGGTACGTCTGCTTGCCTAGAGGTGGGAGGGGTTCCCGCAGGCTGTCCCTGGACGACGAGCCCGAGCTGCAATTAATGGTCTCGTTGGAGTTTGTGGTGGAGTTTAGTGAGTCATTATCGCCGTCTGAGCAACACTGCTGATCCAACCCCCCAGAAGGCAGCTGTGCGGAAGAGGAGGACGAGAGCGGCGTGGTGGGGGGCTGCTGCGGGGATGAGGAAGACGACGGAGTGTCAGGATACTGGTGATGATGGTGGTGGTGATGGTGGTGGTGGTGGTGGGTCACGTGGTGTGGGATGTGTGTTGCTATTGGCCGGCTAGCTGGACGTGCTTGGCCTTGTGCTTTGGCATTGGGATTGTGCTTTAGCGTGCCCTGAGGGGAACCCCCACTTGAGTCCTGCTCATACACCAGTTGCCGCCCGAGGGAACCGCGGTCTGAGCGGTCGCTCATGTCCACAGAGCTGTCGCTGGGTGGCTCGATTGTCAGGAGAGGTAAATGTGCCCCTCGAAGGCGGTAATCTCTGCACTCTGTGCATGGGGTGCTGCGCCGGCTGTTGCTGCTGCCCCCTCCCTCTGTGTCCCGACTGTCTTCTCGTCCACCAACGCCACTAGTCCCCCCCCAGAATTCAGTGTCCGTACTGCTTGGTGCCCGGTCCAAAGAGAGAGGTGATGAAGGCAAACCATCATCCATGTAGAGGGTGACATCACTGTATGATGTAGCTGTGCTATCCTCATGCATACTCAGGCCGCCTCCTGTGCTGCCTCGCTCCCGCTCAGCCAATCCTCTGCGGAGAGATGGGTGGCTGTTGCTGCTCCATATACATTCTCCAAAGTCATCTACAGCACCACTATCTCCGAGGCCATCTTGGGAGTCTTCTCTGCCTGGACGACATGCTAGCGCATCATCGATGGAATCAGCCAGTGACTTCACCTGCAAGTTATAACAAAAACGCATCAGTGGGACAGATTTGTAATTTATACAAATGCACCATTATATAGATAGATGGCAACCTATGACCAGAGCGATTAGAGCTCAGTGGTGGAAGCAAAAAATAAAATTAGCTTTTTTGTACTTTAATGAAGTAGTTCGATTTAAACTTAAAGTCAAATATCAAAGTCAAATATCGTTTTTCTAAACTACATTTCACTAAATTATTCCTTTATTTTAATAAGCAGATGAAAAACTAAACCGGTCAAGCACAGAGCAAGCCAAGAGTGTGTGCTCTGCTTTGAAAATGTTTAAATTTTAATAGATAGCATTTAGTGTTTGACTCATTAATATTATTCTATTAATAGCTTGGTGTGATCAGAGTGATAACTAAGTCGATGAAGTAAGAGTATTGTGATAAAAATGATAATAAGAACATTATAGCCATGATAAATCATAGTACTTTGGATAATTAAATACATTTGAAGGAAAACACCTTTGTAATTTTACTCCAGTGAATAATTAAAGGGAGCAGTTTTACTTTTATTCGATGTTTATGAGAACTGATCAAGCACAATTTCAGTTGCTGATGTTTATTACTACTTGATCATATCCCCACCTGTTTAGAGAAAGAGTCCTCTAAATGAGTGTATTCTGTTTGGGCAGGTGAATCCGGCTCCAGGTCAGGTGAATGCGGAGAGCCCATGCCGGGACTGTGGCAGGTCTGAGGCTGTGCCTGAGGCTGGCGGTCATCGAATGAATACTGCATGCGCATATTGGACAGGATGATGCGTCGTGTCATGCGGCTCTCTGAAGCTGAGCTGCGCAGGCGCTCAAAGTTCTTGTTCATGCGGTACTGGCGGAAAGCAGTCTGGATGGTACGTGCTGCTCGTCGGCTTAGGAAGTAGCCGCCATATTTCCTTTCCAGCATCTCCACCTTCAAAATGCAATGGGGCTTAGTCAGTTTCGGGTGCTATACAAGCATATACATATAAGCTCAGATATCTTATAGACAGTTTTTGAGAAGGAGCGAAATAGAGCAGGAGATTTGGAGAATTCATACATTGTGGTTTTAAACGATAAATGCTTAGCATTCCATCATATCTGCTCTACCTTCTTGTCCTGGAGGTCAGTGGAGAGCTCATAGCTGTCAGACAGAGCTTTGCACCTCTTGTTCTCCTCCTCCTCCTGTTTGCGTAAGGCCAGGCTAGCTGGCTGGTTACGGGTGCGCTGAGCCCAGGTGAGGCACGCTGGGCTTGGGGGGCCCACAACCGGCCCCCGGGGGCCTGAGGGGCCACAGCTCCCTTCCCGGTAGCAGTCAGAGCGAATCGAGTAAGGAGCTTTATTGGTGTCTGAGAAGGCGTTGGTCTCTGAGGCCCGAGTCTCGTCATCAGCTCTACATTTGGAGAGAGACAGAAAGACATTTCAAAAGTGGAACATTTGATGGGATAAAAATCACAGAGCGAAGCATGCTGATATGCATTTTCCACAACTTTGCATTTTTAATCAGAGACTCAGATAAGCAACGTCGGATTAAAGCATGACTGCTTTTTCCTATGTTGTCAGAAAATATCACTGTCTTGCAGCTGGTCTACACTAATTATCATTGTATACGTTCATTTACAGTTGATGTCGCCTCTGAGAGTGCACATCGTATAGATTTTCATGCCCTTAAACAGCTATGAACAGACTTACTTGTTGACTGGAGCCCCCAGGAATATGTTTCTTATCCTGCTGGGTAGCACTGATATATTAATTCATACATACATAGATCCAGACAGCTGTGAATGCAGAGCACAAAATCACTCCTGCATGCTATATTTGATGAACTCCCTAGTGGAAAAGCTAACTGCAATACATAAACTCAATAAGTCCACTTATCTAGAAATTTATGAGTGCACGTTTTCCCCACCGGTGCAAAAGGAAACATTATAGCATGTGACTATAGGGAGGGACACTTGTTTATAACAATATGAAACTCTACTGCTAAATTCTGCTTGTGATATACTTCTATGTCTGGTATTCTAATTCTGCTATTATATAGAGAAACAAATATACTTAGTATTAGTATAATGCATATTAAAATTTAACCAAAGCTCTAAACTCGAGATCAAGAACACAAGAACAATAGCCCTGTGAGACGCTTCAGAAAAGCATACAAAGTCTCTGAAAGGAATAACAGATAAGGAAAATTGCACTGACAAACACAAACATACACATGCATGTCCATTTAGCGACCAAGCTCAGGTCCTCCCTCGGTAAAATCCCAGGTTCGGTAATCCGCTAGCTCTACAAGTTCATGGCTCCGGATCAACTCGGCTGTTATGAAGAAAGTCACCACCACCTGGTCACATGTCCACGATCCTCCCTTCCTCCCCCATTTCCTTTCTCCCTCCCTGTTGCCTTCTGGCTGTTCCAATTACAAGAAGTGCACTGAGGCAATGTGTACACACAATTGCTTTAGTTTTTTACTAAGTGTGATTCAGTCTCATTATAGAGAAAAATATTTTAAAGCTTACAAAGTACACGTGGCAATTTATGTGTGTGTGTAGTGTGTGTGTGGGGGGGGGGGCGGGGGTAGTGAAAATCAGGATGTATATGTATCATTTTCCTTTTTTTTTTTTAAGTTTTTTTGCCCATTTCTTAGCTGTTTATGTTTCCTGAGTTAATGTGGCTTCCTGTGTTTGTGAGGTGCTAATGGACTAGCAGGATTTGCGAGTGGCTTTTCCGGCTGTATGGTTGATTGGCTCACTTTAGGCGTGTATACAGAAATCTCAGCACGTTTTGTCATTATTCTTTATTTGGATGGGCCATATACTATATGGAAAAACAAATTAGGAAACATTTAACAAAAATGCTGGAGATGCACAACTATATACAATGTCCTTGGATGTGGTAGTCCAAATCTGTTCCAGCACGATGATGCTTCTGTGCACAAAGCCAGCTCTATGAACATATGGTTTACATGCATTGGAGTGGAAGATCTTGAGTGGCCTGCTATAAATCTCATATTGACCATATTGAACACCATTAGGGTGAATTGGAATGCTGACTCCACCCCAGGCATACAAACCTCACTTACATCAGTATCTGACTTTACTAACGCCCCTGTGGCCGAATGAGCACAAATCTCCACTAGCACACTCTAAAATCTAGAGGAACGTCTCCCCCAGTAGTGGGAACTAAAAGTTAAATGGGGCTTGAAAAAAAATCATGCCACACAAACCATTATAAATGATTCTCAATACCATTGATAGAAATTGACAGAGAAATTCTTTCTTCGTATATACCAGTTTGTTTTTCTCTTTTGGAAGCTGGGGTCAGAGTGCAGGGTCAGCCATGATACGGCTGAGTCATGAGCTCACAGGTTTCTCAAGGACTCTAACCACTGATCACTATCCCAGCGCCTTAACCACTGCTCTATGTGTCCCATTGCTGTGTGTATTCGCAGACTATTAAGACAAAATGATGGCATTTTTAAATGATATCGTTTTAAATCTTACGATAAGAAAATTGTGAATATCAGATAATTACATGATTGAAGCTCCAGATTAAACGACAATGTTCTACTCATATTAGGTATTTTTTTTGGTCTCTTTTAAATAGCAATAGGGTCCCTGGGGAGATATCAGCAGTAATCAGCAACCATGGACAGACACCATTTCCCGTGGTATCTTTTTTTCCATGCTTTCCATGCTTTCAATGATATCCAGGATGAATCTCTCCCCACATTCATCACTCACGGCCCCACAGATCAATGGGAAATAGTCTAAATGTGAGTGTAATAAGCTAGTCAATGGAGCAGATATGTTGCACATGTAATGTAATGATAATTCCAGGCCCAACTGTTGCCGTGATCCCCTATTTTGCCTTTTTTTTACCTCTACCATCATATTGCACTTTTAAGATGTACCACAAATGTAGCAGAAGTTATCTGCATTGTTTACATTGCTTCGAGGTATCTTGGTTTGTGAGCGAAAATATCATGTGACTGTTCCTTAGCCACTTCTACAAATCATCAAACGTAACTACCGTAAATTCTGGACTATAAAGCGCACCTGCATATAAGCCGCATCCGCTCTATTTAAAAAAAAAAACCCAAAATAATAAATAAGCCGCACCTGCATACAAGCCGCATCCGCTTTTGAAATGTAAATGTACATGTATGTACCTAAATAGATCCTTTCCTAACCTGTATTTTAACACGGTGTAACGGTGGACGCTGCACAGAGACGCGGAGATCCGGAATTCATACAAAACAGGATTTATTAGAATAAAGAACTCAGGAGACGCCGCTCATACGGAGCGGCCAGACAGGCTAGGGAGCCTTGCGCTCTGCGCGCCGTGGTACCGGGAGTACCGGAGAGCAGGGGGGTTAGAGCAGGGAGGAGAGAGAGAGAGCACCGAGCAGCAACTTTGCTGATTAAAACCGGACAGAACCAAGAGAAAATAAGCGTTATTTACAGTATTTATCTTCATTTCTCCTGTGTGTGAAATCACGTCACCTTAACCTTGTAAAGATAGAGTTTGTCCTCCTTCTATCCGCTTCTACCCACTTATATCTGCTAAAGAGGAACTAGCGCATTCTTCTTCTTTGCATTTATTTTGTATTTTTCCCCTAGCGGTCGGGAAAAAATCTGCAGAATAGCCGCACCTTATTATTAGCCGCATGGTTCAAAACCTATGAAAAAAGTAGCGGCTTATAGTCCAGAATTTACGGTATATGTATTTATGTAAATGGCCCAAGGAGAATGTATTCTTCGATTAAATACTAAAAGAAATATGAGAAAATACTGTAAATCATTAAAGTTGAGATAACATGAAAGTTACACTACATGAAAGTTGAGATAAAAATACGCAGCATTATGAATGTTCATATGGTAAAATTTTCTATATATGTGGAAATACTATGTGGAGAAGTCATCAGACCCCAACCCCCCCGGCCCCTCACTCGTAAATCTTTACAGTAAAAGATCTTGAAAACTTTAGCCACCACACACATTTATCACCTGCTATCTAATTCATCTAATCAAAATATGTAAGTATTACCAGATGACGCAGAACTTCTGTCCCTGCGCAATGCAATATTCTACAAGTCTCACCTCCTCATCTCTATAATATATGTCCCTAACCTCTGTCCAATGTTCCTCAGTGCAGTTACATCACAGAGCTGCATCACATCCCTTAACTCTGACTCATCTCGTATCTCTCATAATTAGAAAACACTGACTGTGGATTCTTCTATTCAAAGTTGAAATGTTTCGGGAAGTTTGTCGCTTTTCAGGGGACGACACGTTGCTGCAACGTTAGGAACACAACGTTTGACAAATTCGACCTTGTCTGGGTGTTTTAATGAAAATACAAAAAAAAACAAAAAGAAGCAGAAAGGAGTTCGGGGGGTTAAGGAGAGATGTGCGTGTAGGTGTAGTGTTATTTAGTTAATACACACATCAAAAGAAACTCATCATAAAGAGAAGATGCCTGTGTGGGTGTGTGTCCACGTCACACCTTCTCTTTCTCGCTACCTGTTTTAATCCTTTGCTCCTGACACACTCCCAGACCACACACACACACACACACACACACACAAACACAAAGAGAGAGAGAGAGAGAGAGAGAGAGAGAGAGAGAAGAGGAGGAATCCGAGTTGCTTAGAGACAGTTGCTGTGAGACCAGTGTGGGAGGAGAGACAGTCCTTTGAGAAAGAGAAAGGGGTGAGTTGCTATGGTTACCAAGGTTTTTTAATTTTTTGGTATTTTTTCCCAGAGCGTGTTTCTACACGAGTTTTGCGAGTTATGAAAAATGATTTACAGTGTTTTATTACAGCAGAACTCAAGTTCCAAAGAGTACACCATGTCATACCGTACGAGTCCTGTATTATTTTCCGTATTGCAGTTTTTTTGGTAGAAACTATAATTGTTTTAGCAAAAGTCAAAGTACAAACAAAACCCTGCAGGTGAACCAGAGTTTAGAACACCACGATACCGCATTGTAGCAGTTCTGCAGTTAAGAACGCATTGCCTTACTATGTTTCAATCAAAAGTTGCGATGTTAAAAAAGATCACTCTCTATATGTACACAGTTTTTTTTTATATCGATATTTCTGACAAGCATATGTACAGTAAACATATATACGTACTATATATAAATATATAAACATACATACGTATAGAAAAGCCAGTGTGTGTTTAGCATCATCATGTGCATCAGGTGTTCTTTCTTTTATTTAGAAGACACATCACACCATACTGATATTTTGTAAACCTGTATGCTTTAATGCGAGAGCTACATCGATCACCATGGACATTCAGGAGAAATTTCTGGAACCCCTCAGGCCACACTGCATAATAAATATCAGTTGGAGATCAAAAAAGGAATTTTTCCCTTTATTAAATGTTGTTAGATGCACAGAAAGTGACAAAATATGTGGCTTTAAAAAGTCCAACGAAGGAGGCATCTTTCATCCTAATCAAAGATGTAAATGAGTATGACATCATTATGATGCATTTACAGCATCTGGCATAATCTCTTATCTAGAGCGTCTTACAATTTTCTCATCTATGCAATCGAACAGCTGAGGGTTAAGGGCCTTGCTCAAAGGCCCAGCAGTGGTAGCTTTGTTTTTGCTTGGATCTGAACTCGTGACCTTCTGATCATAAGTCCACCATTTTAAGCACTGAGGTCTCACCTCCTTAAGAGCATTATTCAGGTTTACGACTTATTTTTATTTAAATATTGGGGACAAAAATAGCCCGGCACTACATCATATTTTCCCCGGATCACACACAGATGCCCATATGTTCCGTGAGCTTGAGTAGTCATTTGCAAGCTGACGGGAGATAAGCAAATCAAAACCACCAGCATGAGCTGGAGAACGGCACGAGTCTATTTTTGGAGCGTTCATTTTTCCCGTTTCCTGTTTGTAAACATGTTCATGCATGCCGTCTAGGAAAAGTCACCAATTCGGAGAGTCATAAAGCCAGCCTGGTTTCTTCCAGTAGGTACTTTTTTATAACATTTCCCATGTACAGCACACTCATATATATATATATATATATATATATATATATATATATATATATATATATATATTAATAATAATAATTGTACATAATGAAATTTCGTTGGCTTGTTGGTTACGAAAAAGTAAACACTTGTCGCAGGACCTTGGACCGCTCATCCATACAGAACTCATTTATATGCCTGGCCTTTGTACTGCCGCCTTCACTTCACACCACAGTCGTTTAACAGGGATTAAATACAAAGGCTTTAGAGGTGGTCGAATAGAAAACATTGATTTTCCCATTCCTCTAACCATTTGTTGATGTAGCGATGATTATTCCTGAGTGATTCAGCCAATTATGCGTGAACCCTTTTAGGAATCTAGGAACTTGAAAACAGCCTGGGTTAAATCATTTATTCAACCCTTGATGGCTTTAAATCTTAAACATGTTTTGCTAGATGCTATCCTTGAGTCAGACCTTTTAAAGTGTGTGTCTGTTCCAGAATTAATCCTAATTTGCCATTAGAATATCCTCTAATAAATAATGAAAAAAATAAAAATAAAAAAGTTACAAAAATAATAAATATAAATAAATAATAAATATAATAAAAAGTAAAATAAATCCTTTAATAAATTATGATGTATGGTGAGGTGCAGACATCGTTCAAATTCATCACGTAAGGTGTTCATGAGATTAAGTTCTGATATCTATATGAGGCCAATCAAGATCTTTCACGCCAGCGCTTTTAAAGCAGATCTCCATGGAGACGGCTTTGTGCACAGGGACATTGTCAAGGTAACGTAAAGGTAACGCAACTGAATGCATCCAAATCCGTGGTAACAGTTTGACAACAACCACGAATGGATGAAATTCATCCTGATGAAAGGAAACGTGATGTAAACATGCAAATGTTTTCCTTTCACTTTTCCCTTCAAGTTTTACTTCCTGCTGGGAGGAATGTTCTTCTTGTTAAGGAATCTTGTTATTTCCTGCTCGACAAGTTCTTTGAAAGCATTGCTCTTTAGAATCAAATATACATTCAAGTAAATATTTAACCGAATAACTGAACATTGGGTGTCAAATCTAGGGTCACTGAAACGAAGCCCTAGTGTGCAAAGATCAGATGGTGGAGACGAGCCGCGAGGCGAATATTACAAAAACGCACTGTCTGAGAAACAGCGCGAGTTCACAGACAGACACGCCAAGCATTCGGATGATGTGTCATCGCAGTTTTTTTTTTCTTTGCTTCTTCTGCCAAGTTATGCAAGAAGCAAGCTAAAATTAGCCCATTTTTTTAACGAATGTTTCACACGGAGACGAGCTGTGGGAATGGGAACAGGCTGTGTACGTCCAAACACCGGGCCCTCAAACAAAGGATACAGAGCACAAAGCCAATATGGGAATTGAAGAGAATCGCAAACAAATTAAGGAGGACATTCACACTTGACAGCTCATATATCGTAAACGAAAAGGTGACGCAAAAGCTAACTTTTATATATAAATACAATTCGACAGAGACATGCTAAATGAGCTCATGTTAAATATAGACGTTAAAAAAACTGAAAGAGGGAGCCTGAAAAAAATATGGTTTTCTGAGTGCCAAAAAAGCCCTACAATGGATGTTGCTGCTTGAATGCTATATATATATGTTCCACGACAATTTTAGTATTTATTTATTTATTGAATACTTGAAATTGATTGATTAGAAGCGAAGCTGAACAATAAATGAACATGAATACTCGATAATAATATGCTATTGTTTCTATGGTAACCGCTCACACGTAATAAATAGATTTGCACAGCATGTTGTGCAATTTAGTCAAACAATTGTTGCTTTCTGTTTAGAGAGATGAAGCCTTAAATGTGTTTGTAAGCATAGGGAGGTCTTCTGGACAGAAAAGTTTGTGCGTTCTGGAAAATGTATATATTTGTGGCCAATTTGGTCTTACCCAGGAATTTTTTATCACGTCCATTTCTCTCCAATGATTAAAAAGAAAAACTAAGTAAATGTTCGTATTTTTTTTTACTTGGCCTGCAGGGTGATTCTGAAGATTATTTTCACCATTAGATTCTTATGTGATTTTTAGGCAATCTGTTACACATTTTGACCATATTTGCTGATATAATATCGTTCACTCTTATGGGAAGATGTTCCATTAGATTTTGGAGTGTGCTTGTGGAAATTTTGGGTCATTCAGCCACAATGGTATTAGTAAAGCAAAGCACTGATGTAGGTGATGTGAGGAGTCCTGGGGTCGTTTCAGCCTTCCAACAAATCCTAATAAGGTTGAGATCAGGGTACTATAGCAGGCCAATTAAAATCTTTCAATCTTTCAAATCTTTCATAATGTTATATGACTGGACTCAAAGACATCCTATACAAATTTGTGCAAACATTTTGGGGCAAGAACCACAAACAGTATGGGTGGAAAAATCCACCCATACGTGTATGTGTGATCGATTTAATGTTATTTGGTCAATGTCATCTTAACTGTGTGATTGCACTGTTAATTATGTTTATTGCATAAAATAGAAGCAATCTAGACACAACTCAGCAGAACCTAGCACACTGTCAGCAAAACCATCAAGTACAAACCCACATACTAAAATAAAAAAAATACACCCACTTGTTATCACATTTTAACTTTTACTGCACTTCTTTAATACCTTTTTTCACTGCTGTCATAAAAATAAAGACTACAGCCAACTTCAGTCAAGGGCTTGGTCTCAGTGTCAACATAATGCAACAACCATGTACACACACACACACACACACACACACACAGACTTCAGGAAGTTGGATTAAAATAAAACCACGTAATCTTTCCGCAATAAAAAAAAACAAAGCCTTCATATGATGTTATAAAAATGCCATTGAGCCAGGACATTGTTTTATTGAAACTTTAAATCTAAGCACAATAATATATCTAACAGATACACTTTGCATCACTTTTTCCTTAAGTTATGAGGTTTATAAGTTTAGGTTTAGAATAAAAGCAACACTTACCGTCATGTTGAGTTACCAAGAATCATTCGGATCAGACCGGCGTCTCAGACCATATGTACATATGTACTCACACTTGCACACCTTATACAACCAAAAGTTTTAAATTCCTCAGATATTGTTGTCAGTGCACGTCTAAAGAAACCGACACGCCCCACAGACTGAAATAGAGATAAAGAAAAAAAGACAGTCAAGACTGAAAGTCTGAAATGTGCCTTTTCTTTTCCTGAGTACAGACAGGAAAAGTTGGTGTGTGCCAGTCAAGAGGTGGAGCCAAACTTACCAGGTCACCTATCATGAAAAAGATATGTCAGGTATTAATTACAGCCCTTTTTTTTTACAGCCATTTTTGTGTTTGCGACAGTCTGTATGTGGATATCACAAAACTATGGCATATATACAATGTACAAAATGTACAAATGGCTCTATCTCAGCACTGTAGATTTTACACAATAATGTTTTTGTGTGTCTCCACTAAAATACGATAATCTCTGTTGCATAAGGTATGAAACCAGAAGCAACCCGAACCTCTATTGCCCAGAATTGCTGGAACATTTGGCAGCAGTGCAGTGCATGAAATCATGGTCAAGAACTTTAGTTAATGTTCACATTAAGCATCAGATTAGAGAAAATCGGTGAACTCGGGGACCTGGTTGTTGTGCCATATGTATTTCAGAATCTGATAATCTCCTGGGATTCCGACAATAACCAGAGTTTTGCACACAGAATGGTGAGAAAACACAAACACAAACACACACACACACACACACACACACACACACACACACATCAGAATGCACACCTGCTAGATCTTGAGGACGACAGTATGCAACAGCTGAAGACCACATCAGGTTCCCCTCCTATATGCCAGGAACAGTAATCTAAAGGTTAAATTGGGCATAGATTCACTGAATATATTTTGATGATCGCATGACCTAATTCAGAAGGGAATGTCAGAGAATACACAATGAAAAGAAGTCTGACAAAACTCTGTACAGAGAACAGGTCTCAGTTTGTTTTTTCTTGTAATCTCATTAACTAGAAACTTTTTTTTAAAGAAGGCTAAAAATAATTCTTGAGCAAACTGAAAAAGACAAAATGCAGTAGCAAAATGATTAGATATAATTGTATGTTCTGTTGCCAAAAAACTTTTAAAGCCTCTTGCATCCAAATCAGCATTTAGTTGTGTGTATGTATATACATTCCTATTAATTCCTATGTATAATTCCTATACATTCTTATTAATGTTACAATGAATTGAAATGAAAATGGACATGAATTAGACCTTTATATAATTATTTTTGTGTGTAAGTTTGTTTTCTACCCCAAGCAAAAAAATAAATAAAGGTCCCAGTAGTTATACAGTGTCACGCTATTACAGAAAAGAAAAACAGCTCTGCCATCTAATAAACAAGAGTATGCTACAATTCATCTACTTAGACAACATTGGGAAACCATGTGATTCATTTGGAATTCAGTGTTTATAGTTCAAATATACAGTTCGAAATTCAGTGTTTTGTCATTTAGTGTTTATTCCACTAAAGCATTATTTTGTGAATCAGCAAATATGGGGCGGGGGGGGGGGGGGGGGGGATTTCAAAATAGATCCAGACACAGAATCAAATAAGTACAAGTTAAAAAGTTGTACAACAAACAGTCCATCCAGTGAATCAAGGTGGTACAGATAATTATTTGTGTAGCCAAAATGTACTGTAAATACACACCCGAGATATATTCTGGAACACATATTCCAAAAATACACCAAGATAGTCAGGGAGCGTTCTTAGTTTAAACTGACCAAGGAAAATAAAACTAGTTTGGCAATAAAACAAGTATCACAACTACAAGGACATTGATCACATGCTACTACGATTATTTTATTAGGAAAAATGCCGCATTACATGTAAGATTACTTCCAACTGTTTTATAATTATTACTATTTATTATTATTATTATTATTACTATTATTATTATTATTATTACTATTATTATTATTATTATTATTATTAACTATTATATATAGTATAGTATTATAGTATATATATTATATCTATATATATATATATATATATATATATATATATATATATATATATATATATATATATATATATATATATATATATAACTAGAGCTTAAATCCTATGTTATTAAATCCATGTATATTATCTTACCATGGTCAATCCTGCTTTGTGCCTGGAATATAAAACCCAGTCAAGCTACAGTCTGAACTGCAGTCCTCCCCAAAGTCTCGCAGCGTTGACGCAAGACGTGTTACAGCATTGCTCATTGCTTGATAATCATGACAAAAATGCTATGAATAGATCCAAATCTTCAGGGTAATATAAAATCACAATCCAGATACACATTTTCCCGTCTACAAACGGTCTAATATGTGACTGTAAAAACACAGAGGGAAATGTCATGTTGCATCCATCATGAAGTTTACCGGGAGGAGGGACTACTGCATCCAGAGCCGGTGCAACAGAACTGGTGCACCGAGTCACTGCCCACATCCTCTTCTGCCTCCCTAATCACCAAGGTGCAAAGATTAAGAGTGATAAACACAGAGAGATAAACAGAGAGATAGAAAACATTCATATAATGCGTAAACATGGAAAACATTAACATCATGGGAAACAAAATGAAATACATAACGCAGAGGGACAATGAAGTCAACATGTTTCCAAATATTTCGCCTACGAGGATGAAAAAGCCCATTTGACAATGGCCACTAGATGTCAGACTTGAAACATTACAGTATCTCTGATTTCAGTGCAGATTTGATCAGCTTGAAGTGATGAACAAACATAGACGGCTTGAAGAAGATTTCTAAGCAATACTCCTACAAATATGATATATAGTTATACGCTATATGAACAAAGAGTATGTGGACACCTAGCATCCTATATAATTCTAATCCTATATAAGTCTCTTGTTACTAAATTAAATGCATGCACTTGTATATGATGTTTTCCCTCTATTTTCCCTTTCTTCTATCTTCCCCTTGTTCGGAGGAGGTGGCTTGAGGAAAGTGGCTTGACGAACGTAAGATAAAAGCAGTCGGCAACAGGAAATGATTAGTTGTAATCGAGCAGCGCTCACTCGTTCTCGTTACATGCATTTTCTGTCGGTGAACAATTCACTGTATCTGTATCTGCAGCAAACTACTGAGCCTCACTGATTTAAAACATTAACTTTAACAGCAACATTAACTCTATACTTGTTGTGTTGCTCCTGCAGAATGGACTGTGGTTGAGGCAGCGTAAACCTAGTAGCCCTTACCTTGACTGAACAGTGGAGAGAGAGGCGGGAGGCTTTGGCCTACCAGGTCTGGAGGGGCAGCAGAACTGATGATGACTGTAGCTATGAGAGCTCAGATGGTTGTTGACGAAGGGGGCGAAAGAGCGATGAGTGAGGGTGGAGAGACTTGGAAATGAGTGTAGTCTGATAGAGACGGGAAGAGTGATGGGAGACAAGTGGAGTGAGGGACAGAAATTTACAAAGAGATCAAATTAAAAGCCCAGACAGTAATAACAATCAGCCGGCAAAACAGCACATAAAAAAGAGACAAGTTTGTCATGGACTGTTTCTCAAGGTAAGTAAACATAGGACACAGAGACGTTCTCAAAACACACTGATCCATAACGAAGGCAAGAATCACTAACTAATGTGTTTTATGAAATAATATGAGAAATATTACTTCAATAATCCAGACGTGCTGCAGAGAGACTCTGGAACGCTGGTCTGGTATAATTGTCCCAAGATAAAATCAGAGCTGTTTTGATTAATTGATTGAACTTCCTAACTTGCATTAAGTGAGAGACACTCATGGGGAGAGAGGAGCCATGTGTCAGCTGTGCAGAAACATTTCACATTAAATGTGAAAGAAAATATATTACCATGGCATTACAAGCATTAACTCAAGCATTAAAAGCAACAGGTCTGCAGAAACTGGCCTTTTTAATAGCACTGTGTCGATTAACAAAAGATCATTTCTAGTCCACAGACTGATTCGCAAAAGCAGATTTTTGTTTGACGGTGTTACTGAAGGCTAATGGAAATGCCGAAATGGCATTGCATATTTTTTCTTTCATGAAGCCTGATTTAATGTCTGTTTCCAATTAACATCTTTTCCGTTGTGTAGTTTTTTTTTTTTTTTTTTTTTTTTTTACACACACACACACACACACACACACACACACACACACACACACACACACACACACACACACACACACATATATATTTTTTGGCATGGTTTTTTTAGACGACAAGAATCCCACTTATGTATGGACTGAAACAACCTAAACCAGAACAAAACTAAGTGAGCAATTAGACTTTAATTCGACTCTGATTCATCCCCACCCAAAACGGCATATTTTGGGCATTTCTTTGCAGCTGCGAGCTGCTGAATAGAGCCAAGAAATACAAACTGAGCCATGGGAAGTGTAGTAGTGGTGCAGGAATATGCTGCAGTGCTGTAGTGATCTGCAATATTTTGACAAATTGACAAAAAAAGAATAAAAGTGGAAAATAAACGCAGGAAAATATTTTCTTATTTAATAATCAAATCGTTTGATTGTGCACTTGGCAAAGATTTATTCACTGTCATATTTGTAACAAACTTGTTTTATGGTTGTGTTTTCAAATCCACACTTTCCAAAGATGGATTTTTTTGGGGGGGTTTTGTTTTGATTAATTATTTGTTGTGTAACAAATCAAAACCAACAGCAAATAAACCAGAATTCATTTCAGTCTGATTTAAACTTGGCAAGCTGACAAAGAGATGACAAAACGCCATTAAGTGTTAAATATTAGACTGCTTGATTACAGATTTGACTGGCTGTGAAATGTCTATTTAATATTCTGCTGTACTGGCTTACTGTAATAGTATGTGGAAAGAGAAAATGACAGAGAGAGAGAGAGAGAGAGAGAGAGAGAGAGAGAGAGAGAGAGAGAGAGAGAGAGCAGCACTCACATGCTTACATAAGACTAGACTCTATGTGAGCTTAGTGAACTGTACATTATATATTATAAGGTTGGGATTTTTCCTTAACAATCCTTTGCTATGTGTTTGTGTTTGTATGTGAGAAATGCAGCATTTTTCTGACTATACTCCATACACGATACACCCTGCAATAATGCATCACTCAGTACTAAGCTAAAACACAGCAAGCTAGCAAGTGCATGACAGTGCATGTGAAAAGAACAAAAGCCTGATACCTGTTATACACCCCAATCTCTACAGTTAAACACAGATCTATCTAAAAGGGTGTTTTTTCCACCCATCCCAAATACAGCCTCCTTTTCCTCTGTGCGATGGATAGCATATGTATGACTCATCCCATCTGTAAAAATTGCTAGTGTTTTAGCACCGTGAATGGGCTTTGATTCACATTAGCATCTAAATGCGCTAAATGCAAGTCAAATTCAGCTGCTGTCAAAAACACGAATCCAAATCGGATCGTTTTTAGATGCAAACTACATTGTTTGCTAGCACTCATAAGTTCTACTGGAGAAAACACCGGTTTATATAGCAGGTCAAGACTGTGAGGCAAACTTTCATTGGGTGCATAATTCTGTCAGAACGATAGAAATCATAAAAACAACATCATAAAAAACTGTTCACTGCTGTTATTAGTCCATTATGAGTCTTATAAACAGAAAAGCATACAGAGAAGCACATCCATTTATATAAACCATTGGGAATTCTAATCAAACTTTAGTTTTACATAAATATACAAATAGCTTTGTTTTTCTTGGAATGGCAGTGGATTCATTTGGATGAATAAATTGTTTGCAATGTGTTTAGAAATTCTTGTGTGTACTTGTTGGGTTGCTGTATTTTCTTTATTCTTGTATGTGATCTTTTTGTATGTGAAAGTGCGACAATTAGAGTGTCTGTTAGCTTCTAAAAATTTGCTCTTTTCTTGAAGCACTCCAATGACAAAATGATTAACAAAGTGATTCACACTAGGGCTGTAACGATTCCTTGTGTAACTTGATTACAAAAATTCATAGAAGCCAATTAATGAGCCTCGATAATTCGTTTAGTCCATTTAATTAAAACTTTAGTTTAAAGTGCATTTCCGAGCACCGCGGACCATTATGGTTCTTCTGCTTCTCTGCTAGCCGCTGTTGTTGACTGATCAACACATTCACGTGATCACATGACTGCTGTGTCGCATTATGAAATAAGTTAAAGTAATATCGGTAGGAAAAAATGCATATTTCCTTCTGTATTCATTAAAAATTTGATTTATTTTTTTAAAATAATCTGCTAGTCATGTGTGCACGGAACCGTGATCCATTACACCGCTATTATATCTATACAGTGTGTTCAAAGCGCTTTCTAGATAAGGTAATGGAGTGCATTTTTTAAACTTGCGATAAATACTCGGATTTTGTTCGTGAAAAATTTCAGCTTTTCTGGAGACAGGAATACCACATCACTATACAGGGTATACAGAATACAGTATACACTGTACTTTGCAAGAGTTAATAAATAAATACAAGTGAGAATAATAATGAGTTTAATTAAACAAGTAGTTTACACAACTTACTCTAGATCTCCACTGCAGATGAACTGTATTTGTATTTTGATGTAATATAGCAATTAAATACTCTACATGTTTCATTTTCACAGATATACAATATCAATATGTATGCAATTTCAGTAGTAAATGCAGTAAATTTTTTTCTGAGACATGCCTTATTTTCTCCCTCTTATTTAGTATTGCTCTTTAATAAAGAAAATACCTCTTATCCGATTAATAGATGGAGTAATCATTAGAATACTCAAGAATAAAAGAATAAAAATATATTCTTTTTTTATATTATTAGATATTATATTATTATATTATTATTATTATTATTATTATATTATTATTATTAGAATAATAATAATTGATAGCTACAACCCTGATTCACACTTATTTCACACCCTTTTACTGAACGAACAAGCAATAAAAAAAATTGTTGTAATGCAGCAGTCACAAATATACCCTGCATCTATGTAGACTGTATTTTTACAGTCTATTACCTCATATATATATATATATATATATATATATATATATATATATATATATATATATATATATATATATCTATATATATTCATCAGATTCTGCCAGGTGAAGTTCCTGCTCACGAAAAGTTCCTGTCACTGATTAAAAAACTGTTGGTTTGTTTTTTTCCCTCAGAGAAAACACGAGAACCAAAACCTTTTGTATGAAAGACAGTAATTTGTCTATTCCAAGGCCTACTGAGACCTAAACATATAAATCAAAACACATAGACGAGAATCTCTGTGCGATTCAGGAACCCTCCAGTTTTGCTGCATTCTTTTATTGAAACACTTTATTTTCCCCATAACTAGATAATGTTGGCTTTTTTTTTTGTTAACTGCAGTAAAGTTCACTGGAAGTTTAATAGAAGAAGAACAATAGAAGAAGAACAAATCTGCAGACCTGGATCAACCACATAAATTAGTTTTTGCTGTGAGCCCCCAGCCATCAGATGGACCCCTAACAACCTCTGGCCTATGTCGGTGAAGTATGTACAGTCAATTATATTTGAAACTAAATCCTAGTGTGGAAAAAATTCAAAAAAAGATTTTCGGCCACCGTATTTATTTATTTTTTTAAATAAGACATTTCTGGTTTCGGTTTTCGGCCAAATGAATCCAGAATTTTCATTTTGTTTCACTTAATGCATAAATTCACAGAAACATTATTACTAGTTATTACTATATAAAACATGCAAGACCATAAGTAATAATATTGTAATAAAAGTATCCATTTACAGAGGGCGATTTAAGTATGCTTGTGTATATACATTTTTAGACCAGGTTCCTCAGCATTTATGCATGTTATATAACATCTCTTTAGTCTTTTACATATACATTTCCTTAGATTGGGAAACAATCAAAGAAAACCTAAATCTAAAATCCCTTTCCTGTGGTGAAGCATTCCAGTGGTCTCAAATTATTATTGACAGCTTGATGTCATATCTATGTGTTTTCAAACCCCTAAACAATTGCAACACAAGTGGAAATGGAGTGTGCGTGGAGGAAGAGTGAGTCTCCAGGCGAGCTTCCCAGTGCGGATAGTTATGTAACACTAACAAAGCGAGAGGCTCTAACTCTGCAAAACCGCGTTTTATTACTACAACACAACAGGCTGTATTTCTTCTTTATAGCATGAGGAATAGGGTCACCTGAATGGTCCCATAGCAGCCTCACATCCTCCATATCCCACACACACACATGCTCATACACAGATGAACACGCCTTCTACGGGCTGTGCTCACAGAGACCACTTAGCTATTCTTCTTCTTATTCCATGTCTCGCTCAGCTGTAATTAAATACTATCTTTCTTTCTAGCAGAGCTCTCTATTTATAAACCCCCAATCTTTCCACACCTACATGCTCCCCCTCTATCGCTCCCGTTTTCCGCCTACCCCACTGTTTTTGGCAGGCTGTAGGGTCAGGGTATGTGTGTGTTTGTGTGTGTGTGTGTGTGTGTGTGTGTTTATGTGTTTGTGTGTGCATAAAAAAAAAGAAAGCGCACTGTGAAGTATGGAGGACACCCACACAGAGAGTCGATATTGTGCTTCAGATGGAAGTTTGGAGGTCACACAGGAAGACCAGGGAGGAGAGTAAGGGGCTCCACATGAAGGGCAGAGTGGGAGTAGAGAGACAGAAGGGGGGGCAATAAAAAGAGAGAGATAGAAAGACTGACATATGGAGTGTAATGGAAACAAATGGAGAGACAGAGAGAGGGATATATATATATATATATATATATATATATATATATATATATATATATATATATATATATATATATGTGTGTGTGTTTGTGTTTGTGGGTGTGAGTGTGTGTGTGTGTGGGGGGGGGGATATGTGTGGGTGCGTGTGTGTGTGTGGGGGGGGGGGGGGGGTGGGGGAGGGGGCGTGCGTGTGCATGAAATAAAAAGATAGAGAGGGACCAAAAGACATAAAATAAGTGGTCTGTGTATGTGTGTGTGTGTGTGTGTATGTGTGTGTGCAAAAGCACAAGACAGAGAGAAAGAGAAAGAGAGAGAGAGAGAGAGAGATGTATAATCAAGTGAGGATATAGAAAGGTGAAATGTGATTTGCACTGAATGGCACAGTGATAGATGATGTGGAGAGCTGTGCAAGTGTGTAGGAGGTCCGGTAAGAAAAAAGAAAGAAAAAAAAACACAGAACTAAGGAAAAGGCAGAGATAGATGGTCAAAAAAAAGAAGCAGCATCACAGCACATAAAGGATAAAAGCATGTCGTGAATGATGGTGCCATGAAAGAATGAGTCAGACAAACAGAGAGAAAGAGAGAGAGAGAGAGAGACAGACAGACAAAATATTTCATATTAATGAGAAGTGGTTGCATGAAAGGGTGCGTTATTAAAGCTATTAAAGCACAGCTGCGCACTTCTTCTGTGTTTAAACACTCACACCAGCACATGGCAGATACAGCGTCTGGATCAGTAAGGCCTCAGATTAAAGTGTCTTATACAGAATTCTGCACAGTTTACAGTATGTGTGAGATGTGAGACACTTGCTGCAAATGTTGGATGAGAATTCTTTATGGTCGCTCTCACAATCAGCAGGTTACTATAGTATGCATATCAGGTTGCATTCTATTGTTTTGAGTGAAAAAGTGGCTCATTCTTGTTAAAGAACTCACCTTTAATATTCAATGTTCAACATCACTCAATTCACAAACAAAAAAGAAAAATAACAACAAAAACACACAACTGAACACACACTGCTTATGTTGCTATTATACACATGAACATACAGAACTGGTGCTAAGAAAAACAGAATGCTTAAAAAAAATTAAGTCCAGGAAGTCACCTGACCTCATCCTGACCAAACTTAATTCTGTCACTTCTGTCACCAAGTCGAATAAAAAGCCTAGATATATAGACAGATAGACAGATAGATAGCTGGATGGATGGATGGATGGATAGATAGATAGACAGATTGATAAACTTGGACTATAGGCTTAGAAAGTGCCATAATGTGCCACAACTGTATGAACTATTATCAAGCTTCATGGAAGACTGAGGCAAAATTATCCAAAACATCCTCCTTACACAATACAGTCTTATCAAACTCATTTATCAAGCATGGTGTTCTGATTAGAATTTGCTCATTGAAAAATGTCTTTGGAGGCTGAAGCTATAATTAGTAGTGGTCTGATAAAAACTAGTCAATTAAACAGTGATAAAGACAACATGATTAAGAAAAAAGAAAATATACAGTTTTTCTGCTTTGTGCCACATACAAGTGTAAACATGAATATCGTCATTTGGAATCAGCTGCATGCCCTTTTACATTTATTTCCCGGTAGGTTGCACAACGATGTGCAATACTTCAAGGATACAGAACGGTGTTTAAATTTATATGGTGACTAACTGGATGAATGTTTCAGCACAATCTAGTGCTAAAACATTTTAGAAGAGCTGGGATTATTATAACAGTAAAGGTATATGAAATATGGAATGGGATGGTCAAAAGGCAAATATGACCCAGTGTCCACAAACTTTTGTTCATATAGTGTATAAAGGGAAAAATATGATCGTATGAAAAGTTTGTCAGCTGTTGACGTGAGAGAGAATATTTCCAAACCTGGAGATTTTACACTAGTTTCTACTATATACACAGGTTCTACAAAGCCTCATTTACTATTACTATTTAGCTAATGCTAAAGATCTTTTAGACAATAGAGAATGAGAAGAATATCCAGACTAATTTGAACTGACAGGAAGGCTACAGTAATTATTCAAATAACTGTGAGCAGAAAAACACATGACCTATTTCAGGCTTACTTTCAAGTTTTTCGTGTTCCCAACAAAGTGAACAAATGTATTCATTAAAAGGTGCAACATATGATTTCTTCTGACTAAAAATATGAATAAACTGGAGAATACATAGAACAAGCGATAACAACAGCACTTTATATTCTCACAAATCATTATTAGCTGGATTGTGTGGGCTTATTGTGTTACACAGTGTGTTAGAAAGCAAGAAATGTTACAAAAGGAACAATACAAGGAACAATAGCAGGGCAGACATAACAATTGGATGGGTTTAGAGGTGAATTATAAGCGAAGAATGCATGTAGAAGTCCAGAAAAGCATTTCCCACATTAACATGGAGAGCTATTAACTTCCTTGTTTCGAAGATACACGTCAACTAGCAGCCTTGTACAAGGGTACATGTCAGAGCACATAGCTTGGTTCTGAGACATTCCTGGTTGTTTCATGCCTCGTATTTTAAAGGAGATAGCTGGTGACTTCACCTGCTTGGGTTGATAGCAAAAAATAGTCCAAAAAGGAAAAAAAAATTGTTGCACTGCAATGAGAGACTAATGTTGCAGACCCAGAAGATGTTAAGTTATATAAGAAGTATGAAAAGTAAACAAGTGGTCAGAGTACAGTATGGTTGACACCAGACGGACAAAGGTAATCACTACCATTCTAAAAATAATTGCTTAGTCACTTATTAAAAAGAGCGTGAGAGGGAGAAAAGACGCCCACTTCTTCCCCCTTTTTATTTACCCCCCCCCCATTTCTGCTATGTCGGCTTCGCTCGGTTGTTCTCTCTCTCTCCTTCTCCTCCCACCAATATTTCTCTCGTTCTCTGGGCCGTCTCTCGCCCACTGAGCTCGCGCAGTTCCCTCGGCAACCGATCTCCTACATGCATGAGAGAAATGCGTAATAGAGAGACTCAAAAGAGAGAGAGACAGAGAGAGAGACAGAGAGAGAGAGAGAGAGAGAGAGAGAGAGAGAGAGAAGCTAATATATCATCACAATCTTACATATTCAACAGTTTGGGAAACTAAGAGACGCCATGAAATCAGTCGCTTATGTATGTATGTGTGTGTGTGTGTGTGTGTGCGTGCTTGCACCCAACTGTCCCTCATCATCATCCTCATCAACAGATTTGGATATTTCTCCTTTGACTCAAATTAGTCCTATTACTTAGTGGGCGTTTTGTTTCTGATTAAACGCACACGGAGGATTTCATGACAAGATTGCAATTTAGATCCCGCGAAATTCAGTCTGGGATTTGCGTCTTAATTATGGGAATTGTTAAACTGGGAGCTAGGTTATAATCATGTGTTTTGTATTCTATAATAATTAACATGGAAACAAGGATGACTGATGGCGAGAATTAGAAACAAGTAAACCAATAACTACAAAACATATTTTGCAAATAATTCACACACTTTCATGGCTGTATCTATATTCAGTGAGCCCTGATAGCACCAGAAGACCTGCTGGCTCAAGGATCAGGTTAGGTTAAAGTGACAAATGTGCGGTTTTACACCAACAAGATGCTGAAGCAGCAGGTAGTCCTGTAAAAGGGCTCCTGCAGAAAGTACTCCCGAAAATACATTCTCTTTAATATTTGAGGTTTCTTTCATTTGCTTTCACATGAGGATGTTTGAGTCATAAATACAATTCTTTTAAAAAAGAAAAGAAACTGGTTCAGAGTGACAAATCATAGCTGTGGGAACATGTGTCTTATTCCCACCCCCAAAGTGAATTGTGAGCAGATGTAGGCTGCGAGTGAGAGATAGGATGGAGTGAATGTGTCACATCCGCGAGCTTACGCATAGCTTTTGTGTGCCTTCAATTGCAACACCTCGCATGCTCTTTTAATAGGCATCTCTTCGTTCTGCATGGGTTTCCTCAAGGTTCTCCGTTTTCTTTCCCTACTGTCAATAACATGGGAATGTGGGTTGTTGGATTACCCCTAGGTGTGAATGAGTATGTGAATGTGTGTATGTGTGTGTGTTCTTGGTACTCTATGGTGTACTGCTGTCCCATCTGGATTGTGTTCCTTCCTCCTGCCCTGTGCTCTTGCTTCATTTCAACAGTTTCTCTGGGAATTGACTTCATAACCATATTCATAAATCAGACCTGGACAAAGTGTGAAAACCCAACCCACTGAGAAAAAGTCAAGACAAAATGTTTCTGTCAGCTGACAGGATGTATGCATGTATGTGTGTGTGTGTGTGTGTGTGTGTGTGTGTGTGTGTGTGCTACTTCTCTTGCATAGCCTCAGGGTATGGTACTGAAGATGATTACAAGTTTCATGTCAGTGTACAAGGTCATAGCTAAGACACATCCTCATTTCCAGTTTGGAAGCTTTACTGTCAGAGTCACTGACCCTCCAAATGGGCAAACCCAATTTCTTGCTCATACTATCTAAGGGCGGTTTGCTTTGCCGCGATTTGCCCAGGATTGCTCCTCAGGGATAAATAGACATAATTCACTCATTATTTCATTTTACATTTTATAAAGCTGTTGAGACAATGTCCATTGCGAAGGTGTTATAGAAATACACTTCAAATAAATTGATTTGAAAAAGGCATCACATTGGATTACCTATTGTGATTTTCTAAAGGTTGAGCATTTTTAAATAAAATGTTAATGTTTAATGCATCAATTGTGATTGTCCTGTTAAACTCAACCTGTTTGGAGGATTCAAAATTAAGTTTATCACATGGAAAATTTGTTGGCACATGTCATCTCCAGAGAAAGCTTCACAAACTTCATTTGGAATCCTCCAAACAGGCTGACTTTAACTTTTGATAACTGATGCATTAAACTTTAACAAAACATACATCTTCAAGTCCTTCTGTTTCATCACAGGTCAAACGAACAGCAGAAAACACCACATGTCACACTGTTTGTGAACTAGAAATGCTTTGTCTAAAGTTATGGCTCTGGTTTCGTGTGAGTGCGTAGGCAGCAGTAGTAGCGCATCTGTGAATGCATGGCTGACTGGCTGCTAAAGCCTCCGAAATCTTTCCTTACAGCTTTAATCTATGTTTATGTTTTTGTGAGAAGGGGTGGCATTTATACTTGTGTTGTCTATGTGTGTGTGTGTGTGTGTGTGTGTGTGTGTGTGTGTGTGTGTGTGTGTGTGTGTGTGTGTGTGTGTACAAGAGCCAAAAGATCAATCAGAAGAGTGACAACAATCTGTGGCTGCAATTGTTCTTTTCTCAAACTGCTGTAGAATAGAGCAGTATATGCTTTGCTGTGTAACCTGAATTACAGTCCTACAGTCCCCAAACACACACCATCAATATCAGACAGCTGTGATGCTACTCACTGGATACCTGCTACACATTTCTATTAGCACCACTTAGCACCTTTGATGTGCAACATCATCCCTGCACCCTCTCTACGACTTGGGCAATTCAGGCTTTCCAACAAACACCATGACACAGGACTGACATTACTAAATCACTTCCACCAAATATTCCATATATAGTTTATCCTTACAGTGAAGTATGAAAGAATAAAACACATTAACATTTGTTTGATTACGGTGCGTAGAGATAATGAGATATAACTAATGAAGATCTAGAAAGGATTTGATGCCATCATTACGCAACTGACTTTTGAAAGACATGAATGAGTAATCTATCTAAGCTTTAAGAGGTGAGGAGGATGATATCTCTCTTATAACTCCTGCACACACACACACACACATACACAGATAAGTGTCTGTGGGTGGGAAGAAGGAGGGGGGAGCTTCGAACCCTCCAAACTGCCAGAGGGAAATCTTCTGTTTCCACAGCAACAGCATTATTCACACCACACTTCGCTTTGCAGAGTGTAAAAAGGGACATAAACATTTTTAGACTCTCAATAGGCCAAAGTGGAAAATGTAATAAAGTAATGGACACATATTAACAATCTATTTCCTTTTCCCTGTCCCTGTCACATACACACTCTCACTGCTACACAGACCTAACGTCCTCTGCTCAAGTTATTATGATCAGTTAAATAATTAATGTTTACGCTCTTTATTATTTTTGTTATGTTTTTCACAAACACATACCACCCTTCTAATAATATGAACCTTCAAATGGAACCAAGAAACGTTTCCCATATAAGCAAAACTGTCAAGCATTTGGGAAACATTTTATCACCGCCAAGATGTACAAACATGCTCCTGTGTATGAAAACACACCTACAAGCACAGTCTTATCTGGCAATCTCTTCTAATAAAAAACAACCAAACAATAATCAGCTTGTATTGTGTATGAGTGTATTTTCACATTTGTTTGTTTTCATGCAGATATCATTAGATCCAACACCACAAGGCGAACACAATTGCTTTATGTTGTGTTTATGTGTGAACACCCAGTTTTGGAAACCCATGTGGTTTATATAATATCATAGAGGGTACGTTCCAGAAGGTAAAATATCTTGTTCGTGCCAATCTCTGATAATTTATCAAGCAAAAGAACAAATGACAATCTCTTTAAAAGAATTTGAATTTATTCCTGTTTATATTTATTCTGAATCATGCGAATGATGTAACTGGCTGTTCACTCTCGGTGCCAAACCGTACAAGGAAGAGTCAAATGAGGCAGAAAAGCTGGAACAGCTCATGCTATAGCTCTTAAAGCCAGAATAATAATTGTTGCTCTAGCTTTTATCTTCCTCAAAACATTATTTAGTTACAGAGTTAACATGAAAAGTAAGGCTTGGATTATTAAATATTTTGTGTTTTAAAAAATAAGTTGCACCTTCAGCTCACTCTTGGCTAGATATCTTGGATTATGATCAGCTTCTGCTTTGCTTGCTAGACCACACTGCTACTCATGGTGGGGATGTGAAGGATAGAAGGAGGAGATGTGAAGCTGGTGTTGTCACATTTTAAATTGCTGTGTGCCAGTGTCTCTCAATTTCTTTCACCTGCTAACTTCCATGCACTAGCTAACTTTATCCATTTAAAAAAACAGATAAGAAGCAGGCAGGGTAAAGGCTAGCACAAGACCAACATATTGGCTAGCGCTGTTCTGACTGACAGAAGAGAGAGTATTGCCGACCCTCTCGCCCAGACAGCATGGCCAATTTTGCTCTCTTGGACTACTGAACACTGATGGCGTCATTAGGAATGGAACATACAATACATGCTTTTCTCCTCTAACACCAGAAGTTTCTCAGGGATTGGATTTAAAGACCACAGGGATTGGATTTAATGCTTTCTGAGAACAGTCACAAGTGTAACTTCAGAAATATCAGGACATTCTCACATTGTAACTGCTCAAGTTATGTGAGTTATAAATGAAGAGTTGATAGTTGTATCAGATTAGTTGACAGCAATAATGTATCACAAATTTATATGGAGTTTTATCCAGTAGAGACTATTTTGTTGCAGTATATATATATATATATATATATATATATATATATATATATATATATATATATATATATATATATATATATATATATATATATATGTATGAAACAGGGAAAATGTGACCAAAATGTCAATCACAGGTGATAATGGGTAAGATGACATACAATTCCATGTAGGATATAACTTACAGACTGAATGGAAAAAAGACTTTTATTATCATTGCTTTTTAAAGAGCAGTGGGAAAAAAGATGAATGCTCAGATACCAGTGTTAAACCACAGTGTTTGGGAATCACTGTTAAACAAGCTGTGATGTAAACTTAGTTGTCCACATACGCTCCTCAAGCAAATACCGAAAATAGCAGGGAGTGGGAGGAAGGAAAAGGAGGGACAGTGTTAAAAATAGAAGAGCCACAAGTTAGAAGAGAGCCTATAGTGAAAATGCTGACAATAAAAGCTTCCCCAGGTGGAGGCGCCGAAGATAATTCTGTAAGCTCTTATAAAGCCTGGGCCAAACTAGAGGATAATCAGACTGGTCATAAAGCCAAGTACCCCCTGATGAAAATCACAATATGTTTCCAGATGTTAGGATGTTCTTTAAAGATCATCAGTGACTACACTGTAGTGTTGGGTGTGCAAAATTAGTCTTGATCTCTTTTATATGTATTCCAATTTTGACAGTAATGTATGATTAAAATGGCTTGACATCCTGTAGTGTTTTGTGTGGAAATGTGATATAAAAACAATATAATGTATAAAAGTAAACTAGTAACAGCCATATTGAGCAGTTGTCCTTCATTTTTCATTTAGAGTCAGATGCAAGTTCTGCATGCTGGGAACACTGACTGAGAATGATTTCTGAGTTGTTTTGCGTAAGGATTTGATTCACAACTTAAATTCATGTTATTACATAAGTGCTATCTTACATTCTTAACACTGATTCAAATTATATAAAGGCTGCTATTGACTTACACCAAAAAGATCAGGTAAGGATGTTTCCTTACTTGACTAAAATTAAGCAAAGTTTCACCACTGATTGAAGGATGTCACTGTTTGAGGTTTGACTCCACACATATTCCTTCTGAAATCATCAGTTTGGTTTTTAATAACCAAGACAACAATCATTTTGTTTGAACAATAAGCATAGTTAAAGATAAAAGAACCAAATCCCAAATCATTCTACTGTGATAATCATAAACTGTTTCAATTACCAAAAGAATTTAAGTGAAATTAAAAGGAAAGTACAACTAAGTTTTCTTCTTCTTCTGATATAGTTTTTTTCCAGCGGCCATTTAATCTCAAAACAAATCCAAACTCACACAAAATGGTTCATGTTTTTAACATGAACACTGATAACACAGGTTGAACAAAAGACGACAACCTACAAAAGTGGTCTCTGAAGGACGTAGTGTCTGATTTTGTGCTCTTTAAAGGTATCTTGAGGTTAAACTTGGGCAAAACTGAATGCATAATCCAATGTAGTTCAATCACGAGCAGCTGACACAAAGCAAAGTATACAGTAGTAATTAACACTCCTGTGCGACAGCCTCAGTAATTAAACATTCCCATCCTCTGTCATGGTGTATATGTCAGCACTTTATACAGTATAGGATGAAGGCTGGATTGTACTTCTGTGCTGAAACGGATTTGTATATTTGTGTTGCCATGCTGAGAAGGAGTTTATGGGTAAATGTAGCGTGCAGAAGCACACTGACGGGATGATATGCAGTCCTCCAGAATCTTCACAGTGTGATTTGCAGTGTGGGAGGTGTGTCTGTGTGCATACCTGAAAAAAAAACACGATGAGAGGTTGTGAACCCTGTCTTGAACCACAGGATTTATCAAGGATTTCATGGTAATAATGCCAGGATCATTATTTAACCTGATCACAAACCCAGAATCTAATACTATATAGCGCTATAATGAGTATGATTCAAGATGGTGCAATGCACCTCTGTACTAGAAGTATGGTTAGCATTATCCTTTCTGAATCCTGGAGACTGTGACATTACACAAATTAACTGTGAACACAACTAGTGTGCATTCTGTCCTTCGACACCAAATCCCATAGATGAAACTTTGCTGAATTTTAGTCAAGTAAGGAAAGATGATGTGCAACATTAGAATCTTATCAATTATCCAGTTTGAGTGAGTATGATCCAAAATGGAGTCTTAGATTCCAGGTGCTAGCTGACCTAATGTTAAACCAAATGTTTTCTGGATTGAGGTTGTGCATTCTTAGATCACATTTTTCTGCTAACTAGATTTAAAGAGTGCTTATTTGTCAGCTAAAACCAGCCTGGCCATTTTCTACTGACCTCTCTAATAAACAATGCATTTTCCGCCCACAGAACAACTGTTTATTGGATTGATTTTTGTATAAACCCTGTAACCTGTTGTTTACTGTTGTGCGAAAATTTCCAGAGATCAGCTGATTCCAAAACAATGTCATCTGTTAGCAACAACCATGCCAAGTTAAAGCCAATGAGATCGAAATTTTCTTCAACTTGATGTTTGATGAGAACATTAGCCGAAGCTCTTGACCTTTATCTGCATGATTTTATGAACTGGGCTGTTGCTACATAATTAGCTGATTTGATAATTGCATGAACAAGCAGGGATACAGGTGTTCATAAATTGTTTGCTAGTGTACATACTGTATAGTATGTAGCGATGTATGTAACAATACAGCAATTACATTGCTAATCAGCACTCCTTAGCCTATTCACAACACTTATTCTGACAGTGTGACACTGTAAGCAATAGGTCAGAGTTTTACGTTTAACTGCACATTGATAAAGAGACAAGGAGAGAGAGAGAGTATCAATGGTGCTGCATCTCTCATTACAATGAACTTCTCCCTGGTACAGAGTTTACTGAATTGTATGGACATATGTTAAACAGAGGAAAAGATGAGTAATAAAAAAGGCTGCAATGCCTTTAGTCCAAGAATGTTGAGGAGACTGCTATACTTTTATGACTATTTGCCTAATACAGGTTCAGTAAGTCTACGCCCACATCCACAGATTTTGAAATAGGAAATTTAATCTTAAAGATTATTAAAATATTGTCTGCTTAAATATTAATGCTTTGCATTAAAAGTGTGAAGATTTTCTTAGTCCTAACAAAAAGGCGATATTACTGTTTTCATCACTTATCTGCAGTAGTTACCTTCAGACCTGTCATTTATAGGACTGCTTTCCATTTTAAGATGGAAAAGGAAAAGTGTGAGGGGACAATGTGTGCACCACATACGTCTTTCCAGCACAAATCATTTGTAGAGATGTAGTGGGGTTTTAATAAATTGGGGTTTTAAATTTCTGATAAACACGCCTTGTCTGCTGAACTGTACGATAAATGACTCTATGTTGTCAACTCTCAACTGACTTAACTGTATAATTCCACTATCTAGTTCCTAGATAATTAAAACTCCCACCATGTGTATTATGTAGAACATAATTTTGGTAATCATATTTTGTTGTACAGAAGACTGAAATTATACCAGAGATAATATAGTCTATTCATTAAATTGGAAGAAATATGGAGTAGGGCATTTTTAGGACATTTTTTCACATATTAATGTGAGAGAATACACATTTTCAGATCATTCATTCATTCATCTTCTACCGATTTATCCGATCTTCCCTCGGGTCACCGGGGGATCTCACTGGGGGGCAGGATATGCCATGTATGGGGTGCCAACTCATACATATTTATAATTTACTGGCGCACACACACACTCACATTCACACACATTTATACACTAGAACACTATACTAAATACAATACCCCCATCCCTGGAGGTGTGAGACGAACGTGCTAACCACTAAGCCACCATGCCCCCATTTTCAGATCAAATGCTACTATTTCAATTAAGTATGGAAAGTTATAATGAAATCGTAGGTAGATGAAAGGCTGGAACTGACACTTCTTGTCATACGAAACATGAAAGAAGAAAAGCAAAAGTGTCCTAATAATACAAAATACAAATAAAAAAGGCAAAAATTGAAAGAAAAAAGTCAAGATCATACACAGTATACACTGAAAGTGAAATAACTCTTTCAGACTCATAATGAGGAGAAAGAAAATACATTTCACTACAGAAGTAAACAAAAACAGATAGCAACAGTAGATAGTTCAATCAATTGGAAGCTGGTGTCATTAGCAGCTGAGGATTCTGGCAGATGTGGTGATTTTGAAAACTACTGACTTTTTTCACACAAGCCATTGACTAAACTTTTAAAACCACTTTATCAAGAATATATGAGGTACTGCACTTATTTACACTGAATAAGAGTGTGTGTGGGAAAGAATAATAAATTGGACTCGATACTAAAATAAATTCAGTATAAATTCCCTGTCCTATGTTGAATATTTAGACAACACATTTCAGTATTAATTAGTTTTTTACTGAAATTCTTAAAATATAGATCCATTGTAAGGACTAGATGGAACATAATGGAGAGGACAGTTACACAGAGGAGGAGAAGAGAGAGAGAGAGAGAGAGAGAGAGAGAGAGAGAGAGAGAGAGAGAGATATCCTGGCATGCCGGATGAGCCTGCTGAGGAGCCTGTGTCACTGGTAGCAGTTAAAAGCAAACCGCAGGTCAATAATTAGCACTGTCAGTATTACCATGACCTTCTGCTGATGAGCTAAGAGAAGGAGAGTGCTACTAGGAGGGAGAAAAGCCACAGGAGACAAAGAAAGTGACAAGGAAAGAAGAGATAACCAGAAGGAAGAATAGATGGAATTCAAAGCAGGAAAGGAAAAAGCCTAAAACAACGGTGTAATAGTAAATGTGGGGGTGGAAAAGAGAGCGACCTCTTCCCAGCATGCACCATTCTTAAAGTGAAACGGTGGGACACAGGCTGATTCTCCATCTGTTATCGGCAGTGTCAGAGAGAAAAAAAGGGAAAGGAGGAGTTCAGGTAGAAAAACTGACTGAAAGACAAGACAGATGGCAGAGATGAAAGAGAAAGTTAAGGGAAAGCAAAGATAAAAATTTGATGAAAATTTCTACAGCAAGAAACTCACTCCTATGTCATTATAATTACATTTGTTAGATTCTTATGCACATCACCCAGGAGCAAAAAATTAAATTGCAGAGATATAAGAGCAAAAAGAATTTACGAGAGGAATGTAGCTTGCTGCAAGGCAACAAAAGAAGACATTCCTAAAATAACTCTGCTCTACAAGAGACTAAGATACTTGCCTGTGCATTGAATCGTCCAAATCTGATTCCTACAACTACAAGATATATACTTTCATTAATGCAAGTGCTGTCATGTTATATAAGAGGTTTCTTATGCAATACCGTATAATGACTATAGACATATAAACAAATGCGCACATAAACAAATCTGTGATCTCTGTACTACTGAACCAGCTCCACGGCATCTGACACCTACATAAAGAACTGTTATGTGTTACTTACTAATGACTAACTCGCCTCGTGGGAGTACAGGGAAAAAAGGAGGGGGCGAACACGTGTAACAATGTATGTGTAATGAGTGTGACGCACAGAGGTGTGAATGAATATTAATCATAATTTTTACGTAGATGCCTTTGAACGTAAAAGCTATGATGTACTGTATGCAGTATGATGGAGTTTTAGTGGCATGTTAAAAAAAATGAAGATTATTAGAAAGTAGCCAAAATGTTTTGAGAAATAAATTTCAGCAACTAAAGATTAAAGTGGTAATATTTTGAGAAAAATCATAGAATTACGATAAATAATGATAATTAGTAAATGGACAATTTACTATGTAGCAAATTGCATGTATTCACAAACAAAACATCAGAGACACTTTGACACTTTTGTGCAGTCTGGTGTATATACAGTAGATTGGTTAGATCTGCGAGACCATGAGGATGTTGATCAAATAAATAAACTGAAACTGAGTTGCACTTTGGGGTTCAAATATTTTTAGTTTCTTCTTTAACTGACTAAAACATAAATCTCAACTCCCTGTTCAAATCAGTTTATCTCTTTACATTTTTATCATTTGATTTGTGTCTAACAAATGAAATTCAATTACCGTCGGGGAAAAAAGTAAAAATATTTGTGAAATGTTTTACTGGAGAAACTTTTAACAACTGAGTAGTATCCAGGGATGCAAACATTCACAGGATTCTTGTAACATAAAGCACCATTATCAATGTGACAAGGCATGAAACTTTAATAGAGCCATTTTTAGCATATTAGATACAGGATTAAAAATTTATGTAAGCATAATGTGATTGAATTTAATGAACATGGGTAATTTAATGACATAGATTTTCAGTAAATTCCCCTGTCTATAAAATTACTCATTTGAAATAAGAAATTCACTTAAATAGTCTTCTAGTATTCAAAGGTAAAATCATGAGAGAGATTAAAATGTTTGATTTTAAATTCAAACCAACATATACCGGGTGATGTTTCCTGGGATGTTTTTGAAGCCATCACTAAATACATCGACCAGGCATAAAATGCTGAAATTATAACAATAAGAACTGTGAAATGATTGACACATTATATCTTCTTCATGGCACATGTTAGTGGGCATGTTATATTAGGCAGCAAGCAAACATTTTGACCCTCAAAGTTGATGAGTTAGAAGCAGGAAAAATGTGCAAGAGTAATAATTTGAGTGAGAGACAAAGATGGCTAGATGGCTAGATGTCTTGGTCAGAACTTCTTCAAAACTACAGGTCTTGTAGTGTGTTGCAGGTCTGTGATTAGTGTCTATTAAAAGTGTCCAGGGAAGGAACTGTGGTGAACTGGGGACAGATAAGGTTCACTGATGCACAGATGGGAAGCGAAGGCAAAAGACAAGCTACTCTAGATGAAATTGCAGAAGAGTTTAATGCTGTCAATAGTCATGTTATGCCTGATTGGGGGTTGTAAAGTTATGCCTAAGCCCAATGTTACCAGGAGGTTATAGCAGTCAAAATTTTCCATTGTAAATGATAATCAGAGCTCTTCATGTGAAGCGAGATATCTTTGTCCAGCTGACTTTCAGACACTAATAAGTGAAAGAATGAGAGTGAACCATTGTGAAGAACCAAGAAAAAGACTTAAGAGGAAGCTATGGGGCTGAGCTGCAGCTGGCTGCAATAAGAGAGCAAACATAATTATACAAGCTGAGAGGGCTGCTTACTGTGGCAAGCAGGAAGACATGCTGAGGCTCACTCTCTGTAGTTGTTCCTTTCATTAGGGCACATTTCACCCAATAACACAGGAAATCATTGGCAAACAACTTAACCTTTCAGTGATTAAGACAAAACTTGATATTTTTTTTCCAATGTGGGGAGACTTCGGTCAACATATGCAAATTATTTATCAATATTAAAGAGGGCATACTGTTGGACAAAAACACCAAATATCAGTTATTTGCCATATTGCTCAGACACAGGAATACACATTAATCAAAGTAATATGATCTCTTAAGACATTTTATATATAGAAATCCCATACATAATTTATAAGCACTTCTTTCAGACACACGCACACTATTCTTTCGGTCTTCGTGAGGATTCTCCATTAAAAATCATTATCAGTTTGGTAAATCCACGATGTGCTACACCTATTTTTTTTTTACAGCAGCAGCTAAAACATTCAGGAGCTTTTTTTTCTGGTCCCAACCAAGATATAAAACCATGCCAAACACGCACACACACACACACACACACACATACACACACACACACACACACACACACACACACATACATACACAAATGCCTCACGACCCCTTACAACAAATCAGCATGCTCGTTTAGCACTCCCACACAGCAAAGGCAGATAACTCTTTCTCTGCATTTCTTTATGCTGCACACACTCACATTCACACAAGTGCAAATTATAACAGCAGCCCACACGGTTGCTAGCTATATATCGAATAAAGGCATTTCCAAAGTAATCAGAGGAAAGTAAAATTCGAGCCTATACCAATCCTCAAAAGCCATCAATATACACTGGATTAAACGAGATGTAAAAAGTGAATATGATATATGTTGGTGCATGACATACTTCGTTAAACCTTGCAGACAGTCACAGGTCAGAATCCTTCACGAAACCGGTGATCAGATACCAACACTCTGATAATGTAGTGTTTACAACAGGAGCGATACAACATAGATCCAATGAGAGCTACTTACTGCCTCCGTAAAGTAGCTGTGCTGTTGGTTCCAGTGCTGTCGTTCCTCTCCAGCCTTCCCCTCTCTTTGTCCACAGGAGCCGAACCACATGATAGGCCTCGGCTCAGCTTCGTGTGGGTCCTCCGAGCGGGGCCAGGAACTGTCGATGATGGAACGTTACTGTTGCTGTTTTGGTGAACACTGTTGGCGTTGTGGTTCGTCAAAGACGACGGTCCGCTGGGCTTTGAATTTTGTTCATGATTGTGGTTCTGTGTGGAGTTGTCGGCTCCTGGTTTCCTGTCCAAACGGAGGTCCTTGTTCTCCTGGTTGACTCGGTCAAGCTGTGTCTCCAGCTCTTCAATGCGTCGCCGTTGTGTCTCCAGCAGCTTGGCCTGGTTCTCAATGATATTATTGAGCTCCAGGAGGTACTCCACAGCCCGGCTAGGGCTATCTGGGTTTGACTCCATGTCCCAGACCTTGAGGCCAGGGGCTAAATCAATCCTGGAAAGTGCAAATTTCAACCCCCCCCACTGAAAGAGTCAAGTGGGGGGGTTCGACTAAATATAGGATAATCGTTAAAGAATGGCAACTACCACCGTTCAACTAAAGTGACCGCAGTTACAGTCCAGGCCATCATCCATATCAATGCCCTAAAGCATAATGGAGATCGATATTGGAGCAATAATTACGAGAAAAATCTTCATCAGTGTAGCTGCAGAGTCAATACGAGATTTCACATCTCCTCAGACGAGCATCATTCAGCTGCTTGTACTGAACAAATGTCCTAAGGAAAGTATGTAGGGGGTAAAAAGGGATTTCTTGGCCCCCTTCAGCACTTAAATCCATTAAAGAACAAGTGTGGTGAGTAAGGAAATGCTCAGATACTGACTCAATAGAAAAAGTCAGTCCACCATTTTGCTGGACAGAGAACAAATTCTCACACACTGAGCTTCTGGAGGAGGCCATAAACAAGAACAATAATGGGCGGAAGAGTCTTTGAGGATTGAATATTTAAAAAAAAAAAAACACTTTTGCTTATAAATTAGCACAAAAATTCGTATGAAGAAGAAAAAAATGAGTAAAATAAAATATAATATTTAAAATTTTAAAATTTCCGTGTTTTTTACTCACAAACCTTCGTTATTCATCCTCGTCCTCACCCCATGGTTCTCGGGTTCGAGGCTGACCGTTAGTGTTTTGTTTTTGTTTGTTGTTGTTGTTTTTTTTATTCCAATTCAGCGCGCGTTTCCCGCCTCTTCCCCACTCACAGGTAACTCGCAGCGAGACCCCGCACCTGGCACGCGCGGGTTCAACGGCCCACGCGCTTCCCGCCCTTTACCCACTCGCAGGTGACTCGCGGTGAGATCCCGCAGCTGGCACGCGCAGGCTCAGGAGCGCGCATGTTCAGTCTTTCCGCGCAGGTAACCGCAGTGTCAAAATCCTCTCTCTCTCTCTCTCTCTCTCTCTCTCTTTATTTAGCAGAAAAGTGTGAGTAAATAAAAAATACGCGTCGGAAAGTTCAGGCGGTGAGTCGTTAAACGTGTAAACCAGTATCCATTTGGTCATTTCTCTTTCTACAGTCCTTTATACTCATTCGCAGGTCCCGCTTTTCCGCTGTAAAAAATCGACAGTCCTTGTTCCACACACTCACACTGCGGAGAAAAAAGAGACGCGAGTGGAGGAACGAAGCGAGAAACAGAAACCGCTCCACGGACGCTAATAGCGCAGCTTCTCCGCGTCACGACTCGCGTGGCTGCTTCACAGGTGCGTCTCCTACCTACACGCGCACTCCTGTTGGTCGAGTCGTCCATCCATCTCAGTGCTGGTAAAACATCATCAAACATCACCAACACACACACACACACACACACACACACACACACACACACACACACACACACATAAACACTCACGCTGTTTTCAAGTAAACACCCAAAAGTCTTTTAGGTGCTGAGATAAAGAAAGTCACGCTGAAATATATTCCATTCCCAAGCCACTTTTGTGATGACATTCGCTGAAGTCATGCGTTCTCTCTTCTGTCCCCCTCGATCTCTGCTTTTCGCCTTCTACATCATATATATAAATATAAAAAACATATTTTTTGCCTTCCCCCTCCCCTCCCTCCCTCCCTCTCTCTCCCCTCTCTCTCGCTCTCTACCCTGAATTTACATACACAAGTCTAAAGGTAAAATCCACCGTTAAACATTTCTATATAATCATACTTCTGATGTTTTATTTAATGCATTTGGAAGACACCCTTATCCATAGCAACATACAGCTGAATGTTAAGGGCCTTGCTCAAGGGCCCACGAGTGGTAGCTTGTTGGTGGTCTGATTTGAACCTGCAATCTTCTGGTCCAGAGCCCAATGCCTTAACCACAGCTCTACCACCTACCACGTTCCCTTATTTCTAGTGTTTGTGAGTTGCTGGTGTGTTCTCATTCCAGAGAGAAGAGTTGTGTTCTGTAACAACTTTACAGCGAGATGTTGCTGGTCGAGATATAACGGTGATTAAAATGCTAGAAAGGTAGAAAGTTGCCTTTTTACACTACAGTACTGTGCAAAAGTTTTAGGCAGGTGTGAAAAATATATTTCTAATTTCTAATTTATATTTCTGAAAGCATTATTTGTTTACATCATTTTTTTGCACAGTACTGTATTATATACCAGACTGGTTGGATGAAATCAATTTTATAGGATGTCTTTGGATGCAGTGGCCCTATAAGGCATCTTAAATGGGCTGGTATTGAATTTTGACCTCAACCCTATTGAACTCCTTTGGGACGAATTGGAATTATGTCTCTTTCAATGCCTTTGTAGCTGAATGAGCACACTCCAAAAATTACTGGATCATCTTCCCCGAAGAGTGGAGGTTATCACAGCAAATTGGCTCTAAATGTGGAACGGAATGTTTAAAAGGTAGTATTAGGTGTCTACAAACTGATGACCATATAAGATATCAGTTCGTTTTCACTGTTGCTTCTTTTCAACTAAAAAACAACAGCTGCTTGTTTTCATTTCCAAACCTCATTTTCCCAAGTAACCATGTCAACAAGACATATAATGTTATTGTAATGGAACCAGCAAATGTTGTACTGAATATGGAGTAGTTCCATGTATGATCAGAGTTATAGCACAGGCTCAATGTTGAAATTAGGACAAAATTTGAAGATCTGCATCTGACTAAATGTACTGCATCGGTTGCTTTCGTGGAGAGGAATTTCCAATTAAGTAATGCTATTATTAGTAGGGTAATGCAATTGCAAATCTGTATTAGAAAAACATTTGATGTAATAATTTGGCAATGTTATATAAGCCATTGGTTTGACTCTGTGTGTCATGCCCATGTTTTCTGGTATAGACTAAGCATCCATATAAATGCACAAGTAATTATCGCATAAGGATAATGTACAACACAATCCTCTGTATAACTGCATTATTCGTTAGATCTCAAAAAGTCAATTAGGAAATATAAATGTGGGTGGCATACAGCATAAAATAAAGTGGATATGTAAATTGTTGTGAAGGAAACATATAATTATTTTGGTATTTTTATACCCCTTATCTCCCCTTCATAATAGCTATGCTCAACTGGGGATAAACAAGTCAGTGTAAAATAACATGTCAACCATTGCTTCATCCTCCACTTGCTTAATTTACATTTACATTTGCGGCATTTGGCAGACGCCCTTATCCAGAGCGACTTACAACTGAGCAATTGAGGGTTAAGGGCCTTGCTCAAGGGCCCACTAGTGGTAGTTTGGTGGTTGTGGGGTTTGAACCTGTGATCTTCTGGTCCAGAGGCCGACACCTTACCACTAAGCCACCACCTCCCACCTTAATGGAGAGTTTTTGTAAACTGGTTTTAATGGAAGCGTATATTTCAGCCAGAGTTAGCTTATGGCTGAGATATAACTGTAAAATGGCAATTGCTTATAGTTTCCTAGCTGGATTCTAGTGCATAAATGGCATTGGTTATTCTTCAAAATAAAAAGGAAAACAAAAAGGAAACAGAAATACATTTGAGGCAGGATATCACCTGCTAAGTTTTTACACCCCACTGAATTCATAGAAGCTTTAAAACTATAACCACAGTAGTATGATTATATTAAAGCTCTTTACTGATGCATTGTAAAAAAAAATAAAAACTTTTACATTAAAATAAACAAATAATAAAAAATAAAGTCAATTTTAACAAGTGGATTTGATTTGTAACATACGGACAGACGGAAGTTTGTTCTATACCGTACATTTCCACTTTGATATCTTCAATGCAGCAATTAAATGTTTTACTCCTTACTCCTGTCGTATATCCAGTTCAGTTCAATAAGCATAGAGGAAAAAATCTGACACCTTTTACACTTTATAACTGTATAAGTACATGTACTTGTGTAGTTGTGGCATAGTCAATTTATATGGTCATACGCATGAAGAACTTTGCTTCCATCTGGTGTTGAGATATGCAAGTTGCCCTTTAAAAAAGGATCTTGCAATACACAAATGTTTTAATGGAATATTCTTGTCTGGATTTCATGTCAGTTATTAATAGTGTTTGCCAAGGAAAAATCTAAGGTTTATTTATTGTATATTATATTACTAAGGTTCTGAGGTTTATTTATTTTATATTATATTACTAAGGTTCTTAGGTTTATTTATTTTATATTATATTACCTTATTTTGAATTGAGAATAATTCATCTTAGTTCACAAGCTTTAACATTTTGGCCATTCTTTGAGGTGTTTCTGCTTACTGTGTGTAAAGACTGGGTGTATTTGATAGCTATACTCCTTTGGTCCTCCTGCCAAAAGTGCCATTAATTCGGGCGTTGGCAACATGAAATGGAAAGATGGAAACAATTAAGTATTGTTTGCAATTTTACTTCACATTTACTTCACATTCATTTCAGATTATTTTATTATTTATTACTAACGAAAATGTGCAGCTTCACACCCATTTTTTTCTTGACACCATTCGAAAGAAAAAGTCAATGTTTATTATAGTAGATACATGAATCTTTATTACTTGAATATAATTGTTATTAATTCAATTTTGCATTTTGGTTACATCTGTATATAACAATCAAAAAAAGAAATATAATAATATATATATTATATCCATGTTGATAATAAACTGTACAGCTGTTAGATATTCATATATATATATATATGATATATATATATTATAGATATATATATATATATATATATATATATATATATATATATAGATATATATATATATATATATATATATATATATATATATCTATATATATATATATATATATATATATATATGTGTATATGTGTGTGTGTGTGTGTGTGTGTGTGTGTGTGTGTGTGTGTGTGGGGTAAATACATTTACAGTACATATACATATGTATATATATATATATATATATATATATATATATATATTTATATACCTGTATATATATTTCAAAAAAGAAAAAAGGATAGTAAATGTAAAGCTGCATCTTGCACGTATACTTTATCCTATGATAGGGTTATGAATGCTCTTACTTTACAGCAAACACAGCACACACTGAGACTGATAGCCCAGACCTGCTGGGGGTACGTAGAAACTATACGGCTTATACGAATGCTTTAAAATGGTGACATCATACTGGTTACTAGTATACGTTTGGCATCTGGCACTCTAGTATAATTAAGTACAAAAGTATTGGTTATTTTCTAAACCTACTCCCATCTCATACCTCTGGAGAAAAAAAAAAACATTTAATATGTCCATCTGAGCATTTCTCCTGAGGTATAGGAAAGAACACTAACCAGTTAATAATTAATCTACATTGGTTTAGGGCTGAATAGCAGCATAATACATGTCCATTGCCCTTATTTGATCATTTTGACATGACAATTTAAAGACACAAAACAGAAAAATGTCCCCGTTCTTCAAGATAAAATATTACCTTGACAACCACTTTCAAGAGAGGATTTTACACAGTTTGCAAACAGAGGCTTGTGATTCCAGCTACAAAGATTTTTTGCAGTCTTTGGTAAAACAGGAATAAACAATTAAAACAAACTACTAAAAATTAGTCCATTTCCACGAGGTGCATATCTGTCCAGTGTAAAAAGTCAAAAGAAGGAGGAAGGAGATGGAGGCATGTCATGAATGTGTTGTGTTGGAACACAGAGGGCACTTTCATTTACTGTTTCATGATCTCTGAGTTTGGGATTAAAATGTGTAGTGACACAGTGGCTGCTGGCTATTTCTGTTCCTCCTTAAATCCTCCACTTCACTGCTGCATAGTGTAATTTCAGTTCTTAAAAATGGACGTTGTAGGACAATGTGACTTTCACAGGCAATAAAAAATGTCGGTCATGTGGTTATTGCCATAGGCAATGTCTTATCGTTCATCAAGCATTCACTATTTCGGCTACACTCAAACTGAGGTCAGTGAGGTCATAAGGACTATGGTCAAGTGACAGGAAGATGTTTGAGCGACAAAATTATTAGGTTCACTTAGAAAGCATAAAGTCTGTATAGCCAACATGATGTTAAATTCTTTGAAGCATAATAGTGTGTAGTAAAGACACATATTGACATGCTATATCATTAATACACAGCAGTCTGTTCACAGGACAAACCTTGTATGCTGTATTTTAATGAGATTTCCCAAGACAAAAACAATGCAAGAAGAGCTTCAAAAGAAATTTGACATTTGTGGCTTCTCTGTGTTCTGTCCTGACAAGCTGCATTATGGGAATGAAAGAATTGGCTGTAATGAATGTTTATAGATTCTAAATGATGTAAAACATATTTGTGGATGTTGAATGTAGCCATAGTCAGTTAGCCATGGCAGGTCATTTATTAATAAGTAAAATATCATAATCGACAGGAATGCTGTGGTATAAAAGGAATAAAACTCTTTTGGGTCATGCTGTTATAGGAAAGTAATCAGCTTCGAGAGCTAATGATCTTGATTTTTTGTCTTTCTCACATCACCCTGTTATGAATTACTTTCCTTCAGCATCACAATCTAAAATGAATTTATATACATACATATTATTTATAATGAGAAATGTTTAATATACATAATATATACCATTAATCTTTTTTTGCATATCAAAAATCTTGAGGCATTTTATTGCTTTGTTTGCCCCACATTCTGAGACAAAACTATATCCTTAGTCAAACAGTCTTCCCTTGTAAAATAACAAGCTCTGGAAAAAGTCAGACAATTAAAGAGCAGAGAGAAAAGAGCAAAGTTGGCCCAGAGCTAAGAAGATGGGTAGTAACACAACAAGCAGAACCTAAAAACAGGCACAAACAGAAAAAAACACGAGGATACAAAAAATCCCTTAAGCATTAAACTGAGGAAAGAAAGCCTGAAAAAGAATGACATAGCAGTATAGAAAAGCTCACCTCTTTTCACCATTCTAACATTTTGTATCTTTATATTCTTGCTATTTAGCAGTTACAAGGACCACACTATGGCTGTTTTCTCCAATAGTATATTAAAAAAAAACCCTGAACAATTCTAATTCTCATTCAAAATTATTGGATGTTAGTTAGTTATTGTAACCCAACAGATGTTTATAATATCCTATTTCAATTTTAGCTGACCTGATATTATGTGACAAAAATTACATCAATTCGGCTGTATGTCAGGTGATGGAATTCTGATGGAATTGCTTGCTTTTTTACTTTCCCTATGTCAGTTTCTTTCATTTCCATACTGAGGAGACTGGATTTGAGCCAGAAACCTGGTGCTCTAGTGCTTGTGGCTCCTGAACTATACTTTCCATAGGTGGACATCTTAGTTTGACTGGCAACTTGATCACTAGCATTCTACACCACCATTTTTAGATTCTGGCTTTGTGGGTTGGAGTTCACGGGACATGAGAAAGGAGAATGGAGACTGCGGGTCAGACAGGTGATTAGAATGCATCTGTTCTTACCCTGGCAAACACATTCCAATATAAGGCTGTACGTCTTCTTCACTCTGCCACTCTGCCACTCAAGTTTTCTTCCAGCTCCTGACTATTGTAGACTATCTGTCCACTTCATATGGTTTCCCCAAGAGCTCTCCTTATCCTCATAGTTCTCTAGAAAAAAAAAGATAGTTTTCCATTTCTCCTAGCTCCAGGTTGCTGTCTTGTTGATCCACCTATCCTTGAATCTCATCCACTGTCTCATATTTTAGCTGTCTCGTTCTCTCCTCACTTTTACTTCTTTTCACTGCCTCCTTTCTTGTCTGTCTCTGCCTACGGCGTCCTCGTGTCACTGGCTCAATAATATCTTCTCCATCGCTATTTCCTCTGAGGATGCTTCTGGGTAAACTGTGGGACCTCTGTCTCCGCCTCCTGTCTCTTGACCTGTGACCTGTGTCTTGTGTTTGTTTGGGGCTCTCCTCCGAGCCTTGGTTCTTTATCCGTCCTATCTGGCTGCTGGTCCCGCCTGTTTTTGGAGGGCTGGGCGTGGAATTCACACGGCGGTAATGTTGGTTCACTGCAGCCAGATGCGGCTGCAGGGCTGAGGACACGGAGGAGATGGCTGCTCTGTGATCATGGCCTAGTGAAAGGAATAGATTTAACAATGCAATTAGGCATTGTCTAAGCAGTGCCACACTGAGTTTAATAGATGACAACTTCAAACACACACACAAATGCACATACTACATTTATTTATCCGTCTGGTGTCTTGTTGTTGCTTTGTTAACTAATGTAATGTAAGTTCATCTCTTAATTAGCCTGTCATTACTTGCAGTCATGTGGATTTAATTTTCCAAAATATATCTTTTAAAAAAATTATATGGGTTAAATGGTGTTATTTATACTGGAATATACAGTGCTGCTTGAAAGTTTGTGAACCCCTTGAGCTGTTTAGACTTTTCTGTTGTTTCTTATTTTATCATCACCTGCTTTTTATAAATTACATGTCAGATGTATGTTGATCAATTGCATAGGTTTGTTTAAAGGAAATTTTGTGAATTTTATAGACAAAAAACTACATGAACGATTGAATTATTGTATGCGCAAAAGTAAGTGAAGCCTGAGCTGTGTGCGTAAAGTCAATTGGGTAACAGATTCACTTCACCTCCACCAAGGAATGGTTTAAAAGAAAGATATTTCACACTAGTTATTTGTATAGTCACAGTCAGTGAAATCTTCTGGCTAGACCTGAAGCAGGCAGTACATGCCAGATATCGTTCCAGCCTCTCCTCACCTGGTTGAGTTCTGCCAAGAGTAGTAGGCAACAATCCTACTACTGACAAGGGGTTCACAAACTTTTAAGCAGTACTGTATACTATATATACTATATTATGAGGTTGCTCTACTGAAAACCACTAGTATTAGTTAAATCATCATTAGATCACACATGTTTCCAGACTCGATACTCAGTGCTCACTTTTCCTAGTTTCCTTTTGGCGAAACCTAGTTCAGTACAAAACAGAGATAGAGAAGTAGAGAAAACAGGAAAAAGGGAGAACTAACAGGAACGACTACCAACCGCGTGTTCTCGGTCCGCCCGATCACATAGAAGCAAGGCTCGCCCAGCTTTGAGTTGGTCATACAGAGAGAAAGACTGGAAAGCTCCACTGAGAGGCAACCAGAGAAAAGAAAAAGGGAAAGAGGGAAACATGAAGAGAAGAAGAGCGGAGATTTAAGGAGAATTGAATGGATAGTGAAAAGGAGACAGAAGATCCAAGAGACAAGAGAAAGCAGTAAAAGTGAGATATGGAATGTCTTATAAATACAATTTAGCAGGACAGGAAAAAGAATCAAGAAATATTAACCCAAATTATTAAAAGTGCACATATGTATATGAAAGCTTAAATGAAAAAAAAGGAATTACGTACAAAATAAAAAAGAGAAGAAACATGTTCATAATAAATACTGGAAAGAAAGAAAAAGAGCAGCCTATATATGCACAACTGTCAGTTTTATATCATTACAGCAAAACAGCATTGGCATTTATGTCCAGCGACGTCTGCCAGTATCATCCTCTCACATTCATCACATGCTCAGCTTGAAACATCTTTCAAAACATGCACTGGATCCTCCATGATAAATATCCTTTTAAAGAGACTCATGGCTCATTCTTGATATAAGCATTTACCATGTCTCATTCAGAGAAACTTACCATAGTCAGGAACATATCCATTGCCCTTTTTCAGCACAAGATGAATCTTATTGCCGGCAGTCCTGATCTGCTCCACGGCCTGGCTGTGGCTCATACCTGCTGTACTGTTCCCACTGATCTCCACTAACTGGTCACTCACCTGCAACATTAATCAGTATTGCACTGTTAGGCTTCAGTAAGAGCTATAGTAAACATGTCTGATCAATAATTATGCACCAAAACCCCAGTAACATACACACTGTATTATTTAAGCAGACAAATTTTATTAAAGATTGGTTGGCTTGACAATACAAATATATTAACCATCTACATTTAATTTGATTATCTTTGAATCTATATTTGATTCCACTTCTGGCAATATCAATGAATATACATATGCTTTACAATGACATACACCAGTATAATTTGTACAGTACAATTGCCAAAATCCACAACGCTTGTGGGACTAAAAAATTAAACCATACAGTTCAGGGAACTCTCCATAGAGCTATACAATACATAAAACTGCCCCTAAGACTCTCTGGAGCTTCATTACTTTAAAATGAAATTGGTGTGGAGCAAAAATCAGTAAATCAGTACAGAGCTAGAAGGGCCAACCAGTGGCCACTCAAAAGGTACTTCCCTCAGAATGAAGTATTTTGGGTAGAAGAGCTAGAGAGAGGTCACTACCAAGTGAAATGCATAAGGCAGACACTTACTGGAATTTGAGAGCACAAGTAGGGATTCATAAAAATTGCCCAAATCACACAGCCAAGACAATAGTGATTAGTAGTGAATAGTAATTAATAGACAACTGCATAAATGTGTGTGTGAGAGGCCTGGATAAAGCCCAGACTTGAACTCTGTAGAACATCCATGTTAAGACCTGAAAATAGTGCTTTGTGGACATTTTTCCATATAATTCGAGTTTAAGAGAATCTACCATGAAGGATGGCTGACCAGCAAAACCAGCAGACAGAGAACAGTAACTTGTGGCATCCAAAATTTCCAAGACTACCTCTGTTTACACACTATTACCTTCAAAATAGACAAGCAATACAGAGCTCTGAGCATTCCTGCAACTTCTGGAATGTGTCCTGGAGTGGGTCAAGCACCTTCAATGATTTGTCCTGGATCTCTGCATGGAAGAACTAAATGGCAAGCTTTGAGCTTGATAATCTTCATTTTAGCCAAATCTGATGATTAGGGTGGGTGCAGGAGTGAGATTGTGTTGTTTCCGGTGTGAAACTCAAGTGTAAGAAGAACTTGGTGACAGGCTGTGCATGGTTTAGAATAGAGGTGGTAACACATGGATAGAATAGCACCAGTTACACAGCTTTAGACACACTGGTTTATAAAGGTCAATGCTCCCTGTGACTGTGCATGCAGCCTTGTGCTGCCATCTGTTGGCATGTTACAAAACTAGTCCATAAACTTTTTGATCGATTTTAATTTTAATACTTTAATATGATAGAGTTTAAAAGGTAAACACATCCGAATATCATTACAAAGGCAATGTTTTACATTTTCGAATAAAATCTTTTTATTATTCACTGAAAACGTGTGCACCAACTAACCTGCATCTTCCGGCTGCTGGAGGCCGGGCCGCCTTCCATCAGGCCCAGAACATAGAGATCCATGTTATATTCGCTACCTCCTCTGAGACTAAACCCAAATCCAGTGGGACCTCTCTCTAGCTCCACACTGTAATACCGTGACGAGTCCTGGGATAGATGGGGAAGAACAGATATATAAGGTAGCTTTTATAGTCAAACACTTATCTACCTAAAAGCTTAAGCAAGTAATATGTTTCCTAACCTTAGGTTTGGACCTGTGAGGCTTTCTGCTTCTCTGATGGGGATCGCTGTCTGAGTGCTCAGAGGAATCTAAGGAAGACATGAAGGTGGGTGTGAGAGGAGTGGCACAAACAGCCAATCAGAGGAGAGGAATGTAGAGCGAAGGTATAATGGGACATGAGCCAAGCAGTTAAGGTGACATTTTATCACAGCAGTCTGTAGATAACAAAGGATACACACATTCGTATTGGAGGAACGTGCAGGAATTGCCACTGTTTTCCTACACAATCCTCCAGCTGTACAACCCATTAAAAGACACAAAATAGATTGTATAGAATACTACAAAAGCACATCATTTTAGAATAGAGAGCCAATCATAAACGGCATTTAAAAAGGCGTCAACTCACGAGCACTGGATCTTGGGACCACAGTCAAACGCAATGAGTTGCCCGCTCTGCGCAGAATCTGTGCCAGCTCTCTATGGGGCAGGTTGACCACACTTCGTCCCTCTACTGACTCCAATCGATCCCCAGGCCGAATCAGGCCGCTTCTTGCTGCAGGACTGCCACGACGCACTGTCACAAACCGGTGAGGCAGCAGAGATGCCGCTGGTGAGACAAAGCGAAATTTGAGTAAGATTAACACTATAACAATCATGGAGTGGTACTGAAAACTGGACATGGTCAGATTCTTCAAGAGTATTAATTTACAATCCCACAAGTGTCTTCATGAGAGGACCAATCCTCTATTGGTTTGGGTTCCTGTCACAGTTTCTTCATCAAGTCATTTCTGGAATATTAGATCACCTTTGTCTTATCCATTATGTATCTAAATCTAAAGTCAAATAAAATGTTATATAATATATATATATATATATATATATATATATATATATATATATATATATATATATATATATGATACAATACAAATAAAATGGAATTGAATTAGAGATGGGTAACATGATAAAAGTCAATGCAGATAGTAGGTCCGGAATAAAAATAGAAATGCTGAACAGACAATATAAGAGATGAAACAATCAGAAAATTGGAAAGCATTCGAATGCGATGCAGAGCCAATATGTGAGTGCAATAAATCATCCTCCGGGCCAAAAATGTTCTCACTCAGTTTGCAGCATTTCATAATCCTACTAAGAATGACTCTGCAACAGTGGCACATGGTCATCAGTGACTGTGGCAAATTATATAAAGGTTCATAAAGTCATGTTTACATATATTCTAAATAAAACTAAATATAGATCATTTTAAACACAAATGCTGCACGAAATAAATGACACCCGGTGTCATTATGAAAGATATCACCTGTGGTTAGGAAGTTTTGCCATCTTTTAATCATTAAAATCACTAAATAAGAAGAAAACAGCAATTACTCTGATAGAGTTGTAGTAGAAAATGCAATAACAGCAGTGACACCGAGAGCAATATTCA